>JARGCV010000146.1:1565000-1672500 GCA_034064705.1 Bothrops alternatus | reverse complement strand
CCCCCCCATGCGTCTTACAATCGGGGGTGTCTTACTATTGGGGAAACACGGGTAGTTATAACTTTGTTTGTTTCTAAATGTTCACAGGTCTGTTATATTCTATTCCATTCCATTCCATTCCTCACCTGAAAGCAGAACAAGAAGCAATGGATGGAAACAAATCAAGGAGAGACCCATCCTAGAAATAAGGAGAAATTTCCTGACAGTTAGAACAATTAATCAGTGGGATGGCTTACCTTCAGAAGTTGTGGGTGCATGAGATTTTTAAGAAGACATTGGACAATCATTTGTCTGAAATGGTATAGAATTTCCTGCCTGAGCAGGGGGTTGGACTAGAAGACCTCCAAGGTCCCTTCCAACTCTGCTATTCTATTCTATTCTATTCTATTCTATTCTATTCTATTCTATTCTATTCTATTCTATTCTATTCTATTCTATTCTATTCTATTCTATTCTATTCTATTCTATTCTATTCCATTCCATTCCATTCCATTCCATTCCATTCCATATTTTCTATTCTATTCCATTCCATTCTAATTATTCCTATCCTATTCCTATTCCTATTCCTATTCCTATTCTATTCTATTCTATTCTATTCTATTCTATTCTATTCTATTCTATTCTATTCTATTCTATTCTATTCTATTCTATTCTATTCTATTCCATTCCATTCCATTCCATTCCATTCCATTCCATTCCATTCCATTGTTCCTTACCTGTAATGCATACTTTCTATTACCTTTCCCTTTTTCCCTTAGCCTATTTTTTTATAAAAAAAATAGCCTATGTTAAGTATTAAAGAGCATAGATTAGAGGACACAAAAATTGCATAGGATTTTCTTCTGATTTTGGCTCTTGCCCCTGTCCTCCATTAGGAAGTCTTCTTAAATCCATATGAATCTTCCTTTTAGATAAATGTGATACCTGAACAATATGAGCTACACATTCACGCACACATGAATACGGACACAGACATACAGGCACAGATACTTTAAAGATGCACATATATACAGTATAAGGACAGAAGCACTTAATTTCTGTACACAGCATATAGCATGTTAAGCTATAGCTTGTTTAATCAGTCTTTATGGAAAAAAACTGCAATTATATGGTGTCATACAACATATTAAATTCTCAAATGGTTTTTTTGGGCTTCATCTCAGCATGTTCTGTGAAGCTGACCCTAGGCAATGAATAGCAACGAAACTGCCCCGATTGTTTGATAGATATACAAAATCATTAAATGGCATTTTCTTGCTAGACCAGTCAGTTTCTGACTTTCGTTTTGATCATCTTTTTCACATATATGCATAGACACATAAATGCAATTTTCAGACACAAACACACACACACACACACACACTTTGAAGAAATGGGAAAATGATCTTTGGCAAAGGACTTCCAGATGGCATTTCAGAGCATGTTTTTAAAGCCGACACTAATCTCTCTTTCAAAAATGTTTTTAAAAGGAATATGCGATATAGTGCAATGAGGCAGTTTATTTTTTAAAACTATTGTCTGTGGCACTGAACTCTGCTGCAAATTAAGTAACAAGTTCTTTGCATCTTGTGAAGCATAATTTTCCCAAAAAATTAATGTCCCAACTTTATTCCCAGAGGAGATTTTTGTTTTGTTTTGTTTTTAGACTCACAAAGGTGGAAACTGCATTGTTTTGCTTTGTTCTCTTCTCTTCTGTTCTGGGTTATTGTTGGAAGAAAACATTTAAGACACTGAAAAACAAAACAGAACAAGCTAACATTCAGAATAAGAAGGGGTAGCATATTGTGGAGATGTACCCATAAGGTCTTTAACTGCTATATAGGTTACAGACTTATATAGTCCATAGGTATCAAGTTAGTTTACAGTACTTGGGGGAAAGGACTTTCCATACGTGAGGATTAATAATTGGAAAGACCCTTTCATGTGATGTCTCCTGCCTGGAAAAGGAACTATGGCATGAATATACTTGGATGGAGCCATGGATATTTTGATCCTATTGATCTAAGACTGGGATGTCAAACTCAATTTCATTGAGGGCCGCATCAGCATTGTGGTTGTCCTCAGGGGGGCCGGGTAGGTGTGGCCAGGGTGGGCATGGCCTACTGGGTGGGCATGGCCAGCTCTACATCATTCGCGTCAAGGGTGCCTGTGGGGGCCTGGGCAGGAGTGGGACAGATCTGAGGGTCTCTGGTAGAAGGGGGTGGGACCGGGGCAAGCGCCAAGGTGTGGTCCACTGGAGGAGCCTGCTGAAACCCTCCCTCAGAGCCCATCAAGCCGGATATGTGAAGTAGGTGAGGGCCATTTGCTGGCCACTTCCAGGCGATGGTGCATTTCTTCATTCCTCACAAAAGGTGACACCTCCCCAGCACGCACCCAGGGGCCGGTCCCTTGTTTCCAAATGGCCTTGTGGAGCTAAAACTGAATGTGTTTCAGCATAGATGGCCACCACAAAATTGTACATTGGCTCCTGGGTGGCCAGGGCCAAGGCAGCGGGGGCCATTAATAATAATAATAATAAATAAATAAATAAATAAATAATAGTAGTAGTAGTAGTAGTAAAGTTGGAAGGGACCTTGGAGGTCATCTAGTCCAACCCCCTGCTCAGGCAGGAAACCCTATACCATTTCAGACAAATGGCTGTCCAGTCTCTTCTAAAAAACTTCCAGTGTTGGAGCATTTACCGCTTCTGGAGGCAGGTTGTTCAATTCTCTCACTGTTTTCAGGATGGCTACACGGGCCGCATGAAACCATGTTGCGGGCCACATCCGGCCCCCGGGCCTTGTGTTTGACATGTCTGATCTAAGATATGCAGGATTTTAGAGGCCATTACCAAATGATTACTGACATCAGATGTTTATATCCAGGTAGCTACCGGTATCTAACAATGAACTATGTTGAACCAACTTCCCAAGTGAAAATGTTGTGGTGCAATATAGTCTGGAGTAGCCGGAGGAGAGGCTCCTTCCCAGAGACCATCATGGTGGAGAACTTGAAGTGCCTGATAGACTAGCAAGAGAGTAAGGACAGACCTGACCCTAGCAGTATATCTACAGTGTCAGTAAATGTCATCCCTCTTTCCTCTAATTCTAGGAATGTCTTTCTCATGGATTGCAAATGCATAGACATGCTCTCTCCCGGTGTCAGCTGTTCTTTGTATAGCTTTCTTGTCAGCATTACTGACACCCTGCGCAAAGCTTCTCAGCACTCCTTAGCAGTCTGGAGACCCCTCATGTGTATCAGCTGACTATCCTCCAAACTCAGGATTGTACTGGCCAATGCTTTCTCATTCTTTCTCTGGTCCCCATCACTCAGGACTGCAGGTGGATCAACAACTATCATCCACAACTCCTCCCTTCACAGGTACAATTCCATTTTCAGACTCCAGGAGAGGCAGTTTGTCTCATTCAGCCGAGATACTGCTAAACCTCCTCCCATTACGCTGATAGAGTCCATGTTGCCTGCTTCTTTAAACCACCACAAACCACCAGCCTTAATTCCTCTGGCTCTGGTTCAAACTCTCACTAGGTTTCTCCTCACTCTGGGCCCATAACCTGTCAAAGCACGCACAGTCTTATTGCGCTGAGGTAACCCAGGAGTAAATACAGTAAACAGTGATTTGTATTAAATGGTGGTTTATATTACACTATCTACAACAGGGCTTTTGAACCTTTTCACCCACTGTACCACTTTTAGGATATGGCAATATCCGAGTACCACCAGTTACAATGGCACTGAAAAAAATACCCCCCAAGCCACAGCCGAGCAAGACACCTGCCTGCCCACCCGGTGGCGCTCTTCTTCCTGTCCGAGCTTTCCATTGTTGTGAGCATTTCTGTTGAGGATTGGCAGCGGGGGTGGGGTGGGGGGTGTTTGGTTTTTATTCCCCCCATCTGCTGGGTGGTTGTAGCAGGTTTTGGTCACTTCACATGACCCTGGGACACTGTGACCATCATAAATATGAATCAGTTGCCAAGCATCTGAATGTAAATCACAAGACCCTGGGGATGCTGCAGCATTCCAGCTGATCAGCACTTCCTCTGGGCTCAGCAGAAGCACCAGGATCAGTGCTGCTTTCCAGCTGATTGGTGCTTCTTCAGGGCTCAGCAGAAGCACCAGGATCAGCGCCGAGCTCCAGCTGGAGCCTGGCGCTGATCCTGGTGCTTCCCCTAGCCCTGACAGTTCCGAAGAAGCGCTGATCAGCTGGAAAGCGGCACTGATCCTGGTGCTTCTGCTGAGCCCTGACAGCCCTGCAGCTCCAGCCATCTCTCACTCAGGCTTGTGCGGTGCTGCCACCGGTTCAGCTCATTCCCCTCCCCCGCAACCACTTTTCTAGGATGGTCACATACCACCTGCCAGGTGCCAATGTACCACTGGTGGTACCTGTACCACTGGTTGAAAAGCCCTTATCTACAATATACACTAGGAACAAAATACATACACATGGTAATACAGCAAACTCCAACACACAGCAAATACAGCAGGAAATGGACGAGAGAGAAAGGCTCCAGCAAGGCCTTCCCTTTTATACTCCAGCTCTTAAAGGGGTACAGACTCCTGCTGAGTCATTCCTAACATTGCATCATTCATCTCACATTATACAAGCTGGTTAGCTACTAAATCATTACCTTGACATACAGTTATCGGATAGTTGCTTTTTTCTGGCGAGATTCTGTTGGTAGATGAACAACAGTAAAGAAACTACTAAGTCTTTGGTCTTTGACAGATGACTACAGAATCATAAAATTGTGGAGTTGGGAGCAACCAATTAGGATCATTAGTCCAACTCTGTGCAAAACTCAGGAAAGCCAATTCATGCCTCTTTGAGAAATAGCTGTCAGTCACTTTTTGAAAACCTCCAGAGGTGGAGAACCCATAGCTTCCTTAAGTTGAGAGATTTCTGACTTCCCCACTGACTTAGCATATGGGAAGCAGGCAGGGAGCATCATAAATTAACAACGATGTGACCAGGGCACACTGTATCAGTCACAACTTTGCAGATAAACTGGTTTATTCCATGAACATCATGGAAATAAGGGGTCCTTGGTGCTCTCTTGGTTGTTTTCTTGCAGACATTGCATTATTGTACTAGACTAGTTTGGATAATGAAACATCTGCAAGAAAACAACCAAGCTCAGAGAGCACCAAGGATCCCTCATTTCTAACCTGAGCTACAAATATTCTCCTTTATTGGCATCTTGGAAACATCAGTTTTATAACAGTCATGAGTTTCAAATATTTTCTTCTTTTAAGTTAGCAGATTTTAGGCACTCTGATTCAAAGCTTGTGGCATAATGGAAACATGTCGCTACAAACAAACTCATAAACATAAAGTTAGGTTAGTATAGAGAAAGATATACAGATGTGCATATGTGGAAACAAACACTGGAATAAAGCAATGACCATCCACTTCAGAGTTCTTAGTAATAAATACTTATATGTGTGTACTCATTCTTTTATAAGGAAGGAACAAGATATATGCATGGGTGCTAGTTAAAATTAAGCCCCAGTCCTTATTTTATTGCACAATATAAATTGTTTTGGGATGCTTCATGCAAACAAGATTGCTCATGCAAGTAGGAAGAGGATGTATGCAACACACTTTAAATAAGCAGTGAGGGATGGCATTATAACCATTTTCGGTGATGTACTGTCCCTATCTTCCAAGTGCATTAAGATTGCATTAAGAACCAGAAATATTGTCAGCTGAGCTAAGAACTGGACATTATGGGAATTGTTGTACCAACACACCTGGGTTGGGAAAGACAGCTAAACCCGCTATTTAACGAGACCTGCTTTTATTATGCTTAACCCATTTCTCATTCAAGAGTTCTGCCACTGTTTGGGAGGAAATTCGTTTTATATTTTGATAAATAACTGTTATCACAAAGGTTAATGGACTGTCTCATCCTTTTATTTACTGTCATGTCAGAAACATGGAGCTCATTCCTCATGACCAATTGACCTCAACGCTAAATGAAGGGATATTATCAGAATAATTACAGCAAAGATGCATTGTAGAGCCATATGGATGATGTTTCGACCACACATGCACGTGTTCACTGAGGTTCACATGCATGCATGTACCCAATTGCCTTTGTGTGAAACTTCAGTTCACAATCTGACAAAGGCTATGCAATTAAGTTATTTTTTTTAAAACATGCTAGAGGATTTCAATGGGCTAGTCACCAGACTGAAATGTGAAATGTGAATTGTAAAGTCAAATTAAATCATGGGGCTTGTTTCTTGCTTTTCCCATGTGGTTGGTGTGTTTCTGTTTGGCTATCGAGACTCCGATCACAGTATCAGTGCAGAAATCCCACAGGTGAATCTGGCTTGTAATAATCTAGCCACTTCAACAAAACATTAGTACTTGTGATTTGCTGATTAAAAATGAGGGCATATAGTAACTTCCTAGAATTTCACAGCTGTGTGTGTCTGTATGTCTGTCTGTCTCTCTCTCTCTGTGTGTGTGTGAACTAGACATGGCTATACACATATCCATATATCCACATATAAATGTTATTTGAAAGTCAGCTACTTCATTATATAGTTTTTCTTCGGTCAATTGAAGATTGCCATCTTGGGAGTCCAAATTTGCCAGTGTGAGAACTTTCAAAGATTTCCTTGGTCAGAGAGAAGAGAGGTAAATCTTCCTTGATTTCTCCTAACTGTTAGAAAATTAGAAATTGTGGCACTTTTCTGCTGTATCAGCATATTTGGGCAATATTGTGATGTGCTGGGTTTTTTAAACGCACTGTGTTTTTAAAAACACAGAGAGAAAAATGCAGAGAGTGGTGAGAATGGCCGAAAAGATCATTGGCAGTTCCCTCCCTCCCATCCAGGACATAGCACAGAAGTGCTGCTTGAGCAGGGTCCATAAGATTATCTGGGACACTACACATCCTCTTCACAACCTGTTTTCCTTGTTACCTTCTGGGAGGAGGGGGCTTTGTGGTATCCGAAGCAGAACATCCAGATTCAGCCTTAGTTTCATTCCATACAGCATTAACCTTGTGGAACTCTCAAGCTTCCTCCTTCCGTTATATATTCAAGATGGACAGTATTTAATATTTATTTGCTACGTATATGTAGAGATGTGGGTCTATGCATATGTTGTTCATAGTATGTTTAGGTGTGTGTCATGTATGTGTTTCACTTTGAGAGCGGGCAACTAAATCTCATTTTTGATGTGTGCCATTGTGCCCACAGTATTAAAAAAATGACAATAAAGGTTATCTTATCTTATAACTATTTCTATTTGTAATTTTCCGTAACCCATATAGCTTCTCTACCTTCATTAGCATGGCAGTTAATAAGGATGGCTTATGAGCTCTTTTAGAACACGCAGGTATTCTTCAACTTACGACCACAATTGAGCCCAAAATTTCTGTTGCTAAGTGAGACATTTGCTAAGTCAGTACTGCCCCATGTTAAGACTTTTCCTGCCACAGTTATTAAGTGAATCACGGCACTTGATAAGTTAGTGGCACAGTTATTAAGTGAATCTGGCTTCCCCATTGACTTTGCTTGTCAGAAGGTCACAAAACAATGATCACATGACACCTGGGACACTGCGACCGTCATAAACATGAGTCAGTTGCCAAGTGTCTGAATTTTGATCAGGTAATCATGGGAATGCTGCAATTGTCATAAATGTGAAAAATGGTCCCTTCAAATGGTCACTAAACTTATTTCTTTTACTTCATGGTTTCTCATGGTAATTTCTCTGAGGATAACTTCAAAAAGTAATTTCCCCAATGTAGGCTCTTTTTTTATAATATTTTATTAATTTTCCAGTTTTACATTTGAGTATTTAAAAAGCAACGTGGTGACTGGGTTTAATCAATAATTCAATAACAAAATCTTTAGTGCAAATCTCAGGTTACAACACCAGATATTCCTTCTCTTTTCCCCTTAACATTTACTGTCTCGTATTCAAACTAGTACATTTCTAATTATATCAACTCAGTAAAAACATCACTGTTTCATTTATCAATACATTTTTACCTTATACATATCTTAATTACATTCAATCTTCATAAACACTCCATATCCCGTTATTAATTTTTACCAATGTAGGCTCTTTTTAAAACATACCTATGACTGTCTGTACAGAACTTTCAGCGGTGTACTTTGTTTTCAGACACAGACTTTTCACTTCTTGGCATTTCCTATGGAGAAGGGCAAACATATTACTTTGATGATAGGATTTGTGATGATTTGAAATCTATTTTAAGGTGAATACATATTATTATTTCTAGTGGCATCAGTACTGCTTTGTCCCCCCCCATCCTTACAGAACCCTCTGTCATCCATAACCTACCTTCCCAGATGTTCAAGTAGTTCTCCTACTCTCAATGGGTCACAGAATTGTCTACGGCAAGGATAGACAACCTTGGCTCTTTTATGACTCTTGGACTTCAACTCCCAGAATTCCTGAGCCAGCCATGCTGAGGGGAAGGGAGAGGTTTCCATGCTGACCCATGCTGGCTCAGGAATTCTGGGAGTTGAAGTCCACGAGTCATCAAAGAGCCAAGGTTGCCTACCCCTGGTCTATGGAGATTCTCAATCATCCAGGTCAGGGTTGTCCCAAAGGTGTTTTGGCAAAAGGCAACTGGACTTTCCCCCCCCCTTGTAAACGTTTTGCTTCGCATCCAAGAAGCTTCTGTTTTTTGGGACATCACAGAATTGTGTTATTTTAGTGATATTATTTCTGTGCCTTCATAGCCCATATTCTTTTGGGTATAACTTGTCAGGTTTAGTCCTGCTGAGACAGGGACAATTGGATAATAATACTATTAATGCATAACTTGAACAGAATCTAATTATAACACAATTTGCATCTGATTTCTACCATTCCCCCACACGATTTAAATTATTCAGGAAATTATTATCTTGCTTAATATATAAACATCACCAAATGGATACATTCTAGAAATGGTTATGGGTTGGTTAGTTTGTTTGTCTGTCCACCTACAGAGATCTATTGTACCTATGCCTGATGCCTATTCTCGGCTTAGTTATTTAAAAGGAAAGATAAGGAAAAGTTATGTCCTGATAAACTACCAAACCCACTATAAAAATAATTAAAAAGATGAAGCATGACTTTTGTAACCAAATATCCTGCTTTGTGCTGACCCCCATCTATGCTCAAGGTCTCTAGATACTCAATAGGAGCTTTTTAATTATTTTTCTCTGTTTGATGTTGCTAAGTATAACGAATGAATTGTAGAGGGGCTGTTGTAGAATCCTTGATGCGTATCAGTTGAGTGCTGTTAGGCACAGCAATTCCTAGCAGGATCCTACCCTGAGATTTGTTCATACAGATCTGAAGTCCAGAAACATCAGGTTGTTAAAAGGCCAAGTCTCTGTCAGACAAATTATATCTCCCTAACACAGTGATATATTCCTTCGGCAGCAATGAAACAAGAACCTGTACGCTGTCTTTTTGCATTGGACTTGCATAGAACTCTTAAGCTTTATGCCACCTTATTGCTGTAATGTGATAATAAATTCAGAGGACATTCGGCATAGATCTGAGCAGAGTTTATTTCTTTTAGTCAGCTAGCTGTTATCAGTTTTAAGGATTGTGCATTCCACATCTGTAAAGACTGAGAAAAGATGGAGAAATGCAAAAATCATTGCCTAGGCCAGGGATAGGCAACCTTGGCTCTTTTATGACTCGTGGACTTCAACTCCCAGAATTCCTGAGCCAGCATGGCTTGGCTTGGAATCCTCTCCCTTTCCCTTCAGCATGGCTGGCTCAGGAATTCTGGGAGTTGAAGTCTATGAGTCATAAAAGAGCCAAGGTTGCCTACCCCTGGCCTAGGCCAAAGGGGCTGAAACCTTTTTTTTTCTTTTGAAGTCCAGAACAATGAGATAACATTTACAAGTAGCTCAGGATGATGCCTGCCTAATTTACTGGAGTACAAGAAGCAAGTGAAAATCAAGCACAATCCGGCTCACAAGATTCTAATGGTTTAGCCCAGAGGACCCCAAACCTTTGAGCACCAGGACCGGTTCCATGGAGAGAGGTTTTTCTGCGGACTGGAGGGGCTGTGGTTTCATGTACTGCCTGCATCCCGCAGATGGGGCTTTGCTGGTTTGTGCGGACCGGTTTCTGGCATGCCGTGGCCCGGTGCTGGACCACGGACCAGGGGTTGGGGACCCCTGGTTTAGCCAATCTCAATCAAAGTAATGCTAGTTCTCCAATGGAGACAACTTCCTTGTTGGGTCTAGGTAGTGGGGTAACAGTGCCCCAGGGTGCAAATCCACAGGTGATAGTATAGTTCTAACTCTATAGCAGAAGTTTATGAAATTGATAGATTCCATAGAAGGACATGGTTGCTACGCTCGGTTATTTTCAGCACAAGGAAGAGAAAGCGTTCAAGTGCTTTGCTATTCTCCAAAGCGCCTGAAGGCAAGACAAGAAGCCCTGGTTGGAAACTAATCAAGGAGAGAAGCAACCTAGAACTAAAGTGGAATTTTAAAGTGGAGAACAATTAATCAGTGGGATGGCTTCCCTTCAGAAGTTGTGGATGCGTGAGATTTTTAAGAATTCATTGGACAATCATTTGTCTGGAATAATATAGGCTCTCTTGCTTGAGCAGGGGGTTGGACTAGAAGACCTCCAAGATCTCTTCCAACTCTGTGTTCTATTGTATTGTATTGTATTGTATTGTATTGTATTGTATTCTATTCTATTCTATTCTATTCTATTCTTAAATTCCATGTTCTATTCTATTCTATTCTATTCTATTCTATTCTATTCTATTCTATTCTATTCTTAAATTCCATGTTCTATTCTATTCTATTCTATTCTATTCTATTCTATTCTATTCTATTCTATTCTATTCTATATTCTATTCTATTCTATTCTATTCTATTCTATTCTATTCTATTCTATTCTATTCTATTCTATTCTTAAATTCCATATTCTATTCTACTCTACTCTACTCTACTCTACTCTACTCTACTCTACTCTACTCTACTCTACTCTACTCTACTCTACTCTACTCTACTCTACTCTACTCTATTCCGCTCCATCCCATATTCTATTCTATTCTATTCTATTCTATTCTATTCTATTCTATTCTATTCTATTCTATTCTATTCTATTCTATTCTATTCTATTCTATTCTATTCTATTCTATTCTATTCTATTCTATTCTATTCTATTCTATTCTATTGTTCCTTACTTGTAATGCATACTTTCTATTATCTTTCCTTTTCCCTTAGTCTATTTTTTTTTATGGTGCTCCAACACTGGTGGTTTTTAAGAAGAGATTGGATGACCATTTCTCTGAAATGATGTAGGGTCTCCTGTTTGAGGAGTGGGTTGGGCTAGAAGACCTCCGGGATCCCTTCCAACTCTTATTATTCTGTTCTGTTATCCTCTTCTGTTCAGCATTGGTAGGAAACAATCCATACAGGTAATCCTCTACTTAAAACCACAGTTGGGACCAGAATAACCATTGCTTATACCACCTCCTTCGTTTGAACAAACTAAGATGGATTAGATTTTTTTTACTGTGAATTGGCTGCTTGGTGATCTAGTTGGTCCTTGAGTGAAATTTAGGAAATCTATAGCTGAAATTGGATTCTCTGTTTCATAATTGATGCCTTTGGAATACAGCCATAGTTTTTCTTTTAAATTTTATCATCCTGAATGCCTGATTCATAACAGGTATTGGCCCAAGGTAAGATAATGATAGGAACATTTGGAAAAATTATTCTCCATGAATTATGTTATGAGGTGATTTCAACATTTTGCATTTTAAATGTTCAAAAATAATAATAATTAAGACGCAATGTTTTTAGAAGTGTTTATTTTGGGAGAAGGGACTGCTAAAGCACATAGATCTATATTTAAGTACGATTTTCATCCTTTTAATTTAAAAACTACAGATGAATGCACAAAAGGGGAAAAAACTAGAGTTACGAGAGAACATATAAATGTGAAATGAAACGGAAACAGATTGCCGATCTCTATGGTGATGTAAACAATATATAAGATTTCAGCACCGAACTATAATTTCATTAAGATACAACCCACTCTCTTTGCTAAAAATTGGGGAAAGGAATAGCATTTTCTATCAGGAATGGAGTTTTTTTAAAAAAAAAATGACTACAATGGATACTTCACTTATTGTGTAAGAGACTGCAGTTCTTCTCTTCTTAGAGGGAAAAAAAAGTTCTTTTTTAAAAAAAAGATTACTTCCATTTGAAATTCATCACCAGTCAGGAAATAGAAATAATAAGAAGAGAGGTTAAAGCTATGTTTACCACTGGAATTATGAAATGAGTCTGCGCTGGTAAAATTACACTTTGATGCAGATAAGGACCAAAAAAATAATAATAATGCAAAGCCCAGATAATCAAACGGGAGAAATCGTTTGGGGAAAAAAAGAGTAATGGTGAAAAAGGCTTAGGTATGACAGAACAAATTAGATGCAAACTTCTTCTGAGGCATAGATAAAGGAGGAAAGGAGGTAATTGGTCAGATTGGATGTGAAATACTGTGTTTGGCCTGGGCTTCTCAAGAGATGTCAACAAATTGGAGGGCTTTCAGATGCAAAGCAGAGAAATTATGAACTGTCTTCAGGAAATCATTAGCAGAAAAAAGATTGAGAGAGCTAAATGTGGCAAGATAACTTTCTAAAAAAATCAAGCTAGGAACACACACACACACACAAAACGCAAAAACATACAGAGTGAGGAAGGGAGAAGAGGGGGATTTTGTGTTATGAAAGGCAACGTTAAGAGAAGGAACAGCATTGAATTGAGATAGGGGAATTTCAGCCCAGACAGGAGATAAGGATAGATATCTCATCATTTTGTTTAGTCTATCCCACCAGATGGAGAGATCTAGAATTTCCCAAACTCCCAATACTTTCAACCAGCAAGTGAGAGATTACCGGCAGCTGTACAGCAACATCTAAAAGACAAGTCCCCCAACTTAAGCATTTATTCTACCCTTTTTTTTGAGACCCTCAATCTACTAAATCAAACATGTCAAACACAAGGCCCGGGGGCCAGATGCGGCCCGCGAAGTGGTTTCATGTGGACCGCGAAGCCATCCTGGAAACAGTGAGGGAACGGCCCCCGCTACCATGGCCCTGGCCCAGGCCAGCCGGAAGCCACTGTACAATTTTGTGGTGGCCATCTTAGCACTTGCCCCTGTGGACCATGCCTTGGCACTTGCCCTGGTCCCACCCCCTTCTGCCGGAGACCCTCAGATCTGTCCCACTCCTGCCCAGGCCCCCACAGGCCCCCTTGACGCGAATGATGTAGAACTGGCCACACCCACCCAGTAGGCCACACCCCCTCCATCCATGCCCACCCAGTAGGCCGCACCCACCCTGGCCACACACACCCGGCCCCCCGAGGGCAACCGCAATGCTGATGTGGCCCTCAGTGAAATTGAGTTTGACACCCCTGTATTAAATCACTTCCAGAGTGATTGGGGCCCAAGGCTGGCTGGCAGAGCCAGGTCTTCAGGCCTTTATGCAAAGTCCGGATGGTTGATGCAGGGGGATATCATGTTCCAAAGGGCCACGTCAGAGAAGACTCTTCTGGACACCGCTGGCCAGAATTCCTTGGCTGATGGGGCATCCATAGAAGGCCTTCTCTGCCAGCACGGGTGAGCTGGGCTGATCCCAAAATAACCATTGGATGTAGGCAGGCATATGTGGAAAGATATTCCTCCAGACCCCATGCTCTCTAGTCATGAAGGAAAAAAACAGAACCATGAGGTAGAATCAGAAGCAGACCAGGATTCTGCGACAGCCCTACAAAAATTAGTGTGATTTCTTCATATTCCCCAATTCTAGTAAATCAGCTCTCTTGTGATATTTTATACCAACCGAAGTCCCAAACAGTATTCAAGGGCAATCCCATGTATTACACGGTGCAGTAATCTAAGCAAGAGGTTACCAGGCCATGGATTATTCGATTAAGGCTATCATTTTCCTGATAGTGCCATAGCTTGCTCACCTGTCTAAACTTGTGAAAAGCATCTATATTTCATAATCTCTCACTTTAAAATGAGCGGGGCCTGCTTTCCATTCCCTTATTCTGTTTGTTTATGTGAATATTATTTTTTCTTCCTGGTAAATTGCATTCAAAACCCTAGCCTTGGTCCCAGCTAGTAAAAAGTGATCTTAGGTCCTGCTTACAAATGCAGAAAAGTCTAGATTGTTTTTAATACAATAGGATGTTACAATACACCCAATCCTCCCTAGGTGGGCTGGAATTGCCTTTAAGTGGCCTGATTGTTATGTATCAAAAAGGATGAGAAGACTGAGCTTCTGAGCTGCATGCATTTGTTTTGATCCAAAAAGAGAATACATTTGTCAGAGTTTATTAGGATGCATTAAAAAAAGAAAAAGAAAAAAAGAAATTGGTAAGGGACACTGGCAAAAAATTTTTTAAAAAAGAGAATTGGACAGCATATTAATGTAACCCATTTGTTCATATTAGGACTCACTTATGGTTCCAGTTACCAATATGCTAAATGGCCTACTGGTAATCCTCAACTCTCAGCTTTTTGTTTTGTAACCGTTTGAAGCTTCAACGGCACTGAAAATAATAATAATAGTAATAATAGTAATAATAGTAATAATAGTAATAATAATAATAATATTGAACACCATTGGCATTGACAAATTCGCCATTAGTCAATTGCAAAAGGCGGCCTTACTAGAAACTGCTTCCATCCTGCGACGATATCTGTAATAACATCAAACATCCACATCTGCCTATCCCAGGTCCTTGGTAAGGACTCGATAGGTAGACAAAATGCCAAATCCAGTCTGAACATCTGGCTGACTATGCAATGATCAATAATAATAATAATAATAATAATAATAATAATAATAATAATAGTAGTAGTAGTAGTAGTAATAGTAATAGTAATAATAAAGTTGGAAGGGACTTTGGAGGTCATCAAGTCCAACCCCCTGCTCAGGGAGGCGGACGTATGACCGCTTTTCATACTTACGACCGTTGCGGCATCTCCATGGAGATCAAAATTCAGGCACTTTGCAATCAGCAATATATTGATGGTGGTCTTGAGATCATGTGATCATCATTTGGGACCTTCTTAACTGGATTCCAACAAGCAAAGTCAGTGGGAGAAGTCAGATTCACTTAACAACTGCACAATTCGCTTAACAACTGCAGCGATTCACTGAACTGTGGCAAAAAAAGGTGGTAAAATGGGACACAGCTCCCTTAATAGCTGCCCTGCCCTGCTGAGCAATGGAAATTTTGCATTCAGTTGTGGTCATAAGGTGAGGACTATCTGTAACGGGTAGGCAACCTTGGCTCTTTTATGACTGGTGGACTTCAACTCCCAGAATTCCTGAGCCAGCATGGGGGAACTATGGCCCCCTCATGACTGGTGGACTTCAACTCCCAGAATTCCTGAGCCAGCCACGCTGAGGGGAAAGGGAGAGGTTTCCAAGCTGAGCCATGCTGGCTCAGGAATTCTGGGAGTTGAAGTCCACGAGTCATAAAAGAGCCAAGGTTACCTATCTCTGGCTTAGGCCTAGGCTGCTTTATGACTCGTGGACTTCAACTCCCAGAATTCCTGAGCCAGCATGGCTCAGCTTGGAAACCTCTCCCTTTCCCCTCAGCGTGGCTGGCTCAGGAATTCTGGGAGTTGAAGTCCACCAGTCATAAAAGAGCCAAGGTTGCCTACCCGTTATAGAGGCTCAGTTTTCCTTTAGAGAAGAAGCACGTGGATTTTTCTTTACCATAGGATGCGACAACGTTGTGAGTTGCCCTATGCACAGACGTTCTCCTACAATGGGCCTCTGACTGGTAACCACGTGCAGCTTTAGAGGCCTGCATGCTGTGGCTTGATTATTTATGAATTAACTAAACAATTTATACTAACTAAACAATGGCTCAGGTTTGAAAAAACAGAACCGGTCGTTATGCTTACCCTCACGGGTTGTCCTGAATGGAAAACCGGTCCTCCGTTTTCTCTCCCCTCCCTGACATGGAGACCTCCAAGACTGTTTCCCCCAAACCTGCTTATCCATTCATTATGATCCTCAGACAGGCCGTAACATTTTAGCTTTCTGGCTTATAATTACACAAATACAGGCAGCTGAATTAGCTCAGGTCAATGAAACAATTCGGAGCTCAGTCTGTTTGTGGGCGGGTAGTGGAGGGGGACAGTTAGGGAAGAGAAAGCTTGTCCTAAATTCATTGGTGGCTCTGAAGCTATAATTTGTGGTTTTAAAGTGTTTGCTGGTGGTCTTCAGAGGAGAAGAAGGAATAACCTCTGTTCCTTGCTTTGAGCTGACATGTAAAGATGCACAGCTGGATGCTCAATGAAGATGCCATTATTGAATTTCAGAGTTTTCCTGCAAGTTTTGCATATTTTACAATGTCAAAACCAAATGTACAGGTATAGTATAGGGATTACCTTGCTCAATAGTAGTAACTGTGAGAGGGATCTCGGAGTGCTAGTGGACGATCACTTAAATATGAGCCAGCAGTGTGCTGCAGTTGCCAAAAAAGGCCAACACAGTGATAGGCTGCATTAACAGAGGGATAGAATCAAGATCACATGAAGTGTTAATACCACTTTACAAGGCCTTAATAAGGCCACACTTGGAATGCTGCATCCAGTTTTGGTCACCACTATGTAATGTGATCATAAATAGGAAAGACAGAATGGAACAATCTGCCCATTGCAGTATTTGCAATGGATGACACCTCCCCCCTTCCTTCCTTCCTTCCTTCCTTCCTTCCTTCCTTCCTTCCTTCCTTCCTTCCTTCCTTCCTTCCTTCCTTCCTTCCTTCCTTCCTTCCTTCCTTCCTTCCTTCCTTCCTTCCTTCCTTCCCCTAAAATATGGATCGGTTGTTTTTATTTGGAGTTTTCCCTGCTTTGCACCATTTCCCCAAACAATTTGCCTTAATCTAATGCATTGTCTACATGAATTTCACAACACACTTTGTATGAATGTATGTGTGCAAACATGCATATATTTTTGTTGTTGTTTAGAAAAGCCCATTGAAAAATTCAAAGAAATTCAAATCTCAGCATAATATTGAGTTTTGGTTCATGTATTAGTTGAAAAATGCAAAATTAATGTGAACCAAAAACATTTCTCCTCCATTTTTATTTAGGAATGAACCAGTTGTGCCAAAGAAACATCCATCCATCTGTCCATCCATCTGTCCGTCTGTCCATCTGTCTGTCTGTCTATCATCCATCTCTCTCTCTCTCTCTCTCTCTCTCTCTCTCTCTCTCTCTCTCTCTCTCTCTCTCTCTCTCTCTCTCTCTCTCTCTCTCTCTTTCTCTCTCTCTCTCCCTCTCCCTCTCCCTCCCTCCCTCTCTCTCTCTCTCTCTCTCTTTCTCTCTCTCTCTCTCCCTCCCTCCCTCCCTCCCTCCCTCCCTCCCTCTCTCTCTCTCTCTCTCTCTCTCTCGCTATCATTGAGTTATCTGTTAATCATAGTCATAGTCTTCTTGAGCTGAACTACAACAGACTTCAGCATCAGACAAAGCAGCGAATCCTACACATCATAAAATTCCTTTTATCTTTTTTAAAATATTACATTTTATTTGTGATTCCCTTATTCCAGAATTTACTTTCTGGCTTTAGAAAACTGGTGGAAAGAGAACTCCCAATTTCTACCCAAAATAATGAAAAAGGGGTTAGTGTAGAATGCTGTGGTATCCAATATATCTTATTTATTTTATTGTAAGCTGCTTAAAGTCATGTAAAAGTGAGACGGGTGGCCATATAAATCAAATAAATAAATAAAACTTACATTTTAATGAAAGAATTGTGCTGATATTTGGATTCAAAGTTTGATTAAGCGTGTGCTCAGGGACACTTGTAGCTCCTCTGGTGTTCATCTTAAAGCAGCTGTTTCTTCCGCTGGAATATACAGCTGTTGTCTTCAGCTAATGTTTGATCCAGGAAAAAGGGGTACCTGTTTCAATGTATTCCCAAAAGTTGTTAGCTAAATACAGTATTTAAACCACAGTTTGGCTTTCAAAAATGCAAAGCCCTATTTAATACTGCTTCTGGGACTGGTTTATCTTTTGACAAAATCCACACAATTGATAAAATCAAATTGATACATTTCGTTTTTAAAGAGACGCTTATTTTAGAAAAGTGAGTTTCGATTATCCCGAAGGTGCATTTCCAAAAGGCAACAGGGCTTCCTTGTTTTTTTTTCCTTGAACACGTTTCACTTCTCATTTAAGAAGCTTCAGTTCAGCTGAGAACTGAAGAAATTCTTAGTTGAGAAGTGAAACTTTTTAAAGAAAAAACAACAAGAAGAAAGTCCAGTTGCCTTTTGGGGAAAAAAAAAATATTTTGGACAACCATGACCCAGATGATTGGGAATCTCCATGAGTCTCGATTACTATTAGTTTAGAATAAGCATCTCTTTAAAAATCCCTTTAAATAAGAAGCAGGGGCAATGTAATAATAATACTAATACTAATACTAATACTAATACTAATACTAATACTAATAATAATAATAATAATAATAATAATAATAATAATAATTTGGAAGGGACCTTGGAGGTCATCTAGCCCAACCCCCTGCTCAGTTGGGAAACCCTGTACCATTTCAGACAAATGGCTGACCAGTCTCTTCTTAAACACTTCCAGTGTTGGAGCATTCACCGCTTCTGGAGGCAGGTTGTTCCACGACTAGTTAATTGTTCTCACTGTCAGGAAGTTTCTCCTTAGTTCTAGGTTGCTTCTCTCTTTGGTTAGTTTCCATCAGTTGCTTCTCGTCCTGCCTTCAGATGCTTTGGAGAATAGCTTGACTCCCTCTTCTTTGTGGCAGCCCCTGAGATATTGGAACACTGCTATCATGTCCCCCCTCGTCCTTCTCTTCATTAGACTAGACATGCCCAATTCCAGCAACCGTTCCTTATATGTTTTAGCCCCCAGTCCCCAGCCTTATGTGGGCATTAGCTTTTCTTGATGATGCAATGTACACCATTGAAATAATTACAACTTTCCCAAAAATCACTTTGGGGAAAAATGTGAATTTGGTGGATGGGGAACCAAGAAAGAAAGAAAAAACAATGCAAGAAAAACTTCATTGTTGAATGACATGACTTTAGAAGGAGGACAGGGATGTGTGTGTGGAGAGAATAGATTAAGCAAAGCTTCATCAAGATTAACAAAGGAAGATTATTGGCCTCAGCAAGAAAGAGCAGAAACCTGTTTTATCTTTAACCTTAGGAGAGGAATGTTCTGTAGTTGGTGGGAAACCTCTCTGAAAATAAGAATAGCAACTTCCTGTTGGATTATTTCCCGATGGACCTTTCTTGAGAGGGGTTCTGGTTAAGAGAAATGTTATTGCCATCCCAATGAAAATTATTTCCTCCTTTGAATTGGGAATGTAAGGATCCTTGTCTGGAATGGTGGTAAATTCAGGATTGGTTTAGAAAAGTGGGGCGGAGGGAGGGGGGGCTGCTAAATTGTCTCCCTCCATCTTGCTTTTTTAAAATACAACAACAAAAACACAGGATTAGATGCATGTTCCAGTAGCATTCACTGGCATGGCATTCTTGATATCAAAAAGTAAATGATCCCAACAGTCAATGATTGTAAGTATGTTATATGTATATATGCGTGTAAACATGTGTATATGTATGTTAACCTCGTAAATCTGTTGTTAGTAATGTGAAGATATGAAGGTTGAAATGCCATGAATGGAGAACATAGAATACAGAACACAGAGTAATTAAAACATGGGAATGTTTCAATTAATTAATGTTCTAATTAATAGCAAATAATTAAAACATGGGAATGTTTTAATCAAACATGAGAATAAATGTCTTTGGGGGGTAAGACTAGAAGTGAGGGAAGAGAAAGAAAGATAGAGACTAAAGCCCTGATAAAAATTGTGATTTATTTCTGATTTCCACACTCATTTATTAATAGCATCATTCCTCCTTTTACTGTCAGTTTTGTATTTTTTTTAAAAAAAATAACAGTTACTTTTACAATAATGAAATATAAGTAATACAGCAGCAACAACAATACAGTAATCGATTTACAACAGAACCATACCCCTTCTAATGACAGTTGCTAAAATAAACCAAATATATTATTGTCAAAACAATCCTTCCTCCTTTCTTAATAGCTGGATAACAACTCTTTGCATTCTTAAATTTATTAATAAAAATTATGAATAATAGGTGATGAATTCTAACAAATTATAAATACATTCTAATAAATAATAAATCCCAATAAAATTTTCTTCCTTCTTAATAAGTGGGACCATCTAGTCCAGCTGGTCTCAGATGATCTCAGAAGCTGAGCAGGGAAGGCTTGGGTTAATATTGGATGGGCGACTTCCAGGATTTGTAGGCTAGGTTGGGACCACAGGAAGCATCCTAGAAAGAAGGTGATAGCAAATTACTTCCATAACAGCTGCCAAGAAAATTGCACAAGAATCAAGACTAACTCAAAGGCATTTGCTACTTCGGTGCTTCAAGGGAATTGCGCTTTTGGTCAATTGCTCTCTTAGAACACTTATGTCAGTATTAGAAATTTAATATTAAAATTTAATATTAAATGAGAGAAACTTGAGAATAAAGTGAAAGGAATTGGTTACTCTTACTCTGTATATTTAATTTGGATTAATCATGTTTGTGGTTCCCGGAAACAAAAAGAAGCCAGAATTAAAATCCTAGTTTAGAGGACAGGCAAGCTATAAGAAAGTTGATCCTACTGTTTTATCGTGACTCAAGTCCCCTAAACCTCTGAATTTTGTAAAGGAAGAATGAATTGTTTAAAGGAGTCTTGTATTTGCTCAAAGACAAACTTGCAGAACACCTTTATTTTTGCCATGATTAAGAGAATTAGGTATGTCTAGTTTAATGAAAAAAGGGGCTAGCTGTCCATGATGATATGACAGCAATTTTCCAGTACTTGAGGGCTATCATGTAGAAGAAGGGGTCCACTTATTCTCTAAAACACCTGAGAGCAGGACAAGACGTTACACGTAGAAAATCATTAAGGATGATTAAAACTAAGGAGAAATTTCCTGATAGTGAGAACAATTAACCAGTGGAACAGTTTGCCTCCAGAAGTTGTGGATGCCCCATCACTGGAGATTTTCAAGAAGAGACCGGACAGCTATTTGTCTAGAATGCCATAGGAACTCTTGCCATTGGCGGGTGTTGGACTAGAACAGCGGTTCTCAACCTGTGGGTCACGACCCCATTTGGGGTCGAACGACCATTTCACGGGGGTCGCCAAACAACGCAGTCCGCCATTTTTTCCCCTTTTCCCGTCGGCCGGTGCAGGGGGAAGCACCGCACATGCGCGATGCGGGCCATCGCACCGTGCATGCGCGATGCGGGCCATCGCGCAGCGCATGCACGATGCGGGCCGTCGCGCCGCGCATGCGCGGTGCAGGTCAGGGTCACGCCACGCATGCGCGGCGCAGGTCGGGGTCGCGGCCTGAAAAAGGTTGAGAACCGCTGGACTAGAAGATCTCCAAGGTCACTTTCAACCCTATTATTCTATGTTCTGTCAAGATTCCGACAGACAGAGACAAATAAAGCAGAACTCCGAGGCTTGCAAGTTCCTCAAAGAACATTTTTATTGATACAAAATATTGGCACGTTGAAAGTGAAACCAAGTCTGAATAGACACGTAACAATCCCCAATACAAAGTTAAGAAATCCCACCCTTAAAGCTTCTTGGTGGGCTTTTCACAAAACGCCCAGCCTGCAGTCCCAGGAGCAGCCGATGACCTTGGTTCCCACAGAAGAAAGTCTGTTTTGTCTAGCGAAGCATCGGGTAAACTCCCCTCCCTCCCTCCCCTATGTGTCAACTGAAAATGAGTAGGGAAAATGGCTGCAGCCACGCTCATTTTCAAAGTTGACATGTTCTATGAAATGGTACGTTATGAGAAGTTTGTGTTATAAAGATAAGAGGGCTCCCCCCCAAAAAAACTTATAGATTTATGTAATTAAAGCAGAAATGGGATAAAAGTGTCCTAAAGCCAGAAAAACATGAAACCCAACCCAACCTTAGTTGGGCCATTAAAACAAGGATTCCTAAAGCAACTTTTAAGATTTAATATATGCTTTATGCATTTTGGCCAATCTCGCTGGTGTTAAATGCCATCTATAAATCATTTTGTATTGATTCTCTCTATATGCAGTTGATAGCGTCAATTTACAATTTACATTCCATAATCTTTCCCATTCCTCTAAATTTATATTTCTTCCCACATTTTGTGCCCACGCTAACATGGACCCCTTCACTATTTCTTCCTCTAATTCTATTTCTAATAAATATTTGTAAATTTTTGATAACAATTTTCCTTCCTTGCTTATTAAAATTTTATCAAGTAAATGTGGGGTCTGATTTATTCCATATTCTTATCTGTCTCTATTATATCTAGATTTGATTTGTAGATACGACCACCAATCTATGGGTATTCTTTGTTCCTCCAACTCTTCTCTTGACTTAAGGTTGCCTTGGTTATCCAATGCATAAAAATATAGATCCAAAGTGTTGGAAATGTAGAATTAGAGAAGGAACATTCTACCACATGTGGTGGCTGTGCCCCAAAGCAAAAAAGTATTGGGAACGAATAAGAGATTGGATACAGGAGATAACGGAGATAAAAATGGATTTTAAACCGGAATCATTTCTATTGAGCATAATAAATTTAAAGATTCAAAAACAACTCCAACACATCATTATATATATATATATATATATATATATATATATATATATATATATATATATATATATATATATATATATATATATATATATTGACTGCAGCTCGCATAGCATATGCCCAATGTTGGAAGAATGCAAATATACCCACAGATGAAATGGTTATCTATAAAATTTTGGAATGCGCAGAAATGAATAAACTCACGCTAGAATTAAAAGACAAAGAGATGACAGAATTTTATGAAATTTGGAATAAGTGTTATATTTGGCTAGAACAGAGAAAGAAAAAGACATAATGATTAAATGTAAATAAAATGTAAATAAAATGTAATGAATAGTTAGAATGTATTGCAGGGTTCTGTTAAGAGAAAAGTTTTTTTGGTTAATGTATGTTTAGTTTGTTTTGGTGTATGGTGTAGGGTGAAAAATAAAAAATTAAAAAAAAATTAATATATGCTATACTGCAGGTTTTTTTTAAGGAAAAGCACATTACTTCAGTTATGCATAAATATCATAGGAAGACAATTATAGTGCAACAACAAAATGGGCAGTTTAAGAGATACAAGAAGCTAAAAGAAAATTTACAAAGAAAAAGAGGAAGGGAGCAAAGTAGGGTCAAAAAGGAAGGAAGGCAGAGAGGGAGGGGACGTTTGAAATATCAGAAAGTGTGAAGAATTATGGTTTCATCATGGCAAATCAGAATGTGGCTATTAAGTCAAATCCATTAAAATAGGTGAGAATATGCTTGGTAACTTTAATGAGAGTCAGATCTCACCTTTACTGAAGACAAGGATGCTTTTTATTTGGCCTGGCATTTGCAAGCATCATTACAATATCAGGAAATTTGTGTTTAAAAGAATTATTAAAAAAAAATACAGAAGAGCGATATGGGATTGGGGCAAGGAAGAGAATAAATTAGAAATATCTAAATGAGCTGAATTATGCAGGAAAAAAAAAGGAATAGCTGGTGGAATTGACAGAGAGGTCTGCAGAAAATCAAGGTAGCAGCTGTAAAAGTTTAATCAAAGTGTTACACGGATTTTAAAAAAAGTAGATCTGATGTAGGAGAAAAGCAAAAAGATCTGGGTGGCAGAGTTAAGTGAGTCATCAGGCTAGAGTTGATATGTTGCCACAAACAATTTTAAGTTGAACACCTCTTGAATTTGATTAACCTTTACCTGGTGCCATTTTAGTGTTGGACCTCAGTTGACTAGATTCTGGTGTACAGGCTTGAGCAATAAAGCTTCTTAACTGCAACTTAAAGCATGAAACCTGACAGTTTCAGTCACATCAACATGGCTACCATCTGAACATTTTTACCATATCCTGTGGCCATCCATGTGTGTATATGTGTGAGTGTTTGCATGTGTGCACATGCCTGGGTATGTTGAGATAGGAAAACTTTTGAAGAAGCCAAAACAGAACTGGGTATTTAGCATCTGAGTGCTTTATTCTCAAGAATCATTATCCTGATACTAAGCTGTGCACAAAAGGAAACAAAACAAACTGGATATAGATTATTATTCAACAAAAATAAAAAAAAATCTGTTAACGTTGACCATTACATTCTGTAGAGAAGCAAACAATTAAAGGTAATCCATAACCTTATTATTGGAAAACTAGTGAACATCCACAGTTCTCATTTGGAGAACCTACCGGTACATAGTATACATGTAAATACTCCCTTTCTCAATTTTTCTCATTTAATCCCGTAATCTTATTTTATCTTTGATGGAAAGCCTTTGTTTTTGATATTTTTTTCCTTCAACCACTCCATCATCATAACTGGTTCCTTGAAGTAAATATTCATTTATATACAAACAATGAATTAACCAGGCCCCTCTCTCAAGAGTTGGTCTCCCTTCTTTCCTTTGCCAGTGTACATGCCAGTGTATTTGTATGTTTCTAAGGGTTGCTACATGTGACCTTCTTTTCCCTTCCAGGAAGTTGATGGCAATAAAGTGATGTCTTCATTTGCCCCACACAACTCATCTACCTCCCCCTCGAAGGCCGACGAAGGTGGGCGCCAGAGTGGAGAATCTTTTTCCAGCACGGTGCTGGGAACTCCTGAACGGCGTAAAGGAAGCCTAGCAGATGTGGTAGACACTCTCAAACAGAGGAAGATGGAAGAGATGATCAAAAATGAACCTGAAGGTAAGGAGAAATGTTGACTTTGCTACTCTGATCAACTGGACCCCCCACGTTCAGGAAGATGAGAGTCTTCTTAGGTCTTTGGTTTTTCTCTTCATGTATTGTGGATAAAGAGGACACCATGATGGATAATATGCAGCCATCCAGGTGTGGTTGGACAAAAACATCCTGTTTTTTCCTACAGTATGTGCCAGGCATTTTTCTAGTTGGCATCTTTCTTTACCCCTGATTGTGAAGATCAGGCTACAAATGGCTCTGAAATTGTTTCCTGTGTAAGGAGATATTTTCTTCCATAGTTCCGGGCCTGCTTAGTTTCTGAGAACACTTGTGCCTATCAGATCTGCCAAGGTTCCCTTAGTTTTGGGCAGCAGTCCATCTTTCCCTTCTCTCTTTCTTTCTTTTTATCTCCCACAACCTCAACTCATCTTGAAATGTGACCAAAAGCTCATGGCCAGCATTTTCCTTCACTATAAAGCACATACATGGTGGGGATTCAATAATATCGGGATCGTTGGCTATATTGTGTACATTACAGTGACAAACATAAGTCGTTCTGAGTCTTAGGAGCACGTTTCTCCTTTCTCTTCCTTCTTTCTGCATAGTCGCAGAAAGATAGCTAACCTCAGTTTCCATTATTGATTATCTGAGACAGAAAGAGTCCCCCAAACCAGGGGTCCCCAATCTGTGGGCCATGAAGGGTTTGCAACTGAACCGCGGAAACAGCCAGTGAGTGCCTGTGCGCGCCCATGCATCCTCACTTGCATAAGCAGCAGGCGAGTGCACACACGTGCACTCCATTTGCGTGAGCGACAGGCGCGCGTGCACGCCACTTGTGCAAATGGAGCTGCACATGCACGCTTGCCAGCCACTTGCACAAACCATCCCCTCCCCCTTTGCCGGTCCACAAAGCCGGAAACATTGGAGAACTCCAAACCATAATTTATGATGACTGTTGGCTCAATTAAGCCCACTTATTTTTCAGTGGTTTAAATCTGATGTGCTTCAGTGAAAGCATGAAAAATGACCATTGTTGGTCCATGTTTGAATATTGTGATAGGCCGGGATTTAATCTAAACTTTTCAACTTTTTCTTCTTGACTGAAACTGAAAATGAAGTAGAGATGGAAGGTGTTCTGCGGTTCATTCTTACAATGCTAAAAATGATTTAATTTGATATGCAAATTAGCCCATAATCTGAAACACAGGGAGATAACAAAATGCCTTCCAGAGATTTGGGAAATCAGCTTCCATCAGCCACAGCCAACACAGTCTGAAGTAAGAATTTGTAAGAACTGTCAGCCCAAACATTTGGAAGACACTAAATTGCCTTTTTAATTTGCCTCTTAAATCCTGGATTAAAACAAATCTATCTGTCTGTCTAGTCTTTGCATGTTACTCCCACCATTCCTTGCAATATTAAAATACATACTTATGTTCATTATGTAAGATGGAGCGTCCATGTTCTTCTTTTAGTAGATAAATGATATAAAAAATTAGCCAAAACGTGCCTCTGAGGATGTGTTGCATTGACATTAGTATTGCATTGGGAAGTGAACTATACCCTTAATGCTGGCCATCATCGTGCATGTCTTTGAGGGGATTAGCAATTTAAAAACTATCCTAAATTAATAGTCAGATATTATTTGCCCTTTTGCCAAAGCAAAATGTAATGGGGATCTCTGTCTCCATCAAAGAACTGCCTGAAGCAATTATACTCTGGAGATATTCCCTTAGAATGAAATGCAATGATGTTGAATCCAGAAGAAGGGTGACTTTAGTAGGTAGGCTTTAAATGGTAATCAGGTTTGGAAATTTGTAGTGCTCTTCACCTGCTATTTCCAATTTTTGATTCCAGGAACTTCATTTCCTTTTCCTCTAAGAACTATAAAATGCTTCCTCTTAAGGAGAGCCAAAATGTTGGAATGCTAGAATGGAGCTGGATATTATTTTGATGTGTGGAACTGCATTTAACATCGGGGTGATAGGAGCCAGGCTGGAGATGCAGAGTGGATGAATCTGGTCTCCTATAGCAGCAGTTCTCAACCTGTGGGTTGCGACCCCATTTGGGGTCGAACGACCGTTTCACGGGGATCGCCAGACATCGCAGTCCGCCATTTTTTTCCCCATCTCCCCTCGGCCGTCGCGCGCACGCCGCACATGTGCGGTTCGGCCCGTTGTGCCACGCATGCGCGGTTCGGCCCATCGCGCCACGCATGCATGGTTTGGGCTGTCGCGCGTGTGGGGTCTCGGCCTGAAAAAGGTTGAGAACCGCTGTCCTATAGGATTGGGTGGGGATTTCCCCGAGTTTGGGGAAGTGGAAATAGTTTTGTTATTGTATGTATATTTTTTTTAACTCAATTAAGAATATTTTCAGATTTGTTCTGCAGTTGCTTTGGGGCTGTGGGTCTCCCTCCCTCAAAACGGTGAGAAAGTAGGCCACTGGAATTAGCAGCATTATTGGAGTAAGATTTGCGGTTCACAATTGTATTCAGATCTTTGGCTATTGCTTTTCCTATCCTAAAATAAGATCCAGTGTGGTGCAATACAGTACTTAAAATGGTAGACTAAGATCGAGGAGATTCAAGAAAACCCGTTGGGTGACTTTGGGCCAGTCACCCTCCCTACCAAACTTCAACCAAGCTCACAGGATTAGGTCAAACACACTTTACAAGGGGGAATCCTTGGTTCAATGGACAGTGTTTGCCTTGTTTTTGCATTGAACAATCCTTGTTTTGCCTTGCAGTTTTTTCCCTCTCTACCTCCGTACATTGGAACAGAAAATGGCTTTATTGATTCATCATTTCCTTCCTTCATTTTGTAGATATTGGCACAAAAGGTAGGAGTTTTCTGAGAGCCAGCATTTTAGGGCACGGCAGTGGTAAAAAAAGAGTTTAGAGACACCGTTGTGCCACTATAATAAATGATGGATGGTGAATTAACTAAAAATAGACTCTGAAATACTTTGGAATTCTTCACACCATTGCTAACACCAGTCCAGCTTCATCCCTTGTAGGGTTTGGCCAGCATCCAACTATAGCTGTCAGCCGTGTGGACCATCTAAATTTGTTCAGTGAAAACTAATCACCATGGTGATTGGAGCAGTGGAGATTCCTTCCTGCCCACATCCTGTTGGTAGTTAATGTTGTTCAGATGGACAAGGAAGAAATCTTGGTCTAAACAAGGGAACTTATTTTAAAGAGAAGAGGGTTCAAATGAATCATGTTTGGGCCTTAGCTGGCTCCATGGATGCTAGGAAAAGGAACTAATCACTGCAAAGTGATTAGATTTTGATGAGGGAATAGACCAGGAACTCATCAAATTTGCAGATGGCATCAAGCTGGCAGAAATAGCCAACACCCCAGAAGATAGGCTCAAGATCCTATCCCTAACAAAAATGAAATTCAATGTAGAGAAAAATGAGGTTTTATGCTTAGGCAGGAAAAACCAAAAGAAGGACAAGGGATGACATGAGAGCAGTGTTCCAATATCTAAAAGGGATCAACCTATTCCCCAAAGCACCTGAAGGCAGGACAAGAACAATGGATAGAAACTATCTAAGGAGAAAAACAACCGAGAACTAAGGAGAAATTTCCTAACAGTGAGAACAGTTAACCAGTGGAAAAGCTTGCCTTCAAAAGTTGTAGGTGCTCCATCACTGGAGGTTTTTAAGAAGAGATTGGACAACCATTTGTCTAAAATAGCAATAGCCCTTAGAGTTATATACCGCTTCACAGTGCTTTATACAGTTCTCTCTAAGTGGTGTACTGAGTCAGCCTATTGCCCCCAACAATCTGGGTCCTCATTTTACTGACCTCAGAAGGATGGAAAGCTTAGTCAACCTTGAGTCTGTCAGGATGGAACTCCTGGCAGTGGGCAGAGTTAGCCTGTAATACTGCATTTTAACCACTACGCCACCAGGGCTCCTAATGCATCATCGGATCAGCTACAGCAATAGTAATAGCCTTTAGACTTATATACCACTTCACAGTGCTTTACAGTCCTCTCTAAGCAGTTTACAGAGTCAGCATAACACCCCCAAGAATCTGGGTCCTCATTTTACCGACCTCGGAAGGATGGAAGGCTGAGTCAACCTTGAGTCGGTGAGAATCAAACTGCCAAACTGCACTCGGCAGTCAGCAGAATTAGCCTGCAGTACTGCATTCTAACCACTGCATCACCACAGCTCTGCTTGAGCAGGAGGTTGGACTAGAACAGGGGTCCCCAACCCCCTCTCCGTGAGCCAGTACCAGGCCGTGGCATGCCAGCAACCGGTCCACACAAACAAGCAAAGCCCCATCCGTGGGATGCAGAGGCAGCACCCAAAACCACGCCTCCTCCAGTCCGCGGAAAAACCTCTCTCCACCGAACAGGTCCCTGGTGTCCAAAATGTTGGGGACATCTGGACTAGAAGACTTCCAAGGCCCCTTTGTAGTCTGTTATTCTGCCAAATTGCATGTTGACTATCACCATTTCTCCACCTCAACCTATTCACATTTTTGTGACGATCTGAACCTTTGTTCTTATGCAAGCAAAGATGGGTAGCATTAGAAGAGGGATGCTTGCTTGTCTTCTAAAGGGATGGAAAGTGATCTCAAACTGTGCTTAGCTTTTATAAGGTCTCCTGCGATGTATCTAGCCATGTGGCTTCTCAGTATGATAGGGGTCCCTTTTAACTACAGTTTAATAAAAGGAAACACATGCAAGAGAGATTTCCTGTAACATGTTCCAATTCAACTTGGCCAGAGCTTTGATATCCAGCCATTAAATACCAGGCTGAAAATAATGATTCGGGGGGGGGGGGATAGAAGAGTAGAAATATTTTGTGGGGGAGGGGAATACCTTATGTTAATATTCACTTTCTTTCAATCCTGTTTAGTTCATTGTTTGGTGCTCCTTTGAAGACATTTACCCTGCATGCTGCCGCAAGGATTTATAATGGCCGGGTTCACATAGTATTATTAACTAGAGTTAAGGTTTAATGTACAACATGTGGTTTGGTTGTTGTTGAGTTTTTTTTTTATCTTGGACTGGTTTGTTTGTGTATGCGTGGCTGTGTGAACTATATGAACGTAGACCTTTTGGTTAGAGTAAGATCCAGTTTATTGTACGGATGTAAAAAGTGGGTTAGCACAGTCATCGAGGTTAGGATATTGGGCAAATGCACCCACGGTCACGTGCTCACATTTTGGTTGTTTGGCAACTGGCTCGCCTTTACGGCTGTTTGCAGCATCCCACAGTCACGTGTCTGCAACTTGCAATGTTGTTGTTTTTTTTGTCAATTTCCAGTATTTACTTCTTGTTTCTGGCAAAAAGATATTGGGACAAAAGTGTTGGTTATTACCTATAAAGCCCTTCATGGCACTGGACCAGGATACTTACGGGACCGTCTTCTGCCACATACTTCCCTTCGACCGGTGAGAGCGCACAGGGTCGGCCTCCTCCGGGTCCCGTCAGCGAAACAATGCCGTCTGGCGGGTCCTAGGGGGAGGGCCTTCTCTGTTGTGGCGCCCGCCCTCTGGAACCAACTGCCTCCTGAAGTCCGTGCTTCCCACACTCTCCTGGCCTTCTGGAGGAATCTTAAGGCCTATCTTTGCCGGCAGGCCTGGGGTTGACTGTGGAATGTTGAGTGAATGATGAATGTGTCTGGGGTTGTATTTTTTAATGATTTTTAGATTTGGACTTAGTTTTGAAGTACTGTTTTGTTTATGTTGTAAGCCGCTCCGAGTCTTTGGAGAGGAGCGGCATATAAGTCCGAAAAATTAAATTAAATTAAATTAAAAGGATTCACTTAACTGCCATGGTGTTTCCTGAACTCATGGTGTAAGAGCGGTTGTGGTGCAGGAGTTAGAAGGCAGTACTGCAGGCTAATTCTGCCGACTGCCAGCATTTCGATCCCGACTGGTTCAAGGTTAACTCAGCCTTCCATCCTTCTGAGGTTGGTAAAATGAGGACCCGGATGGTTGGGGTCAGTAGGCTGACTCTGTAAACCCATTAGAGAGTGCTGTAAAGCACTGTGAAGTGATATATAAGCTTAAATGCTCTTGCTATTTTCTAAAAAAAAAAAGTAACTTCAAATCCAGTCATGTGATGCCTTGACTGACGACTGCAACAGCCTATGAGCCTAAATTCTGGGCTCAGTTATGTTTGTACTTGGAGGATTATTTGTACCCCGTATCAGTGGTTCAGTTCGGAAGCTTGAGCAAACCCATCCCTATACCCCACACACTCCTTTAGAGTAGGGGTCTCCAACCTTTTTGGATCGGTGGCCCCTTGGGAGAGGGAAGGGCAGGTGTGAATGTAGCCACACATACATGCGCACATACAAACAGGCTGTGAGCATGCACACCACACAAACGGGGCTGCGAACATGCACACGAGGCTCTCGGTGACAGCGATGCCTGTGTGTGAGATTTGTGGTGCCAATGCCTCCAGGCTCATGGCGATTCTATCACCAGCGCGAGGCTTGTGCCACAGCCCACAGCGATGCCGCCCCCCTGCTGCTTGTGGTGCTACCGCCGCCCACACTAGATTCGTGGCAATGCCACCACCTGTGTGTGGCGTGCTTTTGCCCACCTACCGCTTGCGGCGCTGCCGCTCCCGCACAAGATTCGTGGCAGCACTGCTGCTCATGCAATCCTACCATTGCTGCCACCTCCCGCACAACACTTGCGGCAATGGTGGCATGAGGGGGGTGAACATGCACACACGCACATGCACTGCCCAGCTACTCACGTGGCCCCGGCGGCCAAGAGGCCACGGCCCAGTAGTGGACTGTGGCCAATAGGTTGGGGACTTCTCCTTTAGAGGGATTATTTTTGAATTGAATATAGACTCTAAGCTTTGGAGTCATTGAATATTTCCCATTTCCTTTTATTCCCAATTACAAATCAGTGGGAAACTGTGCCCCCATATCTCAGTGGTTTGCTGCTGAATTGCAGCAAAGCAGTGGAAAAACTCAGCTACAGTAAGACACATTTTGGCCTGTATACATCTTGGAGATTATAGGTTGCCTATCTCTGCTGGAGTGTTTCTTCCAAAGCATTGTGTCACAAAACAGATGCTCTTTTAAAGGAGAGTACTAATTGTTTGGTTTATTTATTGCTTTTTAATCTAAGTATGTGTTCTCATTAGACTGATGTGCTTCTCTCCTACTTTTTAAGAATCTGAATGCAGGGAGCTGTGCATGTTGTTTATCCAGAGTCCACCTGTTCATATATAATAATAAATAATAATATGCATAATAATATTATAATGCATATGCATGACAATAAATAGAATGATGAGCAAAAACAGCTGATCTGGACTAAATGTGAACCATCTCTTCATTATGGATCTAGAATAGATGTTCTAGATCAGAGACCTTTTGGGCACCAGGGACCGGTTTCGTGGAGAGAGGTTTTACCACAGACTGGAGGGTGCGTGGTTTTGTGTGTTGCCTGCATCCTGCGGATGGGGCTTTGCTTGTTTGGGCTGACCTGTTACTGGTATGCCATGGCCTGGTACCAGTCCACGGACTGGGTGTTGGGGCCCCCTGGTCTAGATCAGTGATTCTCAACCTTTTTAATGCCCCCAACCGGTCGTAAGTTAAGGACTACCTGTATTTCCCTGCCTGGGAGTGCCGCGCATGTGTGGTGCCACCCGCTGCGCCGGCCAAGGAATAGCTGGTAAGGGGCAGCGACGGCGCAGGGCGACCACCGGCTGGGCCACCAGCTGGTCCAGCCCAAGGGAGGTAAGGCACCCGCCGGGCCCCACGCGTGCCAGCAACCCTCCCTGCGCCCGCCGGCCTCCCACCTCCCACCCCTGGCCCTCTTTTACTTACATTTTTAGTAGTTGCTCAGCAGGTAGGGGTGGAAACTTCCAGACAGCTCTCCTTCGCTGCAGACAACTTACAGCACCGTTTGCAGACTGGGACTTTTGGCGGGCTCAGCAGGGCAGAGACAGCCTGGACAATTCCTATTGGCTTTTGAAAGCCAACAGAATTAGACTCTATTCAAGAGAGTCTATTCTATTGGCTTTCAAAAGCCAATAGAATAAGAGGGAGTAGCACAGCTAAGGAAAAGGGGGGAAAATGGTGGACTGCATTGTTTGGCGACCCCCGTGAAATGGTCGTTCGACCCCAAATGGGGTCGCGACCCACAGGTTGAGAACCGCTGGTCTAGATGTTAGCAATCATAGATGAATTTGTATAGAGCAAAGAGCACAGAGGGGGAAATAAGAGAAAGAGAGGTATGACATTTCCTCTGGCCAAAGTTTTTAAAGATTTGGGTATATCTCAGACACCCAGGAGACATCGGTCTTTATGTCTTGCTAAAGTTGCCGATTAAGGCAGAACTTAAATGAAGCCCAGTCTCAGCATGCCATATTTCATGTGGCCATTTGAGAAAACATTGGGTGTACAAAATTTCATTTTCTTATTTTCTGCAGACATTTTAATGGTCAGACCTGCAAATTCAGTCTTCCCACTCCTAGGTCCAAACACATCGGTGCTGCGATTGCAAACGATCCTTTTGTTTTTCTTTTAATTAGGAGTCGGCTGGACCGCAGCCTTGTTCAACGTCATTTTTCCTCAACTTTCTCCATCTCCCTCCCCCCACCCTCTCAGAAAAGGACACAGTAAAAAGATGGAAATCTTCTTGTTTGTATTTATCCAGAGATACTAACCTGGCCAGAAAGAGGTTTCCTAATTTTGATGGCAAAGGTGCTTCTGATGACGAAGCCTAAGTGATACAGTTGATGGAGGAGCAAATAATGGGGAAGAGATATTGACGGGGGTGGGGGCACGACAATCTGTTGTAAAAACAATGTTGAGTGGGAAGCCATCCACACACCGGCAACTCCATTAAGCAAAGGTTGCAGTTAGATGTAAGAATGGTAACGGAGCTTATGCATTATCTCAGCTCCGCTAAAACGAAAACAAACACAAGGGCATAAACAAAAGACTTCCAGCTTTGTGAAGAGATGGGGGGGAGAGGTGTGTGTTCATATGTACAGTTGTGGGGGGGGGCAGAGAGAAAGTCAGAGAATATTGGGGTTTTTAAACAAATGCATGCAGTTGAAAAAAAATCTACCCTTCCCTCCAGCCATTGTTCTATTGTCTTTCAAAGGCCATTAAAATGAACAGCAGGTTGCAATGAAAATTTCATTAAGCTCCAGTTAAATCATTACAAGGGTGCCATATTCATACATTCATACTGTTGGCTCTTTCCCCGTTGAGGAAAAAAGAAAGAAAGAAAGAATAGAAAATGAGGAGAGGGGTTGTCTCCCGTCTCCACACACCCTTCTCCTCACAGTTCAATAATAAAAGAAGTTAAAAAAAGTATAGAAAAGAAAAGATTACACCTAAGAAGACACAATGGTATACCTGCTTTGGAGGTAAAGAGGAATTACAGATTTTAAAAAAAAAATGTTATGGGGGATATTGACATTGTAAGATGTTTTGGCCTCTTTCTCCCCCCCCCCTTCCCCTTTGTGGAAAATGACTACAGTGGTGGCCAAAATTGTGGAAACCTTTTGGGAAAAGTGTATTTTTGAGGTTTGATGGTTAATAACACCACTTTTTTGGGGAGTAGTACCGGTAGTACCATAAAATTATATATCAACGGAAAGATAATTTAATCAAGAATGTAATGCAACAAAGTTTGTTCAATTATCTGTACTGTATTCTATGAAAAGTTAGAGCCAAATAACCAGAAAAAGGGATCACAACTTGCTTAGGTTGATCTCAGGTAGCTTTGCTCCATCTGATTGTAGCCAACGAGCATGAGTGTTTAGAGAGCCAATCAGGTATCGTCTTGTTTTGGCAATGAGCCAATCAGATCACAGTAGGATTCAATTACTGATGTCCTGTATTGAAGCTGAGAGGAGGACATTGGTCAGGGTGTGATGTGATCGCTATCAAGTTGGCTGGAGTGCTTTGTGTTCTTTCATTTAGTGAGCTTGTAAAACGTCATAAAATTAAAGTCATGGTGCAAAGAGCTGACTGGTTGCCCAGAAAGCGATGTAAAATAGCATTATGAAGTGAACAAGGCTACAGTTATAAAGAAATTAGAAGAAAAATGGGCGGAAACTTAAGCAAAGGTGGCATGTCTACTGTACACTTTCCCCAAAAGGTTTCCACGATTTTGGCCACTACTGTAATTAAAAACTCACCCCACCCTTTTGGGAGAGGAGAAGGACACAGTGGCTCCTTTGGAAAGGCTGCTTTGGAAAGGAGAAAGGCTGGGGGCTCTGTGGAGCCTTTTTTCCATTAAGCCAAAAAGAATAGTTTCTGTTTTTACCTTTATATTCACTTTCAGAATTTTCTGTATTAGAATATAAATCCTACTCAATATTTCTTTACTTTATCACATGTCCACCATAAATGATAAAAGCTCCCTTGGGCCAGGATGTTTTTCAGGGGGCTGTGAATGTAGACACATGAGTTGCCTCTGGTGTGATGCGTTTTTTGGTCGTTGATGATACCGACAATATTGCAATGATTAATTTTAATTATTAGTCATATTGCAAATGGGTACATATATATATATATATATATATATATATATATATATATATATATATATATATATATATATATATATATATATATATATATATATATATATATAAATAGAAAAAGCTTTATTGATTATCTAGAGACAACTCCCAACTTTTCAGCATTTTCCAAGTTTCCCACATCCAAATGTCACTCAAGTAGTCCTCTAGGCTGCTGACCACAGTAACCGAGCTACACAAATATAGGAGAGTTTCTCAGACTTATTTCTCCTTGGTCCCAGACAAAACCACCAACCCCACCCGAGGGGGACAAAAGAGACGGATTCAGAAAAATGACAGCAAAATGGCAGCCAAAATCCATCCATTGATTGCAGGCAGTCCTCACCTTACAACCGGTTGGCTTACTAAAAGGGTGCACTTAACGACTGTAGCATTTGCTTAATGACTGCCAGAAAAAAAGCTTGTAAAATTGGGTTGGTCATGTGACCGAGCACTTTGCTCTAGTGGTTAAGGCTCCAGGCTAGAAGCCAGGAGACTGTGAGTTCTAGTTCCACCTTAGATATGAAAGCTAATTGAGTGGGCTAGTTCACCAAAAGATTGTGATATGAAAAAGATAGATATGAAAGCTAGTTGAATTGGGCCAGTTCACCAAAAGATTGTGAAATCTAGTCCCGCTTTAGGAATGAAAGCTGGCTGGGTAACTTTGAGCCAATCACCATAGTACAGGAGTAGAGTAGAGTAAGGTAGGATAGGATAGGATAGGATAGATTAGGATAGGATAGGATAGGATAGGATAGGATAGGATAGGATAGGATAGGATAGGATAGAAATTGGAATAGAATAGAATAGAATAGAATAGAATAGAATAGAATAGAATAGAATAGAATAGAATAGAATAGAATAGAATAGAATAGAATATATGGAATAGAACAGAACAGAACAGAACAGAACAGAATAGAATAGAATAGAATAGAATAGAATAGAATAGAATAGAAAATATGGAACGAAATAGAAAGGAATGGAATAAAGAATAGAATAGAATAGAATAGAATAGAATAGAATAGAATAGAATAGAATAGAATAGAATAGAATAGAATAGAATAGAATAGAATAGAAAATATGGAACGGAATAGAAAGGAATGGAATAAAGAATAGAATAGAATAGAATAGAATAGAATAGAATAGAATAGAATAGAATAGAATAGAATAGAATAGAATAGAATAGAATAGAATAGAATAGAAAATATGGAACGGAATAGAAAGGAATGGAATAAAGAATAGAATAGAATAGAATAGAATAGAATAGAATAGAATAGAATAGAATAGAATAGAATAGAATAGAATAGAATAGAATAGAAATTGGAATAGAATAGAATAGAAATTGGAATAGAATAGAATAGAAATTGGAATAGCATAGCATAGCATAGCATAGAATGAGAGAGGAGAAGAGAGTATAAATTTTATATCAAAATATATTTTATGACATCTTTCCATTAATGGGAAATCCTGCTCTGTTTGGTGAAGCACTTTCCTAAAAGAGACAAAAATCAGTACCAGAGCTTTGATATTTATTTTAGCAGAGGAAATGAATGTGATCCTTTACAACATCTATAATTATACATTTGGTTGTCTTTTAAGAACCCCTGAAGTTCTGTTTTTTCTTGCTGCAAAAGACCAACACTTACCTCTTCAGAAACTTTTCCTTCCTTGATTTGCAAATCTAGCATGAAGCAAAATGCCAACTTAACAAGTGTAGTCTTTGATACAGTAGTTCAGAGAGAAATGAATATGGATTCCAGAACATTTGTTCATAATTTGTTTCTCTTTAATACCTACCTGCGGATATACAATTATTTTATGATGAGAGAGAGAAAAAATAATAGCGAAGGCCCTGAGTGAACAATCTTTGGCTTATGTGCATCTTTCTCATGTATTTCAACTTAGAATCAGAATACCTTAAATTCTTCTGCCATAGAAATTCTCTTTTTATAAGAGTCATACATTAAAAGAATGGTGTTGGATAAGGACACATGACCATTGAAATGAGAACCGCACATAACCTCCAATGCCAACACATTTTTTAATCACTATTTGGGGGGGGGTGTTAGGGAATCAAGAGGTCTTCCAAAGGAGATCATTAATGGACACAACAAGAGAACAGCCTTTGAAATTGCTCTTCCTTTTTTTTTTTCTAAAGCTCATCTGATGTATGGGAGATAAAGGGAAAAAAGGGAGGAAGGGAAAAAAATAAGTGATCAGAACCAGAGGAGAAGCCTTCGGATAGTCTAATTGGCTAAGATTTGAGTCCTGTTTGTTTGCTTCCTCACCAGATTCTTTGAACAACATCTACACTAGAAAGACTTTCTAATGCATTTTAACTGAAGGGCAAGCAAGGGTACTTTGCAGTTAAGAGCTTTTAAAGTTTTATTGTCCCCACCTGCCCACTGCTGCATTTAGTGCGTTATGGAAACATGCTCTTCAGTGCACTTCATCCCAGGTGTGTGTTCCACACTAATATGCACCTCATCTTGTAATATAAGCCACAATGCCCGATTTGGACACCTGTCAGGCATGAAGGACCAGAATCACACAGTTAATATGATCTATTATTAAACTCACAGGAATCTTCTCAACTAATGGTTAGCACCTATTAGGTAATAAAGGTTCATGCAGTTTAAGGGAGATGGGACTTAGTTCACTTGTGGCTACGTAGGGATTCTAGACTGCTCCTTCTTTTAACTCCACCCCCAGTTTCTGCCACTCTTTCTCCCACAGCATGTCTTTCAAGAAAAAAACTTGGCATACTGAATTATTTGCACAAATGTGCAACTTGATATAGAAGTGGAACCAGGGGAGATTTTTTTTTTAAATGCAGTTTGTGAAACAGGGTTGTGTGAAAGGAAGTTTTGAAGAACGGTGGAGGAAGTAATTGTTGTCATCAAGAATATTAGTGTTATAGCAGGTGGTGTATATTTTAATGCAGGAGTGTCAAACTGCCGGCCCGCGGGCCAGTTGCATCATGCAGAGGCCGCACCCACCCCAGCTCCAGCAATGCGAAAAAAGTTGTGATTTGCGACACGTCACATGACGTGGTGAATGTGACGCCCCTGCTTTAAAGTTTTGCCTATTTCTCCCTCCAACAGTGTGTGGAGGTTTTTTTTTTAATCTCTTTCAGGGGTTCTCTCCACTCTTCAGAAATAGCACCGTCTACCACTTTAATAGTGATTGAAAAAAATTATTCCTACTTCTTCTGGCGTTGCTTAAAAAGTTGTCCGTACCTGTCTTGATGTATATAATCCTTTGAGTACTGTATATATAAAACTATCTTTCAAACTTAACAACTTTAAGATGTGTGGACTTCAACTCCCAGAATTCCACACATCTTAAAATTGACAAGTATGAAAAACAATTTTATATACAATACGCCAAGGACCACTTATAGGCTTTGCTCTAGGTCAGGGGTATCCAAGCTTGGCAACTTTATGGCCTGCTGCTTTAACAATTTATGGTGGGAATTCTCGTCCCAACTGTGGTTGTACCTGTAATCCATATTTTTATTTCTTCAGAGGAGAACTAGTCATCTCTTTGATACTTCAGAGGTAGATTCTTTCTGAATGAGAGACAGATTTTCATTAGTTCAGATCTGTATTCTTTTGATATAGTGATTAATGGAAGATCAAGGTCATGAAATAGCACATTCTTTGTGTGTTCTTCCAGGCAGTAGAGCAGTAGGTCAGGCTTAGCATCCCAAGATACTGTATATTTTTGATGGCATTCAGAAGTAGATACCAAGCAGATTTATCTTAGCATTTACAACTGCATATTTGCTCAAAGTATTCAGCTTGCTATTCTTCAGTGGGAAAACCTGTTTGGTGTAGTTACTACATCGGCTAGAACCAGAAGACGATGAGTTCTAGTTCTTAGACACAAAGCCAGCTAGTTGACCTTGGGCCAGTCTGTTTCCCAGCCCTAGGAAGCAGACAATGGTAAACAGTTTCCATAGAAAACTGCAGGGACATGTCTAAGCAGTTGCCAGGAATCAAGACTGACTCAAAGGCACAATGACACACACAAAAGCCTTCAATCCACCTATTGTAGGAGAGGGAAAACGTTTATTTCCCACATTCCCTTTGAAGTTATCAACATGTTAGTAAAAGATGAGACTTGCTCACCAATAGATGGGACCATGAGCATCAATGATGGAGCTACCTATTCTGAAAAAAACTTTCCCTTCCTTATCTCACTCAGTCAAGGCTAAAGTGCTTTTGTTAGAAATCTGGATTTTTTTATCGTGGAGATTTGAAATCGGTCTGAGTGTTGCACAATCTGTAACAAAGGTAGACAATCTTTATGGTTTACTGTGGTCCAAATTACAGGGGTTGTCTGGGAGGGCAAGGCCTGGTGGCATTCTGTTGATAGATAGAAGCTCCCATTCAAGGTCGTGGTCTTAGAATCAGGATTAATTCTCCAGTTCTATTGGAAATTTCTAAAAAGTACCCCTTCCTTAGCCTTTCCCACATATCCAATTCTTTGCCTTTTCTAAAATCCCAGCCACTAAGGCAGGGTCCATAGGCCCATTTTGTGTTGAGTGTCTTCCAAGGTTGTCCTGCGAGCATCTTGACCCAGCATATTAATGCACAAATATACACCACAGATGGTACCCATCCTTCCTCTCCTTTCTGCTGCATTTAGAGGATGGTGCTTATGCAGGAATTAAGAGCCAGCCACCTGATTCCCCAGCATCTTGTCCTGCCTGTTTAAAGATTGAGAAGCCCGGTGAATAGGGACTCTCTAAGCTGACTGCCTGTTCATCCGAGGTCTCTCTCCTGGCACTCGCTTCCTCCCTTTTCCACCCCAGGCAGTTGTCATGACTGTGCATATTAAAATTAATCAGACCTCCTAGGCCTGTGTAGCTGTGTGTCTTCGACATGACAAAGTGGATATCAAGCGCTTGCCCTAATTAAGAAGGCCTTCCTGGCTTAGCTGTGGTGGGTGCTTGGACTCTTCTGCTCTTAATAGGAGACACGGATGGAGGCGGCACGGACAGCACTCCAGTGAGCAGAGGGTGCCCTTCAAAGTTTTCCTGGCCACCTGTGCCCCAAATGCCTGGGCTGGAGAGCTCCTCGGATTCTCTCCAAACTGCCCTGTTTGAGGAGGGAACAGGCTTCAGGAAATTAAAAGTTCGACAAGTGGAAATGGTGAGGAGTCAAGGCCAAGAGCTCCAATGAGTCTTTGGCTCGGCTTATTGGAAGTTGATTAAACCATCGTGTCATCCAATGCAAATGGCTCTGAAGATGGGTCAGATCCAGTTAGGCTTTCTCCCAGCTGCCGTGCTCCGTTATCCTAAGTGTCTAACTACTTTTAACCTAAGCAAAGAGCAAATTGTTCACATCCTATAGGGATTTGTTTTTTTAATGAGCAACAAAGGCAGGTTCACACATGCGTGCGCGCGCGCGCACACACACACACACAGGGTTTGTGATATTGTTTGCTGGCACTGTAATTGGATGGAAATCCAGAAAACAACCTTCAGTATCACTGTCAACTGCTGAAGCTGAATTTATAGCATTGTCTGAAGCATGTTCTGAATTAACCTGGTATGTCCAATTACTAAGAGATGTATGTATTGATGTAAAAGAAGATATGCCAATATTTGAGGACAATGTTGCATGTATAAAGATGGCAATGGGAGAACGTATTGGAAGCAGAAGCAAACATGTAGACATAAAATATTGTAACGTCAGGGAGGCTGTAAAGGATAACCTGATAAAGTTACAGCATTGCTCCACTGACAACAATATAGCCGATATGTTGACTAAGCCTTTAAATGCAGGCAAGCATCAAGAGTATGTCAAAGCATTTGGGTTAAAAGCTGTTTAGCTTTAAATGGGAGGAGTGTCAAGGTATTGATTTAACAGCTAACCAGCTTATGTAATGTAAGATGTAATGATGAGAATGACTCAGCAGGGTCTGTGTCTCTTTAAGAGCCTTTGTATAAAGGGAAGGCTCTGCTGATGTGTTCTCTCTCTTCTGTTTCCTGCTGTAATTGTGTTTTGTTGGATCCTGCTGTATTAGCACGTGTATGTATATTGTTCCTGGTGTATGATATTGTAGATCAGACATGTCAATCTCGCAATGTCATGTAATGTCGTGCAACGTATCGGGATGGTTTTGCCATTGCCGGCAATGGGGTGGGCGTGGCTTCTGGATCACGCATCCGGCCTGCGGGCCGGCAGTTTGACACCCCTGTTGTAGATAGTGTAAGATAAACTACCGCTTAATACAAACCACTGTTTACTGTGTTTACTCCTGGGTTATCTTGCACAATAAGATTGTGCATGCTCTGACATGGGGCAATCACCAGGAGACTGTAATTTTTAGTCCCACTTTAGACATGAAAAACAGCTTGGTGCCTTGGGACAATAACCCTCTGGCAGCCCAAATCACCCCACAAGGTTATTATTGTGGGGAAAATAGTAGGGGGAAGGAGTATTATATATGTTCTCCCTCTTGAGTTATATGTAAAAAGGAAGGAAGGAAGGAAGGAAAGAAGGAAGGAGTTAACCTTGTCATCAGAAAAGGGAAGATGTTATCAGAGAATGATAACTCCCTAATATTTCAATAACTGATCTTTACTCAGAGTATAACCAATAAGGGGGGAATGGGGTATCTTTCAATGTAAGAACAATAATGGGAATAGACTTCTTTTTTCTTCTACTTGGACTCCTTGAGTTCTTCTATTCATTACTTGAAATGGTGAAGGAACCAAAGCTTTATAGCACTGTCACCAGACAATCTAACTCAGGGGTCTTCAAACTTGGCCCTTTTATGATTTGTGAACTTCAACTCTCAGAATTCCTTAGCCAGCATTGCTGGCTGAGGAATTCTGGGAGTTGAAGTCCACAAGTCATAAAAGGGCCAAGTTTGAAGACCCCTGATCTAAGTGGTCTGTGCTCAGTGGGTGATGTTCTCTTAACCACTATGTTTGATTTGACCCCCTTGGAAAGCACTGAGTTTGTGGTAACTAGGAATTGATATGCATACTGTTTTGTTTTCGATGACTTATTCACATATTCCAGTTACCTGAGAATAAATCTCTATGGTGAACCAATTCCCATGTCATCCCCGACTTAACAGTCACAACTGAGCCCAAACTTTCTGTTAAGTGAGCATTGCCCCCTTTTACACCCTTTTTGCCACGGTTGTTAAGTGGAACACTGCAGTTGCTAAGTTAGAAACACGGCTATTAAGTGAATCTGGCTTCCCCATTGTGACATTGTTCGTCAGAAGGTCACAAAAAGGGATCACATAATCCTGGGACACTGCGACCGTCATAAATAGGAGTCAGTTGCCAAGCGTCTGAATTTTGATCACGTGGCCACGTGCATGCTGCAACAGTCGTAAGAGTGAAAAATGGTCATAAGTCACTATATTCAGTGCCACTGTAACTTTGAACGGTCACTAAACAAACTGTTGCAAGCCGAGGACTTCCTGTTTTCAGTGATCCTTTGTGGGAACAAGGCTTCCAGTCTCAACCGTGCTTTTTCAAAAGGCAACTGGATGGTGTTTTTTTTTCCCCTTGAGGAAGAAGAACAAAACATTTTGCTTCTTATTCAAGAAGTTTCATCAGTTGTGAGGGCCCGTGTGTGTGTGTGTGTGTGTGTGTGTGTGTGTTTCCTCATCATTTCTGCGTCGCATGAGAAAAGCACATCTTCCTTCCCCTGTCCTGACCACTTTCTACAGGGGGACAATCGAGAGCATCCTGTCATACAGCATCACAGTCTGGTTTGGAGGCATCACTGCTTCAGACAGGAAGGCGGTGCAAAGAGTGGTGAGGACGGTAGAAAAGATCATTGGCAGTTCCCTCTCTTCCATCCAAGACATGGTATATAAGCGCTGCTTGAGCAGGGTCCGTACGATTATCTGGGACACTACACATCCTCTTCATGACCTGTTTTCCTTGTTCCCTTCCGGGAGGAGGCTTCGTGGTATCCATAGCAGAACATCCAGATTCAGCCATAGTTTCATTCCATACAGCATTAACCTTGTGAACTCTCAAGCTTCCTCCTTCTGTTATATGTTCAAGATGGACAGTATTTAATATTTATTTGCTACGTATATGTAGAGGTGTGGGTCTATACATATGTTGTCCATAATATGTTTAGGGGTGTGTCATGTATGTGTTTCACTTTGAGAGCGGGCAACTAAATTTCATTTTTGAGGTGTGCCGTTGTGCACAACTTTATCTAAACATCTTTGTCTTCAGAATTCATGGAAGACTCTTGTTTCATTGGAGGGGATAAATGAGCCTTTTTTAATACGTGGAAGCCTAGAAATGTGCAGACAAGTTAAATTTTTTTTTAAGAGCACCAACTTCTTCAGATTAACATAATTTCTTCTTTGGATTTTGGATAGCTCAGTACAACGTATGTATCCTTCACCCAATAGCTCAAAGCATCCTTTAAGATTATCCAGCATTAATTCAAAATTAATGGGTGCATTATAAAAAATCTGGCAGGGATGTCTTGATCTAGTCTTGTACTGTCTACCTGACTGGCTGAAGCTGTCTAGGATTTCTGACAGGCAGCATTTTTCCATCCATTTAACATGAACTCCACTGACAGGAGATCTAAGGAATCAAATTTGTAGTATGCAAAGCATGTGCTCTTACATTAAGCCAGGGGATCATCTGGAGTCCTCTGAATGTGTTGTTCAAGCATGTCTTTTCCTTCTGTAAAAGCGATCAGATTTTCTTCAGTGTAGTAATTGTCGGTAAGAGCATCCACCTATGCCGTTTTTGCATCTTTGAATTTTGCCCTGATTCAGAATAACACTCTGAAGTCAAGAATCTCCTGTAAGAATTTTCCATCACCTCTAATTCCCATCACCTGAACAAATGCAGAATAAAAGGAGAATATTTGTAGCTCAGGGCTGAAATTAGGGGTCCTTGCTGCTCTCTGGGCTTTGTTGTTGTCTTGCAGACGTTTAGTTACACAACTAGTTAACATCACCAGTGCTGAATTAGAATGCAGATTATATGAATATGAAAGCTACTGGCAGATAGGATAAAAGGGCTGTACTACATCGGAGAAGGCATATCCATTGATTTGTCTTTCCATCCATCCTCCAATCTTGAAATTATACAAATATCATAATAAAAAGCCTACCCATTTATCTTTATGGCTTCAGTTTAGCTAGACAAATACAACATCTGGAGAATCCCAGAGAGCATATTTTGGCAACTCCTTCTAGCACTACAGTGCTGGATCATGAGGTCCATAAAAAGCAAGAATACAGATTTTGTTGTTTCAATTTCATATGCTCCAAAACATCTTTCTTTCTTTCTTTCTTTCTTTCTTTCTTTCTTTCTTTCTTTCTTTCTTTCTTTCTTTCTTTCTTTCTTTCTTTCTTTCTTTCTTTCTTTCTTTCTTTCTTTCTTTCTTTCCTTCCTTCTTTCTTTCTTTCTTTCTTTCTCTCTCTCTCTCTCTCTCTCTCTCTCTCTCTCTCTCTCTCTCTCTCTCTCTTTCTTTCTTTCTTTCTTTCTTTCTTGTTGAATTTTTAAACATTTTTAGGAGTTTCTTCTTGCTTCAAAAAGCAAAACAAGGAATTAGAGAGAACAAGGAGAGGATGGGATACTGTCTGTCTGTCATTTTTAGCATGTTCCCATTGGCCAGGTGGAATCAGTACTTATTAGTTTGTGGGAAAGAAATTGAGGATGCTTGTTGGGTGCTGCTCAGGGCCGCCAAAGTCCTGCTTATGGATAGGGCAAAAAAACCCAACAACCATTTGAAAGAAATGTCAGTCTGCAGTCTCCATCTTCAAACTAGATCTAACTATTAGCCTAATTCTGTACAGGTGGTCCTCAATTTACAATCACAACTGCACCCAACATCTCCACTGCTAAGCGAGGCAGTTGTTTTCCCCATTTTATGATCTTTTTTGCCACAATTATTAAGTGCATTACTGCAGTCGTTAAATGAATCATGCAGTCATTAAATACATCTGGTTTTTCCCCCCATTGACTTTGCTTGTCGGAAGCTGGCTGGGAAAGTTACAAATGGTGATCACATGAGCCCCAGACACCGCAACTCTTATAAATACATGCCGGTTTTCACGCAACTATGGAGATGCTGCAGTGGTTGTAAGTATAAAAACTGATCAAAGGTCACTTTTTTCAGGCCGGTATAACTTTGAATGGTCACTTAACAAACTGAGGACTAGCTGACCTTGAGACTGATGTAGTTCCCATCTTCAAAAAAGGGGGAAAAAAGACCCAGGAAATTACAGATCTATCAGCCTGACCTCAATACCTGGGAACATTCTGGAAAAGATAATCAAACAACAAATCAGTGAACACCTACAGGCAAACAAAGTCATTACTAAAAGCCAACACGGGTTTGTCAAGAACAGATCATGCCAGACAAATCTTATTTCATTCTTTGACCAAGTGACAAAATTAGTGGACCAGAGGAATGCTGTGGATATAATTTACTTGGACTTCAGTAAGGCATTTGACAAAGTAGACCACAACCTACTACTTGAGAAGATAGAAAAATGCGGGTTAGACAGCATCACCACCAGATGGATCCGTAGCTGGCTGACCGGCTGTACTCAGCGTGTGGTTCTCAATGGAACCGCATCTACATGGAGGGAAGTGTGTAGTGGGGTGCCCCAGGGCTCTGTTCTGGGCCCAGTGCTCTTCAACATCTTCATCAACGATTTGGATGAGGAGATAGATGGGGAATTCATCAAATTTGCAGACAACACCAAGCTGGCAGGAATAGCCAACACTCCAGAAGACAGGCTTAGGATACAGGAGGATCTGGACAGATTTGAACACTGGGCGCTATCTAACAAAATGAAATTCAATGGTGAAAAAAGTAAGGTTCTACATTTAGGCAAGAAAAACCAAATGTACAGGTATAGTATAGGGGGTGCCTTGCTCAATAGTAGCAACTGTGAGAGGGATCTCAGAGTCCTAGTGGACAATCACTTAAATATGAGCCAGCAGTGTGCTGCAGCTGCCAAAAAAGCCAACACAGTGCTAGGCTGCATTATCAGAGGGATAGAATTAAGATCACGTGAAGTGTTAATACCACTTTACAATGCCTTGGTAAGGCCACACTTGGAATACTGCATCCAGTTTTGGTCACCACGATGTAAAAAATATGTTGAGACTCTAGAAAGAGTACAGAAGAGAAGAGCAACAAAGATGATTAGGGCAGGGCTTTTCAACCAGTGGTACGGGTACCACCTGTGGAACATTGGCACCCGGCAGGTGGTATGCGACCATCCTAGAAAAGTGGTAGCAGGGGAGGGGAATGAGCTGAACCCGTGGCAGCACCACACAAGCCTGAGTGAGAGACGGCTGGAGCTGCAGGGCTGTCAGGGCTCAGCAGAAGCGCCCGGATCAGCGCCAGGCTCCAGCTGGAAATCAACTCCACTATTCATGACTTAAAACCATAATGGCAGCATCAAGTCGAGGATGCAGGATAAGAAGCAACAGGTGAAAACTAAACAAGGAAAGAAGCAACCTAGAACTAAGGAGAAACTTCCTGACAGTGAGAACAATTAACCAGTGGAACAACCTGCCTCCAGAAGCGGTGAATGCTCCAACACTGGAGGTTTTTAAGAAGAAACTGGACAGCCATTTGTCTGAAATGGTATAGGGTTTCCTGCCTGAGCAGAGGGTTGGACTAGATAACCTCCAAGGTCCCTTCCAACTTTATTATTATTATTATTATTATTATTATTATTATTATTATTATTATTATTATTATTATTATTATTATTATTATTACTTGTTCCTCTTTCCCTACTTTCTGCCCTACATCCAGCCTGATGGAGACTTCCTCAGAACTCAGCAGCTTCTTTATGACTTGACATCCCAGTTGGTGATAAGTGAAGGATATCCCCATGATGAATGTCCTAGCTTTTGTCCAGTGTTCCCCTCCTAGTTTTCCCAGCTCTCAAGGGATCGTCCATTCATTGACGACTCGGGGCATTCGAGCCAGGGCCTTGCCTAAAACACGCACCGTCTGGATCAAAGCAGAACTGGCACCTTCCATTTCGGGCAGGAGACTGTTGTTTTAATAATCTCAGCACAAAAAAAATATCAAGTAGGGATTCTTTTCTTTTCTTTTTGCAAGAGAAAGAGACAGAGGGTGAAACAAGGAAAAGAAAGTTCTTGACTGCATTAGGCTCTCATCCTGGCTTGTTTATAAGGCCCCCTACTCAATATTTGGTTCAGAGAAATCGTTTGCATGTTTCTTAGAGTCAGAGGCTCTTTTTTTGTCAACCAACATCCTATTGCAGACATGTCAAACACAAGGCCCGGGGGCCAGATGCGGCCCGCGAAGTGGTTTCATGTGGCCCGCGAAGCCATCCTGGAAACGGAGGGAATGGCCCCCGCTGCCTTGGCCCTGGCCCAGGCCGGCCGGGAGCCAATGTACAATTTTGTGGTGGCCATCTATGCTGAAACGCATTCAGTCTTAGCTACACAAGGCCATCTGGAAACGACAAGGAACCAGCCCCTGCCACGTCGTCCCCGCCCCCTGGGTGCATGCACCCTTGATGCAAATGATGTAGAGCTGGCCACGCCCACCCAGTAGGCCACACCCACTCCATCCATGCCCACCCAGTAGGCTGCACCCACCCTGGCCACACCTACCCGGCCCCTCTGAGGGCAACCGCAATGAAATTGAGTTTGACACCCCTGTCCTATTGCATTTGTTTGGGAATAACAACAACAATAACAACAACAACATTAATAATAAAACCCATAACACAGACATATGTTTGCTCTCTGTTCATTTCCCCCTTGCTTCTTCCTTCCCGGGTCTTTCCCTTTGTTGCTATTAGTCTCTTCATCAGGGTTGATTTGTCACATGTACATATTTATGACATGCTAACAACAGTTCTCCCCTTTGTCACATAAAGCAGAATCGGAGGGATCTAATGGAGAAAGGTTAACTGTGCAATGTGGCTGGGGCAGAGTTGCACGGCTGCAGAGATTTTTATTTTATTTTATTTTATTTTTTTTTGCCGGGCTTCATTATGTTTGCATACCAGTTTCTTCCCTACCCCCCAGTTTGTTCTATTTAATCAGAGAGGGAAAAGCAGTGGCTGCTCGAAGGGAAAGCAGGGGTGGTGGGGGTGAACCCTCTCTGCCTCCTTCTAAATAATGTGCTGTTAGCACTTGTGTGGCAGGCATGGCGCATGGCTTCCTGAAATGTTTAGCCTTGATTTAATTCGTATTTAAAGTCTCCCCTCCCAGTGCATTAATATAATGTCAGTGTAGAATGCATCGCGCGCCATAATTACTGAAGGGAGCAATAGTTGGGGAAAACAGACGGTAATTGAACACACGGCTGTTTATTACAACAGGACAGTGCTCCTACCCTTGCATTTAGGGCATTAATAGGGAAGAATTGATTTGTTGTTTTAAGATGAATTCAATTGCGGTTACTTAGGCCTTTGTTTGCTGTGGCCAAGTTATGCTTTGTTTGTATAATGTGCCAGAGAGGTTTTATCCACCACAATGCGATATTAGTCATGTAGAGGACTTGAGTGCGGAAAGCCTTTTACACGAACAAAAGAGATTTTTCATTGGGTGGGGTTCTATTTATCTTCCTTTCCACTTTTGTTACCCTCTAATCTGATGCATACCTCTCTCTCTCTCCCCCACACAGCTCACCTTCCAGAACCATTTTTTAAATAAATTAAAAAAAAAAACCCAACTCTGCAAAGGTTCAAATCTTGCTGCTTTCGCCCATCCCTGCTCCTATAACCCACCACCCCTCTATTTTTTTCTGCCTATGGAATGAAAATTTGAGCGACGTGGGGCAAGGTGGAGTAAACACAAGCCACTTAGGCATTCTGCACGAGAAAGGAAGTGAAGGGGAATCAAACCCAACCCTGTTTCAGACCAGACAGGAATGGCAGCTGGATTGGCGGGGTGGGGTGGGGGGAAGGCGGTGATTAAGTCTAAAGAAAACAAAGCCAGGCATGATTCTGACAATTCAGGTCTCCAAGCAACCAAGCAACCAACTTTGGCTATTCTTAAGAAAGTGTGATGTCATGTAGGAGAAGAGCAGGCAGAGCTGGGGGCGGTAGAGTTAAGCTTACCATCAGTTTAGAGTCCTTGCTTTGCCACAACAGATGCAAGTCCAGCCCCTCCTTGAATTCCATTGGCCCTTACCTAGCGCCAATTTTGTGTTGAACTTTAGTTGACCAGATTCCTGTGTACAGATAGTCCTCAACTTAACAACAGTTCATTTGGTGATCATTTGACGTTACAACGGCACTGAAAATAGTGACCGTTATGACCGTTTGGCATACTTACAACCGTTGCAGCGTCCCCATGGTCATGTGATCAAAATTCAGACGTTTGGCAACCGACCCATATTTGTGACGGTCGCAGTATCCCAGAGTCATGTGACTCCCTTTCGCGACCTTCTGACAAGCAAAGTCAGAAGCCAGAGTCATTTAATCAACCGTGTTACTAAATTTTAACAACTGCAGTGATTCTCTTAACAACTGTGATAAGAAAGATTTTGAAATAGGGCAGAACTCACTAACAAATGTGTCCACTTAGCAACAGAAATTTTGGGCTCAATTGTGGTCGTAAGTCCATTAACATTAACGAATAGTCCTGACTCTTGTGCTAAGACAGTGTTTCTCAACCTTGACAATTTTAAGGCATGTGGACTTCAACTCCCAGAATTCCACAGCCAGCATTGCTGGCTGTGGAATTCTGGGAGTTGAAGTCCACATGCCTTAAAATTGTCAAGGTTGAGAAACAACTGTGCTAAGATATGGCCTGATATTTCAGATCAAGCTTCCCTCATATCTAGATCCTTTCAATCTAGATCCATAAAAGGCAGGAAAATGACAATTACTATAGACAACGACCTTCCCTTTTGTTTGTGATATATTGCCAGGAGCATCCATAGATTATGGTCAAAAAAAGTCAAGATGACAGCAATGAGGATTCAGTCAAAGCTCTGTTTGTTTGTTTTTTATGAGTCACACATATGAGTGCCATCCATTCTAAACTGGTACATCTGAGTGATGTGGTTTTTTTTAAACACGTCTCAATTAAATTTCTTTTTTATTTTTCACTTCTGTCTCTAACATATCAAGATCATGCTGAATTCTGTTTCTGTGTTTTGGAGCATGAGCTATCCCATCTACTTTTGATCTTAGCCAATTTGAGAAGTATTCCCTGAATTTTGACAAAAATGTTGAGCAATAGAAGGCCATAGGCTGAATCTTACTTACGGTAATACATTATTATACTTTGATAATCATTGATGAACACTCCTAACTTGGCTCATTGTATCTACTTATTTATCGTGTCATATAACCTATACTTAACTAGATAGGTATAGTTTGCATGTTTTGGGGCATTTTATGAAATGTTTTTTTTCTGAAATCAAGAGATAATGTACCCACAGCATTCCCACAATCTATTAAGGAAAGTTACAGAATATATGTTTTTTTAAAAAAACGCAGTTAGTCTGACAAGTTTGTCCTTGACAAATCTATGCTGATTCCTGCATTGTTTCTAAGATGATTATACATAATTTAAGAATTATTATAAGGATGTATGACTGAGGACAATGCCATAAGAATATATTTATGCATGTGTGCAGAGTGCACATCCCTTAACCTCTTGTAATTTTTCTGTAGCTAAAATCAAGGAAAGCAGTGTGAATTATTTGAAAGTATGAATTATTCCTAATTTGGAATTACGGTGATACCTTGGTACTCAACTGCTTTGAAACTCATAAAATTTGCTACTCAATGTATTCTGCAGTGAAAGTTTTGTCCCAGTGTCATCGTTTGTTTGCTACAGTACTTGACAACAAGCTAGAACTTGGTGTCAACTGCCTTGTGACGCACTACATTATTCCTTTTGGGAAAAATTTGTTTGGTACTCATAGTTTTTGATACTCATTGCACCTCCCGGAACCAACTAACGATGAGTACCAAGGTACCGCTATGGAACTGATTCCTTAAATAGTGTCTGAGGCCTCATGAAATTAGTTCAAAGCTCATCTGAAAATGACAGTTATTGAATCTTATAAAATCCCATATTGCCCAGCTTCAATTCATCTGAAAAAGTTCAGTGGAATAGTTTAGCATTTATTTTTTTTTTGTCATTGCTGCTCTTTGTAAGATCACTTTCTGGAAGATTAATCTGCAGTAGCGACTTCAAAGAGATCTTATCCAGCCCTGTGAGCTAACATAAGGTTTGGAATCATAAGCTAACCAATTGATCTGAGTTCATACAGCATGCTAAATCAGGATCAGAACTACAAAATTGATAGTATGTTATACCAATGCATCACTGAGGTCTGTATCGGTGAAGCCTATTGTGTCAATACAGTTTCTATGACATAAAAATATGACGTAAGATTTTCTAAGACATAAGAGCTATGGTGATGCAGTGGTTAGAATGCAGTATTGCCTGCTAACTCTGCCCACTGTCAAGAGTTCAATCCTGACTAACTCAGCCTTCCATCCTTCCGAAGTTGGTAAAATGAGGACCCAGACCGTTGGGTGCAATGTGCTGACTCTGTAAACTGCTTACAGAGGGCTGTAAAGCACTATGGAGCAGTGTATAAGTCTTAAGTGCCATTGCTATTATATATCCTGGATTCCTTCTATTTTCCGCTTCCTTGCTCTTAAAAGGAGCCAAATATTGAAGGATTTATGTTTGCTAGCAATCCCCAAACACTAACAGTTATGAAATAATGCCACAAACAAACAAACAAACTCCTTGTGCTACATAAAGAAAGATTTCTCTTTTTATATATAAAAAAAGATGCTTAATTGATTCCTACTGCAGATGGTAGCAAAAAGAAATACTTCTTGGTTGTCTTGGTTAACAGGTGGAGAGGATATCAGAAACCCTTTTCAAAGGGAGAGAGAGAGAGAGTTTTGTCATTGCAAAACAAAACTCTCATTATGCAGAGGAAGACTATATGCATCAATCTGTCTCTTCTTTCCTGCTCCATCTTGCTCAACACAAAATGTATCCAAGACAATAAAGAAAAAGCTTTAGGGTTTCTATAATGCCTTGCTAAGGCCACACTTGGAATACTGCATCCAGTTTTGGTCACCACGATGTAAAAAAGATGTTGAGTCTCTAGAAAGTATACCGAGAAGAGCAACAAAGGTGATTAGGGCAGGGCTTTTCAACCTTTTCACCCATTGTACCACTTTAGGATATGGCAATATCCGAGTACCACCAGTCGCCTATCAAGGTGTCAAAAACTTGATGACCAAAAAAAAAAAAAAAGGAAAAAACTGATGTACAGGTACTCCTCGACTTACAACAGTTCACTTAGTGACTGTTCGAAGTTACAATGGCACTGAAAAAAGTGCCCCCCAAGCAAGACACCTGCCTGCTCACCCAGCGGCGCTCTTCCTCCTGTCCGAGGTTTTCATTGTTGTGAGCATTTCTGTTGAGGATTGGCAGCATGGGTGGGGTGGGAGTGTTTGGTTTTTATGCTGGGTGGTTGTAGCAGGTTTTGGTCACTTCACATGACCCTGGGACACTGTGACCGTCATAAATATGAATCAGTTGCCAAGTACCGTATCTGAATGTAAATCACAAGACCCTGGAGATGCTGCAACATTCCAGCTGATCGGCGCTTCTTCTGGGCTCAGCAGAAGCGTCAGGATCAGTGCTGCTTTCCAGCTGATTGATGCTTCTTCAGGGCTCAGCAGAAGCACCAGGATCCGCGCTGAGCTCCAGCTGGAGCCTGGCGCTGATCCTGGTGCTTCCACTGAGCCCTGACAGCCCCGAAGAAGCGCCGATCAGCTGGAAAGCAGCACTGATCCTGGCACTTCCGCTGAGCCCTGACAACCCTGCAGCTCCAGCCATCTCTCGCTCAGGCTTCTGCGGTGCTGCCACCATTCAGCTCATTCCCCTCCCCCACTACCCTTTTCTAGGATGGTCGCGTACCACCTACTAGGTGCCAATTGTACCACAGGTGGTACCCGTACCACTGGTTGAAAAGCCTTGGATTAGAGGACTGGAGGCTAAAGCATATAAGGAACGGTTGCTGGAATTGGGTATGTCTAGTTTAATGAAGAGAAGGACGAGGGGGGACATGATAGCCATGTTCCAATATCTCAGGGGCTGCCACAAAGAAGAGGGAGTCAAGCTATTCTCCAAAGCGCCTGAAGGCAGCACAAGAAGCAACGGATGGAAACTAACCAAGGAGAGAAGCAACCTGGAACTAAGGAGAAATTTCCTGACAGTTAGAACAATTAATCAGTGGAACAACTTGTCTCCAGAAGTTGTGAATGCTCCAACACTGGAAATTTTTAAGAAGAGATTGGTCAATCATTTGTCTGAAATGGTAGTTTCCTGCTTGAGCAGGGGGGTGGGCTAGATGACCTCTAAGGTCCCTTCCAACTCTGTAATTCTGTTATTCTTCTCCTAGGCTTTATAGGGACATAGAAAGAGAAAAAAAATCCTTTGCCATCTTGCCTGTCCTCCAGTAAACTCAGGACAACTTATATATCACAACAACCCTTTTGGCTAAGATGACATGTGTGTGCGTGGATGTTGATGACAGCTGAGATATGAGCCCTGTGTCAGCTTTAGTTGCTTTCGGACAACACATTTCTTGAGTGCCATTAGCTAACCTTGGTTACATTTTACATTGGAGAGTTTTATATACTGTAGCTTCACAGGTTCTTCCATGTAAGATTCAGACCTAGAAAGGAGTAATTCAATAAACACGGATTAACCAAACAGTGGAGTTGGAAGGGACTATGGAGGTCCTCTAATCCAACCCCCTGTTCATGCAGGAAACCCTACACCACATCAGACAAATTGTTGTCCAATCTCTTCTCGAAAACCTCCAGTGTTGGAGCACCCACCATTTCTGAAGTCAAGCCGTTCCACTGATTAATTGTTCTCCCTGTCATGAAATTTCTCCTTATTTCTAGGTTGGTTCTCTCCATGATTAGTTTCCATCCTCTGATTCTTTGGGTGTTTTGGAGAATAGGTTGACCCCTTCTTTGTGGAGGCCCCTTAATGTTGTATTGTTATGTGATGTAAATGTTGGGTTGTTACCTGCATAATAAGTAGGTTGTGTGAATACTTGCTATGAGTTTCGGGACCCAGCCTGTTCTGCTCTATCTAATACGGGGGTCTTCAAACGTGGCCTTTTAATTACTTGTGGTGCATGTGAGGTTCTCTAGATGTTGTTGAAGACAGTTCTGGATGCCATGATACAAAAAGGATGCTGGAAAGTGTGCAGAGAAGAGCAACAAAGATGATAAGGGATTCGGAGGCTAAACTGTGGAATGAACATTTAAGGGAACTAGGTATGTCTAGACCAGGGGTCTTCAAACCTGGCCCTTTTGTGACTTGTGGACCTCAACTCCCAGAATTCCTCAGCCAGCCCTGGCTGGCTGAGGAATTCTGGGAGTTGAAATCCATAAGTCATAAAAGGGCCAAATTTGAAGACCCCTGATCTAATGCAATGTGCTAGATGGGCACGTTGATTGTATAGTGATCAAAATAATATCTGGAGATAGAGTCCACAATCCTAATAGCAATGGAATTTATTTGGCTGATGTGTTGGGCTTTACTGCATGCTGTGATAATGCCATAAGATTGATTGCTCTGCTGTCAGGATCTGAAGCTGCAGCTGGACTTGCTCTGGCTGCCTGAAAGATTCCAGGCAGGGGAGAAATTAGCCTGCTTTGCATTTTAAGGCGAACCATCCAAATTCTCACTTCCAGAGCTAATAAGCAAAACCAACTGCCATTATTCTTCAGTTTTCACACTTCTCAAAATTTTGCAATACAGTTCCCGTATTACTTTAATGCATATGCAGAGACATATGTTAGGGGCAAATTGCATGCCAAAATTACATATATTAGGGGAAAATTGCTTGCAAAAGAGTGCAGAGTAGGAGATGTGTGTCCGCAAGTACACAGCTCTTTCTTTATCAATCCAAACATTTGCAGGGTGACGTGGAAGCAAAAGTGAACAAAGTTGGGTTTCAACAAGCAGCTGACCTGGTATTATATTAACTAAGGTTATTTAATATCGTAAAGCTAACAAGATGAATGATATTTATTGACTAAGCTTTATTTTTATGACTATTGTCATTATTAGTGATTATAATTATTCAGTATTATAGCAACTATTTATCTAGTACAGTGGTTCTCAACCTTTTTAATGCCGCGACCCCCAACCGGTCGAAAGTCGAGGACTTCCCAACCGGTCGTAAGTCAAGGACTTTCCCTGCCCGGGAGCGCCGCGCATGTGTGGTGCCGCCCCCTGTGCCGGCCGAGGCGTAGCTGGCAAGGGGCAACGACGGCGCAGGGCGACCACCGGCTGGGCCACCAGCTGGCCCAGCCCAAGGGAGGTAAGGCATCCGCCAGGCCCCACGCATGCCAGCTGCCCTCCCTGCGCCCGCCGGCCTCCCACCTCCCACCCCTGGCCCTCTTTTACTTACATTTTTAGTAGTTGCTCAGCAGGGAGGGGTGGAAACTTCTAGACAGCTCGCCTTCGCTGCAGACAACTTGCAGCACCGTTTACAGACTGGGACTTTTGGCAGGCTCAACAGAGCAGAGACAGCCTGGACAATTCCTATTGGCTTTTGAAAGCCAATAGAATTAGACTCTATTCAAGAGAGTCTATTCTATTGGCTTTCAAAAGCCAATAGAATAAGAGGGAGTAGCACAGCTAAGGAAAAGGGGGGGAAAATGGCGGACTGCATTGTTTGGCGACCCCCGTGAAATGGTCGTTCGACCCCAGATGGGGTCGCGACCCACAGGTTGAGAATCGCTGATCTAGTAGGACACTGATGGCGAACCTTTTAGAGACTGAGTGCCCAAACTGCAACCCAAAACCACTTATGCATCGTCGAGTGCCGGGTGCGTGTGGCCCATTGGCTGGTTGTGGCCAATTGGGTGGGCGTGGCCGATTGGGTCGACATGGCTGCAGTGGTAACGGCAGACTGGGTGGGACTAAAATGTTCAATCAATCAATTCCAACTTTGCAAGAACTTTTCTTTTCCCACGAGAAGTTGAAATTGACTGATTGAACCTTTTTTTTTCTTTTGCACATGGCGACGGAGGCCTAAAGCGAAAAGGTTTTATAAAACCCAGCTGACGGCCTAGGACTGGGGCGACGGTGCGCGTGCCCACCGAGAGGGCTCTGAGTGCCGCCTCTGGCACCTGTGCCCTAGGTTCACCACCACTGGTATAGAATATCAGAGCCGGAAGGGAGCTTGGAGGCCTTCTATCTAATCCAACCCCTTGCCCGAGGCAGGAGACCTTATACCATCCTGGACAAACGGTTGTCCACTTTTTTTCGTGAGAACCTCCAGCGACTAGTGTGACACATCTATATGGGGCCACTTTCGAATATGATCTGGAAACTTCCATAGATCAAAAGTGTGGTGGTCCACCCGTGCCATAGGTTCGCCACCACTGTAGTAGGATAAACGACACTTACTGACTAACTTTTATTTTTTATGATTACGATTATTTTTTGCGATTATAACTGTTTAGTATTATTTTAATTACTGTTATTTAACATTTGTACCCGGATGACAGTCTGCTTGCTAAAGCAATGAATTACTGTTGGGGGTAACCCCACTATTGTGTCTTTCCCTACCCTTATCCCAACCTCACTGCCCAACCTCATCCAACACCCTTACCGATCTTATCCCTTCCCCACCCTTATAAAATCTAATACAATATTTTTTTAAAAAGGAGGAGGAGGAGGAGGAGGAGGATGTAAATAGGGAAGGAGATTTGCAGAGCTCTGGAAACTTATAGGAATAGTTTGTGAACCCATTATGACGAAGGAGGTTCTCTACAGGCAGTCCTCGACTTATGACCCCAATTGAGCCCAAAATTTAAGTTGCTAAGTGAGACAACTGTTAAGTGAATTTTGCCCATTTTAATAACATTGAGTGAAGCTATTCTCCAAGGCGCCTGAAAGCAAGACAAGAAGAAACAGATGGAAACTAATCAAGGAGAGAAGCAACCTGGAACTAAGGAGAAACTTCCTGACAGTCAGAACAATTAACCAGTGGAACCACCTGCCTCCAGAAGCGGTGAATGCTCCAACACTGGAAGTTTTTAAGAAGAGACTGGACAGCCATTTGTCCGAAATGGTATAGGGTTTCCTGCCTGAGCAGGGGGTTGGACTAGATGACCTCCAAGGTCCCTTCCAACTTTATTATTATTATTATTATTATTATTATTGATCACTGAAGCTATTAAAAGTTAGTAACACAGTTGTTAAGTGAATCCGGCTTCCCCCATTGACTTTGGTCGTCGGAAGGTCGCAAACCGGGATCATATGATCCCGGGACACTGCAACCGTCATAAATATGAGTCAGTTGCCAAGTGTCTGAAATTTGGTCACCTGACCATGGGGACGCTGCAATGGTCATAAGTGTGAAAATGGTCATTTTTTTTGCAGGGTCCATTGTAACTTCAAATGGTCACTGAATGAATTGTTTTAAGTACCTCTTATCTCAACAGAGGCTACAATGGCTAAACTTTTATTTGAAAGAGGAAGAGGTTGGCCAATTGTAGGAACCAGAAGGCCAGGTGAGACAATTTCTCACCAGTGGGAAATAAACCCGCCTATGGACACCACAGAGCTATAGCATTTCAAGCAGGAAATCTCCAAAAATAAATCAGGACAGTTGCTGAACAAAGACAATGCCGAGAGATCACCCAGGACCAGAGTTGATTCTGGATCGGCGGAAACTCCCCATATATAAAGTGCCAGTTGATTGTTTCAACACTGCTTTATAATGCTAATTCTAAAAGTGTTGACTTCCATCAAAGGGAAAAGAGTCCCTGCAGATTTCACTCCCCGTTATAGGGGGTGATGCTCCTCTCCGTTTCAAGGCCATTGAGCCAGTGCTGTCCGAAGACAAATAATAATAATAATAATAATAATAATAATAATAATAATAATAATAATAATAATAATAATAATAATGTTGGAAGGGACCTTGGAGGTCATCTGGTCCAACCCCCTGCTCAGGCAGGAAACCCTATACCATTTCAGACAAATGGCTGTCCAGTCTCTTCCTAAAAACTTCCAGTGTTGGAGCATTCAACGCTTCTGGAGGCAGGTTGTTCCACTGGTTAATTGTTCTAACTGTCAGGAAGTTTCTTCTTACTTCTAGGTTGCTTCTCTCCTTGTTTAGTTTCCATCCATTGCTTCTTGTCCTGCCTTCAGGTGCTTTGGAGAATAGCTTGACTCCCTCTTCTTTGGGGTAGCCCCTGAGATATTGGAGCACAACTATCATGTCCGCCCTCGTCCTTCTCTTCATTAAACTAGACACACCCAATTCGAGCAGCCGTTCCTTATATGCTTTAGCCTCCAGCCCCCTGATCATCTTTGTTGCTCTTCTCTGTACTCTTTCTAGAGTCCCAACATCTTTTTTACATCGTGGTGACCAAAACTAGATGCAGTATTCCAAGTGTGGCCTTTCCAAGGCATTTCCCCAGTTATGTGGCCAACACGATATTACGGAGTGCCGTTACTTTCCCACTGAAGTGGTACCTATTTATCTGCTTGCATTTGCATGCTTTTGAACTGCTAGGCAAGCAGAGGAATTCACCCTGGTCATGTGACGCTCAGGTCTCAAACCTGGCCTGCCAGCTTTCCAGCTGACAAGCCCAGGATCTTAACCACTGAGCCATCAAGCCGCCCTTGTTGACCTCAATAGGCGCATCATTATATGCCACACAAGATCTTCAAAACTGCTGCAGTGTTGTATATCCCAAGCTGGAAGGGCACTTAGAATGAATGATTTCCCTTCTGTTTCATTTTTAAACAAGACCAGGCAGGGAGGATCTTCAAGTAATTCCAAACAGAGTTCCCTGCCAAGCTGGTTGCGTCCAATAAAGCTGCCAGTTCTCTAGCTTAATGCTCAGCCTTGGCGAATTAATTCAAGGCTCAGGAGTGATCTAGGACATGACATATGCCAGAAGTAGGAACTAAAATTAGAGGCAGGCTTTTGGCTGAGCAGCCTGCTCCAGGGAAGAGGGAAGAGAGGAAGTGGGAAGCGAGCTGTAGGCTGGGAGATGGTTGGATGAGTAGGCCGGCTCTTCAAGTTGGCCTTTTGGGATGGTTAAAATGATCTATCACCCTCCTTTTTGTATCAACACCCCTCCCGAGGAAAAGCTGCGTGAACCATTTGTTTCTCTGTGGTTAAAGCAGTTACATTCTTGATAGAATAAGAATAGCGGCACTTTCTAAGATAGGGATGTCAAACTCAATTTCACTGAGGGCCGCATCAGCATTGCGGTTGCCCTGGAGGGGGGCGGGTGTGGGTGGCCAGAGTGGGTGCAACCTACTGGGTGGACGTGGATGGAGTGGGTGTGGCCTACTGGGTGGGCATGGCCAGCTCTACATCATTCGCGTCAAGGGTGCCTGTGGGGGCCTGGGCGGGAGTGGGACATATCTGAGGGTCTCTGGCAGAAGGGGGTGGGATTGGGGCAAGTGCCAAGGCTTGGTCCACCAGGGCAAGTGCCAAGATGGCCACCACAAAATTGTACAGTGGCTGGGCCAGGGCCAAGGCAGCAGGGGCCATTCCCTCATTGTTTCCAGGAAGGCATCACGGGCCACATGAAATCACTTCGTGGGCCGCATCTAGCCCCCGGGCCTTGTGTTTAACACGTCTGTTCTAAGATCAACTTTATTGTTGTAGTATAGAGAAAAGGAGCATTAAATTAATGCTTTATCTGGCCAAGGGAGGCATCCTCTCCTGCTCAGACACTTGGACACGTATACAGGGAAAAAAGACAAATATAAAATAAACTATTCAGAATTTTTTTTTCAGGTTCAGTATTTCAAGGTATTTTGTTTTGTTTTTTTAAAAATGAGCACCTCTGTCCTGGGCTTAGGAAAGGTTAGCTCCATTGCATAGCCAATATTTAGGCAATCTCATACTCAAATCAGAAATTGTTCCACCTTAAAAATATGAAGACTTTTGGATGCTCAATTTACATAGCTTTCCCTGACTGCAGTGTCTCATGTGGTTGTCACCTCATAAGAACATAAGAAGAGCCATGCTGAATGAGGCCAAAGCCCATCGAGTCCAGCATTCTGTGTCACACAGTGGCCCACCAATTGTACATGGGGATCTTGAGCATAAAGAGAAGGCAAAACCCTCCCTTTCCCTTGACCCCCCAACAAATGGTACTCAAGGGAATCCTGCCTGCCTCAACCAACATAGAGGCGGCACATGGACATCCGTTTTAATAACCACCGATACACTTGGCATCCATGAATCTATCTAACCCTGCCTTGAAGCAGTATAGAACAGTATAGAACAGTGATGAACAGTATAGAACAGTGATCACAGTATAGAACAGTGATGGCGAACCTTTTAGAGACCGAGTGCTCAAACTGCAACCCAAAACCCATTTATGCATCGTCAGGTGCCGGGTGGGTGTGGCCATTGGGTGGGTGTGGCCCATTGGGTGGGCGTGGCTGCGGTGGTAACGGCAGACTGGGTGGGACTAAAATGTTCAATCAATCAATTCCAACTTTGCAAGATCTTTTTTTTTCCTGCAAAAAGTTGAAATTGACTGACTGATTGAACCTTTTTTTTTTTTTTTGCACACGGTGGCAGAGGCCTAAAGCGAAAAGGTTTTATAAAACCCAGCTGAAGGCCTAGTACTGGGGTGACGGCGCGAGTGCCCACAGAGAGCGGTCTGAGTGCCACCACTGGCACCCGTGCCATAGGTTCGCCACCACTGGTATAGAATAACAGAGCTGGAAGGGAGCTTGGAGGCCTTCTATCTAATCCAACCCCTTGCCCGAGGCAGGAGACCTTATACCATCCTGGACAAACGGTTGTCCACTTTTTTCGTGAGAAGCTCCATCGACTAGTGTGACACATCTATATGGGACCACTTTTGAATATGATCTGGAAACTTCCATTGATCCAAAGTGTGGTGGTCCACTTGCTAACCGAGATAGTGGGTCTCTGTGAGGTACAACACATATATTATGGTAACAGTATTGATGACCAGTTGGGTTGATCAATAGGTCTAAAGTGGGGTGGCCCATCTGCCGATCAAGGTAGTGGATTTAGCCCTACAGCAGATATATTATGTAGCCATATGGATGACCAATTTGATTCAATGCCAAATTTCAAATGCCAGTTCCCAAATACTTACAAGACTGCCGGAACCTTCTCTGCCCCGCCCTATGTGTTCTTGCTGGGAGGATATCCCACATTTGAGCAAGGGAATAATAACCGGGTAAGGAAACTTCTCTGAGTCTGCTCTCATACTGGAGAGCACCTTGACCTCCTGAGGTATGGAACAGCCTGGATTTCTTTGTCTTTTGTGGATCACGTAAGTCCAGGCTGTTCTGCCAAACATGTGGGACTATGCAGGTTGCCTTGTAAGTCGACTGTTACGGTAGTTATTGTCTGCTCCTATTTTAATTGTAGCATCCTCTTGTTTTGTTTTGTAAATCTTGGAGGTCTAGGGAAGAGAGTGATGTATAAAACCATGTGATAAATAAAACTGGCCGAGAAAAATAAACAGCTGGACCATTTAGGGAAATGAAATCAGCCAGCTTTTTATTGTTACGCATGGGACCTTTTGCAATCAACTGATGGAGAAAAATTACAAATAGAAGTAGAATGACTATGTCATGAGGAAACAAAGATGGTGCCAATAGGAATAGGTGCCTTGGATGCAATCCCAAAACAACTGGGGCACTACTTGAACACCATTGGCACGGACATAAATCACTATCAGCCAGTTGCTAATAATAAAGTAATAGAAAATGATAACATTAAACTGCTCTGGGACTTCACAATTCAAACAGACAGCACCCCGGACTTAACAATTGTCGATCAGAAAGACAAAAAAGTCTGGATAGTGGACATGGCAGTGCCTGGAGACAGCAGAATAGACGAGAAAGAACTGGAGAAGATAACAAAATACAAAGACCTACAAATAGAAATAGAAAAACTGTGGCAAAGGCAAGCAAGGGTAGTACCAATAGTAATAGGCACCTTGGGTGTAATCCCAAAACAACTGGAGCGCCACTTGAACACCATTGGCATTGACAAATTCGCCATTAGTCAATTGCAAAAGGCGGCCTTACTAGGAACTGCTTCCATCCTGCGACGATATCTGTAATACCATCAAACATCCACATCTGCCTATCCCAGGTCCTTGGTAAGGACTCGATAGGTAGACAAAAATGCCAAATCCAGTCTGAACATCTGGCTGACTGTGTGATGATCAATCATCATCATCATCATCATCATCATCATCATCATCTAGACATTTGGATCGTATTTATTATGAGAAGCTAATGTATGTACATCCTTAAATTCCATTGACTGAGGAAGGATTATTAGATATAGGAATTATCTTCCCTGAATTAATGCATTGCTACATATACCACATGAACTTGAGAAGAAGTTTTGGGCCAGCTTTTGAAAATCTGAAAGAATCCATAGCTACATGATCTCAAGGAAGGCTAAAGCCTTTTCTTAAAACAGCAAGGAGCTCTATCTTTCATGTGTTTCTTGTAGATATTTTTTGATGACTGTCCAACTTATCTCCATCAAACAGGGGAGACAACAACATAGAACAAAGGATAAGGCTGGAAGGGACCTGGGGGGTCTTCTAGTCCAAACTCCCACTCAAGTCAGGAGACCCTATAATATTTCATGGAAAGAAGATGTTTTATCTCTTCCGAGCATGAAAGATCATCGGAGAATAATTAGCCTTTCAAAGATCAAGTCTTTACTTGGACAAACCTAATAAAAGATGTGTGGATTATATTTTTGTCTTTGAAAACAAACAATTCTACAAACGTAGGGGTCTTTACCAAATGCAGGGAAAAACATGTGTTTATATGACTTCCATCTCCTTTTTCTGTCAAAGCTCCTGTATTTTAGCTTGGAGCTGACCTCAATGGGATTAAGGAATCAAAGCTTTTATTCCCATGAATGATAGGAAAGCTTTAGCTGATTAATACATGTTTATCTGGTTGTTGTTAAAGATTTAGAAGCAGGGACATTGAGGGAAAATGCTGCTGTTCGAGATAGCAGGATGGCCACTTTGGAATAGCCAACGGCTAGAAATGATTTTTTTAAAACTTTGAATTAGATTTTAATTGAAGGTAAAAATTGCAAGGATAATCAGAATGGTGTTACGATGCAAATAAAGTGTGAAACATACAACAATTATCAGAGAAAGTTAGCCATTTTAAATTTGCTGCTTAGTCCATGTAGGACACCCTTTCGCTCTTCAATCCTGTCACCACCCTTGCCCTTCAACTATTTTGGACAAAAATGGTTTTAGAAAAGGGGAATTGTGCAATTACTGTTGTGAAAGTTATGAGTAGGAACAGGGGACGAAAAAGGTCAGTTTCACACTTCACTGTGAGCTCACTTAATTTGTGCTTCCCCAGCTAAATATGCACCCCAACATCTACCTCTCCATAGATTTTTCCAATATTCTGATTTTTTTATTATTATTATTACAATACTCTAATCAAAAATAAACTGTAGGCAGAGTGGCAAACCTTGCAAAAAGTTGTATATCAGAGCACTGTAACATATAGATTTCAAAAGGAGAAAATGACTTGGATTGTACATGAGCATATACATTAGATCAGAGGTCCCCAACCCTTTAGGCACCAGGGACTGGTTCCGTGGAGAAAGTTTTTTTCGTGGACTGGAGGGGGGTGTGGTTTTATGTGCTGCTTGCATCCCACAGATGGGGCTTTGCTTGATTGTGCAAACCGGTTGCTGGCATGCCGCGGCCCGGTACTGGGCCACAGACCTGGGGTTGGGGACCCCTGCATTAGATGAATAATACTGTACTATTACCGTCTTACAAGGGAGGGTTCCATCATTAATGAAGTACTTACAACCAGTGGTGGGATTGAGCCAGTTCGCACCAGTTCAGCAGAACCGGTAGCTAATTTTTTGGGTTGCCCAGGCCCGGAATGGACTTCTGGAAGCAGCATCCACACAGAGAACCGGTTGTTCACATATTTGAATCCCACCACTGCTTACAACCCAGCTCTCTCGCCCACAGACATGCTCACATGATCACATTTTGGGCACTTGGCAACCACCCTATATTTAACGTCTGTTTGCAGTATCCCATGGTCACATAAGCATGATTTACACTATTTTTTTTGCCAGAAATTGGCATTTACATTCGGTCTCCGGCCAAAACCGCCCACTGCAGACAACGGATTCACTGATCCACTGCCACATTCACTTTACAGCTGCCACATTGGCTGAATGATGGCCACGAAAATTGTAACGTCAGCTTGGTAATGTTGGCGCCTCAACTAACGGCTTTAGTGACATTCAACAAAAATTCTGGGCTCTGTGACGGTGCTAAGAGAAGGACTACCTGCATTCCTAGATGACCCCGGTGAATCATTACCTCTCAGACTCACTTATCACTAGTGACTTTTAGCAATTAAAAAAGAGAGAGAGAGAGAGACGTGTATTATTCCTTGACCCCTATGGTTTTTGGTTTTTTTTAAGTTCTTAAAGGAACATATTCAGGACACACCGTGGTGCTGGGGTAATTAAACATCTTAAAACAAGACATATATACATAATATAATCAATACGTCAAATATTCCCTCTCTTTTCCCCTCAAATAGCATAGTATATTTAGAATATCCAATTCTAGCTTAATTTTATTCAACCTGAGCCTGTTTTTAAGCTTCATCAATTTCTACCATAATCAAATTAACTTTAAATAAAAACATTTTCAGTTCAAATATCCCTTCCACATATGTTCTACTTTCTTAATTTTATCAAAATCTTATTTGTTTCTTCTTCCATTAATCTCCCTTATTTAGAGTAAAATATTAATCTATCCTATACCTATCAAATATATCAGCTAATCCATCTCTTCAAGCTAAAAATAAATAAATAAATAATAATGTCATAGCTTAAATCATGTCATTCCATTAAGCAAAGCTTAAGTCTCCAGTTAATTATCATAACTAATAACATCCATATCATCAGAAAATCATATCAGCGTATTAAATTTCAATTAACTATTAGTACAAATCGGAAACCTCTCTTCAATTTTCGGATTAAGACACCGTATTGACATGCCATTTCCTTCTTGCAAGCTTCAGCAAGGTCGTCAGTCGGACCAGTCTCTGGTTGCATACATGCATTGTATTAATTTCAAAACCATGTTATGCTTACACTAGGGGTGACCTGATAGCCATGTTCTAATATCTCAGGGGCTGCTACAAAGAAGAGGGAGTCTATTATCCAAGGCGCCTGAAGGCAGGACAAGAAGCAACGGATGGAAACTAACCAAAAAAGAGAAGCAACCTAGAACTAAGGAGAAACTTCCTGACAGTTAGAACAATTAACCAGTGGACTGACCTGCCTCCAGAGTCTGTGAATGCTCCAACACTGGAAGTTTTTAAGAAGAGATTGGACAATAATTTGTCTGAAATGGTATAATAGGGTTTCCTGCTTGAGCAGGGGGTTGGGCTGGGACAAGGGTCCCCAACACCGGTCCGTGAACCAGCACTGGGCTGCAGCATGCCAGAAACTGAGCCCCGCAAACAAGCAAAGCCCCATCTGTAAGATGCAGGCAGCACACAAAACCACGCCCTCTCCAGTCCACGGAAAAACCTCTCTCCACAGAACGGGTCCCTGGTGCCCAAAAGGTCGGGAGCCGCTGGACTAGACTAGAAGACCTCCAAGGTCCCTTCCAGCTCACTGTTATTCGGTTAGCAAATGATGACCTTCAGGCAAATCAAAAACTAAATCATCCTTATGTACGCATGTTCTACTGTGTAAAATTTCCCTTTAGAAGGAATTTTTTTTGAGGGACATCTTTTAACTCAAGTTGGCTTTCCCAATACGTTATATTGGAAATGCAGGATATCAGCCCAAGAGCCAGCAATTCTCTCGCGCCCCTGGATTGAAACATTCCAATACAACGATAGCTTTTCAAGTAGGCAGAGAAAGGGAAAGAGAGGGAATGGGAACAGATGTAAGCCCATTGCACTGAACTGAGAAACATAAAATGCAAGAAGAGTAACATTCCTTTAAAATAAATTAAAGAAGGGAGAATTAAAACTGATGCAAAAGAGATGCTTGAAAAGAAATCTTCTATTGAGAGAATGATCTTCTTATTTCAGGTGTGAGTGGGATTAAACACATATATACAAATATTCCTCTATCGCTGATGCTGATTGCATGGGTGTGTGTGTGTGTGTGTGTGTGTGTGTGTATGTATGTGTATATGTATGTATACACACACACACACATACACATAGAGAGACATATTTGTGACAGAAGACAAAAACTTCAACATCCAATTTCAACCTTGATTGTCAGCAAATCCTCTGAAATTGAGACAGATGGCTGTTGATTTAGATCTGTGCGTGGGAGAGAGGAACTTCCACATGTGATTTTTTTTTTTTTTAAATATACTTTTTAACATTTGGTCGTAATTAATTTGTTGTACAAATTAACATTAACTGATCCATTCTTCAGGCATTGTTTGTAATTATCTTCTTTGAGCTCCGAGTTCTCTCAAGATTTTTTCTTTTTTCTTTTTTTAAAAAAGAAAAGAGTGGAGAGCAAACTGCCTCTTATTTTATCCAAAGAGAGGGAATCTATCATTAGACAAAACAGAGCAACAATTATAGATGCGAGCATGACGGAATAAGAACTTTGAAATAGCAGCTTTTATTTTTTATTTTTTTTAATGATAAATAAAGCAAGGATAATTTGTCACAGGAAGAGATCATTTAAAATGCGGGAGACACATTCAGACCTTTGAACCCAATACAGAAACCTGGAGGAATGCAGCTATGAGAGTTTGAAAGTAAGGTAGTGAAGTATTATAAAAATGTGTTGAGTTGTGACAATTCTGTTGAAGTTCAAGGTTCAAGATTGTCTTCATTCTGAATCACATTAGTTGGCTGGTTTCTTACTTTGTGAACGAAGACTCTTCAAGAGGATCTGGGTATATTTTTATACATTGACTTTGTTGAACCATAATCTGTCAGTTTCAACCTAATTTTGGAAGCTTTCTTTTCAGAATTCACAGATTCACAACCCGTTCTCCATACAGAAACAAAAATATGCACGCATGCAAACACATATTCTACAACACTGACTCTGTGCAGTACATTAACTTAAGGGAAAACCTGGTTCATACCTTTGTTGTTGTTGTTGTTAGTTGCGAAGTCGTATCCGACCCATCGCGACCCCATGGACAACGTTCCTCCAGGCCTTCCTGTCCTCTACCATCTTCTGGAGTCCATTGAAGCTCACGCCTACTGCTTCAGTGACTCCATCCAGCCACCTCATTCTCTGTTGTCCCCTTCTTCTATTGCCCTCCATCTTTCCCAGCATTAGGCCCTTCTCCAGTGAGTCCTTCCTTCTCATTAGGTGGCCAAAGTACTTGAGTTTAAACTTCAGGATCTGGCCTTCTAAAGAGCAGTCAGGGTTGATCTCCTCTAGGACTGACCAGTTTGATCGCCTTGCAGTCCAGGGGACTCGCAGGAGTCTTCTCCAGCACCATAGTTCAAAGGCCTCAATTCTTTGGTGCTCAGCCTTTCTTATGGTCCAGCTTTCACAGCTGTACATTGCAACTGGGAAAACCTTACACCTTACATTAAGACAAAAGGTGATGGCCTACTATTGTATGAAAAGTCAACTTTTGTCAGTTGAGATCAATAGATTATAATTTTTATATTTTCATTCTATTATCCTATGGACGGTGCAGTGGCTCAGAGGTTAAGGCGCTGGGCTTATCAGCTGGAAAACTGGCAGCCCAGGTTTGAAACCCGAGCTCCAAGCAACGGGTAAGCTCCCGTCCTCACTTGAGCTCCTGGCAACCTAGCAGTTCGAAAGCATGGAAATGCAAGTAGATAAATAGGTACCAGTTCAGTAGGAAAGTAACAGCGCTTTGTGATGTCATGCTGGCCACATGACCGTGGAAATGTCTTCAGATAGCACTGGCTCAGTGGCCTTGAAACAAAGATGAACACCGCCCCATATAGTTGGCAATGACTAGTGGAGTAAAATCCGCAATAATAACAACAACAAAAATCTTATCTGCTATTATTCAATACCATCCTTCTCATTAGGTGGCCAAAGTACTCGAGTTTCAACTTCAGGATCTGGCCTTCTAAAGAGCAATCAGGGTTGATCTCCTCTAGGACTGACTGGTTGGATCGCCTTGCAGTCCAGGGGACTCGCAGGAGTCTTCTCCAGCACCATAGTTCAAAGGCCTCCATTCTTTGGCGCTCAGCCTTTCTTATTTCTGAAATTAGAAATCAAATATAAATAAGTGCTCCACACAGGGAGCAGGAGAAAAAGCTGAGTCGGATCCAACTCTGCATTGAAGATCCTAGATCTCAGATTCCTGGCTGAGGAATTCTGGGAGTTGAAGTCCACAAGTCATAAAACAGCCAAGGTTCCGCCCCCCGTTTCGTTTGTCTGGTTAGGTGGGATAAAGGGGAAATGACACCCCAGTTAGGAATTAAAGTGTCCCAAATGACAGTGCAAATTAGATCTACGAGTAGTTCTTGACTTAGGACCACAAGACAGTTGTTAAGTGAATTTTGCCCCATTTTACGCCCTTTCTTTCCACAGTTGTTAAATGAATCTCTTCAGTTGTTAAGTTAGTGACATGGTTGTTAAGGGAATCTGGCTTCTTAGAACATAAGAACATAAGAAGAGCCCTGCTGAATCAGGCCAAAGCCCATCGAGTCCAGCATTCTGTGTCACACAGTGGCCCACCAATTGTACATGGGGATCTTGAGCAGAAAGAGAAGGCAAAACCCTCCCTTTCCCTTGACCCCCAACAAATGGTACTCAAGGGAATCCTGCCTGCCTCAACCAACATAGAGGCGGCACATGGACATCCGTTTTAATAACCACCGATACACTTGGCATCCATGAATCTATCTAGCCCTGCCTTGAAGCTGTCAAGGCTGACAGCTGTCACGACCCCTTCTGGAAGTGAATTCCATAAATCAACGACCCTCTGGGTGAAGAAATATTTCCCTTTATTTGTCCTCACTTTCTTAGCTATGAGCTTTAGGGAGTGCCCCCTTGTCCTGGTATTGTGTGATAGAGAAAAGAATTTTTCTCTATCCACCTTTTCTATCCCATGCATGATTTTATACACTTCGATCAAGTCACCCCTTAAACGCCGTCTTTCAAGGCTGAAGAGACCAAGGCGTTGCAATCTGGTTTCATAAGGGAGGCGCTCCATTTCCTTGATCATTCTTGTTGCCCTTTTTTGCACCTTTTCCAGTTCCATTATATCCTTCTTGAGGTGCGGTGACCAGAACTGTACACAGTACTCCAAGTGTGGTCTCACCATCGATCTGTACAGAGGCAATACAACACTTATGTACAATCTTCATTAGCTTTGCTTGTCAGAAGGTTGCAAAAGTTGATCACATGACCTTGGGACCCCTGCAACCGTCATAAATATGAGTCAGTTACCGAGCATCCGAATTTTGATGACGTGACCACAGGGAGGCTGCAACGGTGGTAAGTGTGAAAAATGGTCATCAGCCATTTTTTTTCAGTGCCATTTGTAACTTTGAATGGTCAATAAATGAACATTTGTAAGTCAAGGACTACCTGTAATAAAGGTTGCTATGCAATGGCCTGATACGGATTAAAAATGACACGTCAATCATTTGAGCTACTTGGCAATGTTCAAGGTTTAATGGTTTGTCCTCCATGGCCATTGATGAAAGGCCTAAAAATCAAAATAACTTAATACTATGCCTGCAATAAAAGAAAAAAAATCATTTAAACAACTCTTTCTTTATACCAATAATTTTAAATTCTTTTATATGGTCTTTGAAAGCAAGTGCAGATTTTACTTTGAATGGTAGAGTTGCTTGCTTTCCACTAAAATAAATGAGGCAGCAGCTACTGTACTGTACATTTCCCTATTGCGAACATTTCATTTTTTAGCTTTGGCTGGATCATAACTCAGTTAGCAGCAATTATGTTTTCTGTGTGCGAATACTAAGTCATTGATTGTTCAATGTAGGAAATGGTTTTTCTACCATACAGTAGCCATCTGTTCATGCCTGATAGGCAGGTTTTAAATTCTGGACAGTGCATGCTTGATGGGGCCTACTCAGAAATCTATGCCATTCAGATTGCTGTTAAAATCAGATTTTAGAGTTTTGTGTGAGAATGAGGGTACTTTTGCCTATTCTCCATCTTTCATGGCTTAGAAAAAAATTACATGATATCATATCTAAAATCCGTATTAGCATCTAGATATTGTGTGAGAGGACAGCTGCCTAGAAAATGGCCAACACCTTTGCTGCTGTTGTTGTGTCCCTTTAAGTCTTCTTCCTAGCCGACAGAGCAAAAATTAGAATAAGCAAGAAAATGGTAAGAGAACACCTATCTGACCTTGATGAATACAAATCACCGGACCGACAGATTACATCCCAGAGTTCTGAAAGAGCTGGCAGATGTTATCTCAGAACCATTGCACCACATCTTTCATAAATCCTGGAGCACCGGAGAAGTATCTGAGGATTGGAAAAGGGCTGATGTGGTTCCTGTTGAATCCTTCGTTCGCGTGCAAATGATGAAGACACATAGTGACAACTAACAATGCTTTATTCTCCTACTCCAACTCCAAGCAAAAAGCAAAAGGCACGCAGGCCTTTTTATAGGGCTTGAAACCTGGACAGAGTGAACCTATAAGAGTTCTTCTTTCTTCGCGCCTTGCGCATGTGCACAAGACTGGCGCCACTCTGTCTGGTCCTGGGCAGCTTTTAGAATGCCCAGGACCATTTGCAACGATTCTGGGCCTGCTGAGTTTCCTCATCAGGCCCAGGACACAACAGTTCCCATCTTCAAGAAAGGGAAAACAACGGACCCAGGAAACCACAGACCAATCAGTTTAACATCAATACCTGGGAAGATCCTAGAAAAGGTAATCAAAAAACAGATCTGCAAACAAGTAAAAGCAAAGAAATGTATAACTAACTAGTAGCCAACATGGGTTTGTTAAAAACAGATCATGTCAAACCAATCTCATTTCATTTGGACTCGATGACCTCCAAGGTCCCTTCCAACTTTATTACTATTACTATTATTATTATTATTATTATTATTATTATTATTATTATTATTATTATTATTATTATTATTATTATGGATCATCGCACAGTCAGCCAGATGTTCAGACTGGATTTGGCATTTTGTCTGCCTATCGAGTCCTTACCAAGGACCTGGGATAGGCAGATGTGGATGTTTGATAGTATTACAGATATTGTCGCAAGATGGAAGCATTTCCTAGTAAGGCTGTCTTTTGCAATTGACTAATGGCAAGTTTGTCAATGCCAATGGTGTTCAAGTGGTGCTCAGTTGTTTTGGGATTGCACCCAAGGCGCCTATATTATTATTATTATTATTATTATTATTATTATTATTATTATTATTATTATTATTATTATTATTATTATTATTATTATTATTATTATTATTATTATTATTATTATTTTTATTATTATTATTATTATTATTATTATTATTATTATTATTATTATAGTGACTGAACTAGTAGACCAGCGAAACACAGTGGACGTGGTATATTTAGATTTCAGTAAGACATTTGATAAAGTAGACCACAACCTACTCCTTGGTAAGCTAGAAAAAGGTGGAATAGACAATATCACCACCAGATGGATCTGTAGCTGGCTGGCAAACCATACTCAACGAGTAATCCTCAATGGCCCCACATCCACATGGAGAGAAGTAAGCAGTGGGATACCACAAGGTTCCGTCTTAGGCCCAGTACTCTTCAATATCTTCATGAATGACTTAGACAAGGGAATTGAAGGGGAACTCATCAAATTCGCAGATGACACCAAAGTGACAGGAGAAGCCAACACCCCAGAAAACAAACTCAGGATCTTGACAAACTTGAACAATGGGCCCTATCCAACGAAATGAGTTTCAATGTGGAGAAAAGGAAAGTTTTACATCTAGGCAGCAAAAAACCAAAGGTACAAGTACAGATTGCATAAGACCTGGCTCAAAAACAGTAACTGTGAGAGGGACCTTGGAGTCCTAGTCACTTGACTATGAGCCAGCATTGTGCAGCAGCAACCAAAAAAGCTAATACAATCCTGGGTTGTATAAACAGAGGCATAGAATCAAGATCACGCGAAGTATTAGTACCGCCTTATAAAACCCTAGTAAGACCACACCTGGAATACTGCAGCCAATTTTGGTCACCATATCACAAAAAAGATGTTGAGAGTTTGGACAAAAATTCAGAGAACAGCAACTAAGATAATCAAAGGTCTGGAGACATACAAAGAACAGTTGTGGGACTTGGGTTTGGCTAGTCTAAAGAAAAGAAGAAACAGGGGAGATATGATAGCAGTGTTCCAGTAGCTAAGAGGCTGCCACAAAGAAGAGGGGGTCACATTATTTACCAAAGCGCCTGAAGGCAGGACAAGAAACAATGGTTGGAAACTGATCAAAGAGAGAAGCAACCTGGAATTAAGGAGAAAGTTCCTGACCGTTAGGACAATTAACCAATTGAACAGCTTGCCTCCAGAAATCATGGGAGCTCCATCACTGGAGATTTTTAAGAAGAGACTGTATAGTCACTTGTCTGAGATGGTATAGGTTCTCCTGCTTGAGCAGGGGGCTGGACTAGAAGACCTCCAAGGTCCCTTCCAGCTCCTATTCTATTCTATTCTATTCTATTCTATTCTATTCTATTCTATTCTATTCTATTCTATTCTATTCTATTCTATAATAAGCCACACAAGGAATAGCCTTCATTGTTACTGTTTTCTAATTATTGGCAAATTGCTCATTTGCATATGACTGTTGACCATTGATGGTCTTATTTTCCATGAATTTATCTCATATTAATGGATGACTCATAAGAATTGCCTATTTGGTTCAACCAGGGTCTCGCTTTCCCCAAAACCTATCCCTCCTCACCAGCCACAATTTTCACATGGTGCATTTTTTGAGGGGAGGGGGAGACCCTGTTTGAGAAGAACAGCTAACTCCCTGATATTTACTTTTTGAATTGAAAAATTAGTTCATAAATCTTGCTATGTGCAATAAAGCTTTAAAACTGCAAAATGTAATGGTTATTAACCAATTTTGTGACATACGAATTATCTATTACAGTGTTATAGTTGATTGCACAGTTAGACTAGATTTGGCACTGAATCCTTCTCAAGGACCTGGGATAGGTAGATGTTGTTGTTTGATGGTATAAATATATCACATGATGATGATGATGATGATGATGATGATGATGATGATGATTAACACAACAAAGTGAAATCAAAGCTGCCACTTCTTAGCTGCTGGTCCCAAAGTTGGTTTTCAAAAGGCAACTTGACTTTCTTGTTTTTTTTTCCTTGAAAACATTTTGGTTCTTATCTCTCATCTGAAGAAGCTTCTTGGATGAGAAGCAAAACATTTTCAAGAAAAAAAAAACAAGAAAGTCCAGTTGCCTTTTGAAAATCAACTTTGGGACAACATCATCTGGGTGATTGAAAATCCCCATAGACATATAGCTGCTGGTGGCCTTCATACACACTTTCCCAAGAACCTAGGATGTTGCAAAGTATCAGCATAGTATACAGGTGCATGTGGGCATTCATGCATATCATTGGGATCCAAGCTGTTTCTTCAGCCCAGAGCAAAGTTCCTCTTCCCTCTGTGCACGTAAGGGAATTCCTGTCCTGAGCTGAAGAATTGACGTTCAGATCCAGAAGATCCAAGCTTTGTTACTGCTGCCCTATGAAGGATCTTCCCCCAGTCTGGGGCATGGAGTGGAGAAGAAATCCTTCAGCAGGCAGCAGCAGCTTCCCGCCTGCCCTACCGGCTTCCCCATTGATGTTCTGGGGAAACTGGCAGAGAAGATTGCAAATGGAGATCACATTATTGTGGGCCGCTTGGCACCCATCAAAGGGTGAACAGGTTACCTAGCACCCAGATCATAATCATGTGACTCCATGAGGAGGCAGCATGATGTTTTATGGGCTGTAATGGTACAGTGATTACAATGCAGCATTGTAGGCTAATTCTGCGCCAGCAGTTTGATCCTGACCAGCTCAGGGTTGACTCAGCTTTCCATCCTTCCGAGGTCGGTAAAATGAGGACCCCAGATTGTTGGGGGCAATATGCTGACATTGTAAACCACTTAGAGAGGGCTGTAAAGCACTATGAAGCGGTATATAAGTCTAAATGCTGTTAACTATTGCTGTTGCTATTATGATGTTTTTCTGAAGCATCATAACTTCAAACTATTATTAAATGCCCAGTTGTAAGTCAAGATTACCTGTACTGTGACCTTATAATAAAGGTACTACCTCACAGGCTTCCTTCCTTCCTTCCTTCCTTCCTTCCTTCCTTCCTTCCTTCCTTCCTTCCTTCCTTCCTTCCTTCCTTCCTTCCTTCCTTCTTTCTTTCTTTCTTTCTTTCTTTCTTTCTTTCTTTCTTTCTTTCTTCTCTGTAATTCCCCTTATGCCTGGCATATTTCATTTCATGTGTAAGTATTTCTCAGGAGCGCCTTTATCACCAGCCAACTTACAAAATACCTGCTGAATATCTATTATTATGAACAATTCAAGGGGCTTAAGTATGAGGTAAGCATGCCAAATCTCTTTGGTTTAGAAACATTAAAAAGGTGACTGGATTTCCATTGGTGGCATTGCTGCAGTTATTGGGAATTAATAACAAAAGGCTTATTTAAAATAAGTGCATTCATTTCACTGGACTTTTTTTTTTGAGTCTAAATCATATCTCAATATCCTCTATACCCATATCCAAAATCAGGTTTTGAATTTTGCCCTGAATGTTCATCTCCGTGGTAGAATATATCCAGCCATCAGAGAACTGCATTACATTTCCAACCCTCTTTAATGAGTAAAGAATTCATATAATACGTAGCTAGACCGCCTTTCTACCTGAAGCCACTTATTATTAGTATTTAATTTCATAAACCATGTTTATGCTCCCCAAAAAGAAACATCAAATAAAAAAAATTGGCTTGCATTAATTTTTAATGAAGGAGTATAAATGTTTCCTCAGCATCTATCCTGGGAGGAGAAAACTTCTCTTTTCTTAAAGATAGGAAGATTTTAAAGACAGCAACCCAACAACTGGTGACTTGTGTTTATTTTTAATACAGGCAAAAGGTGGCAGGCTGCTTCTCTATTTTGGCATCCTTCAGCTTTGAAGTGCAGGGGGAGATAAGCAAAAGGAAGGCGGAAGCGGGAAGGCAGACAAGCTCAAAGAGAATGGATTAATTAACCCACGAGGATTGCTGAGATGCTTGAGTGAGAAAGCCAGGCTTTGAAATCCATTGATCTCTAGCCATTTGTGGGTTTGGGTCAAAGACCTTGGACAAGGTGGAAAGCAGAAAAGGGGAGGAGCCCAATGGGAGACAGATGTTCAAAGACAACAGAGGTTTGTTAGTTTGCCACATCCCTGCCCAGCTCTTTTCCTCTGCAGAAACCCCTGGCATTCTATTTTTATTTTATTTATTTATTTTTGAAGTCCCCTTGTCTTTCAAAAATATCTGTGTGCGCACATGCACGTGCACAGGCTTGCATTTGCAAACACACGGGCACCAACGCCTGGAGTATTCTGGCTCTGGGAATGTCTCTCGTTGTTTCCCCCCCTCCCCTCCCCTCCCCTCCCCTCTGGCCTACCTTCTAGATGGGCCTGGAAGACTAAACAGGTGTTACCTACTTTTGATTTCAGTGCATTTAAATTAATCCTGTCAGCTCAGCTGTTAAAACAACTGTCACCTCCAGCTGTTAGTAATTTTCGACTGGGCACTTTTGGGGGCTGCCAAGTTTTCTGAGGCTGGATGCGGATCTCTTTGCAAAGCGGGTGGGTTTAAAAAGGAAGGCATTTTCCGTTCCTTGGGTGTTTTCTGTTCTCCGGTTGGCATCAGAAGTCTAGGATTTCGAAGAAAGGATTTATGCTTGAACAATTGATGCTCACCCTCCTTTCCTAGTTCATGTAATAATTTCTATTATATATTATATAGATGATGTGTGTGTGTGTGTGTGTGTGTGTGTGTGTGTGAGAGAGAGAGAGAGAGAGAGAGAGAGAGAGAGAGAGAGAGAGAGAGAGAGAGAGAGAGAGAGAATAGCTATTGTAGGTAGGAAGATGATAGATAGATAGATAGATAGATAGATAGATAGATAGATAGATAGATAGATAGATAGATAGAAATACAGACAGACAGTAGTGAGAGAGAGGAAGATAAATAGATAGAGATAGGGAGGTAAATAGAGGAAGATAAATAGATAGAAATAGGGAGATAAATAGGGAGACAGAGGGATAGGGAAATAGAGAGATAGGAAGGAAATATATACAGTATAAGCCATGTTTAGCAACTGCAAGTATTTAGCAAGTATTTGTAGTTTCAGCAGTGACGAGAAAGTAAGTTTATGACTACTCTTTGTATTTCATAGGTCTGGAAAGCAAAGAAAAACTGAAGTAAGATCATAAGCACAGTTGCAGTTTTACTTAGTGACAGCTTCGCTTAATGACTGAGTTGCCAGTCTCAATTGTATATGAAATGAGGCAAAGAGAGAAATGAAGATTAGGTCTTTGCACCTGAAATCCTGGTTGTGTCTTCTACATCTTCCTTTCCTTTCCTGGGGTTTTTTGGAGACTTTTAGGTGCCCCTCTTGTCTTTCAATCTTTTCCCCCAAATGCAAAGAATAAGCTCAGAGTTTGTGCCCCATCTGCTCTGAGGACCCCAAAGAGATTTCCCAGGTTTTGCTTTTGGTATCCCTGTTTTAGAGGATCTGCTTAGTATTCACAGTTGACCTATATTCTTTCCTCAGAAAAATTCTGCAAAGGAAGAGAGGAAGGATGTTCAAAAAAATACATTAGGTGCACTTGTTTTTTAAGCTAAGATTGACAGTTTTGTGCAACGGTGGGATCTGTGTACATGCTGCAGCACAGTTATGTAACAGCAGTTTTTCAGATGTTATTATCTGATTTACCACTCAGACAGTACAAGCAACAAATGTCCAAAAAGTTAATGTCTCCTTCAAATCCAGTGCCATGCTTAGCGACTATATGAACATAAGTACAGGCAGTGCTTGACTTACCACAGTTCATTTAGTGACCATTCAAAGTTACAACAGCACTGATGACCATTTTTCACATTTATGACCTTTGTAACAGTCCCATGACTGTTAACAAAATTCAGATGCTTGGCAACTTGGTTCATACTTATGGCCGTTGCTGTGTCCCAAGTCATGTGATCGCTTTTTGCAACCTTCAGATAAACAAAGTCAATGGGGAAGCCAGGTTCATTAACAGCCTTGTTGCTAACTTATCAACTGCAGTGATTCACTTAACAACTGTGACCAGAAAGGTCATAAAATGGGACAAAACTCACTTAACAAATGTCTCACTTAACAACATAAATTTTGGGCTCAACTGTGGTCATAAGTTGAGGACTATCGGTAGTTTTTATGGCAAATAAAAGTGGGCCTTCTCTGTTGTGGCGCCTACCCTCTGGAACCAACTGCCCCTTGAAGTCCGCGTTTCTCCCACTCTCCCGGCCTTCCAAAAGAACCTTAAAACTTATCTTTGCCGGCAGGCCTGGGGATGATTGTGGGTTGTGGTTCGAAAGTTGTGTGTGTGTTGGGTACCTATTTTTTAATGTTTTGATGTTTTGTATATGTTGTGAGCCGCTCCGAGTCTCCGGAGAGGAGCGGCATACAAATCAAATTAATAATAATAATAATAAATGTAGGTGGTTTTCACTAATGGCCAGCAATTCTGGCATTAAATTGTGCAGCCAAAGCATGAGACTACATGATCACAGCCAACCTTATGACATCAGTTCAAGCTGTGGTCATGATTCAAATCTCCTGTAGTTGTTAAGAGTCAGAAACCAGCTGTGACGATTGCAAATATGATCACCTGACTAAAGGATGCTGCGTCCATCATAAATGAACACCCAATAATTGCCAAGTCCCCAAATCACATGACCAGGGTGTGCTGTGACAAGCCACAGTTTCAAGGCCATAAATCTCATTTTTCATTTGGTTGCTGAACAAGCAGTCAGTTTGAGGACTACCTCATGCAGAAATAATTTGCCTTTTTTTTTTTTTCTGGAAGCCTAGAATTCTTGAATGTCTTAATGGTCTCCCATCCAAGGACTAACCATGCTCCACCACTCATGCTTAACTTTTCACCCAAATTAAATTTGACCAGCCATCTATTATACTGCAATGAAACATGCAGCTGGGTTGTAATATAGCTTCTAACATAAGCTCTTTTCCAAATATATGTCATTCTGTGTACTAACAAATAGAAACCTCATTTACTTTTTTACAGACTCTTCCCCCCCCCCAATTGCTAATATTCAGAAATTACACAATAAAGTAGGAGCATCATCAGAAATGGTCACTAGCCTCAAAATGGCAGATATGGTCAGATGATCAAAGCCCTACCGCTTTTCGTATCCTGTAATGTGGTATATTGAAAAGAGCTGGATCTTTGGTTTATTAATTATTTATTTAATAAAATAAAATAAAATAATAAAATAAAATAAATAATAAAATAAAATAATAAAGTAAAATAAATAATAAAATAAAATAAAATAAAATAAAAGTTGGAAGGGACGTGGGAGGTCATTTAGTCCAACCCCCTGCTCAGGCAGGAAACCCTATTATACCATTTCAGACAAATGGCTGTCCAGTCTCTTCTTAATAACTTCCAGTGTTGGAGCATTCACTGCTTCTGGAGGCAGGTTGTTCCACTGGTTAATTGTTCTAACTGTCAGGAAGTTTCTCCTTAGTTCTAGGTTGCTTCTCTCTTTGGTTAGTTTCCATCCGTTGCTTCTTGTCCTGCCTTCGGGTGCTTTGGAGAATAGCTTGACTCCCTCTTCTTTGGGGCAGCCTCTGAGATATTGGAACACTGCTATCATGTCCCCCCTCGTCCTTCTCTTCATTAAACTAGCCATACCCAATTCCAGCAACCGTTCCTTATATGTTTTAGCCTCCAGTCCCCTAATCATCTTTATTGCCTTTCTCTGTACTCTTTCTAGAGTCTCGACATCTTTTTTTACATTGTGGTGACCAAAGCTAGATGCAGTATTCTAAGGTGACCAACTTTTTTACAATGAAAAGGAGGACACAAATAAATAACATGTTGTAACAATAACATTTTATATTGTAATTATGCTTACATGCCGCGCCCCCGCCCGCAGCCGCTCTGCCAGCACTGCTGCCCCACCATGTAGAGCGGGCCCCGCGGCTCCCAAAGCACCAGCTGCGCCGGCTCTGGCCCCAGGGGGCAGCCCGCCATCAACACACCCCGCCTGCAGATGCCTCGCCAGCACCACCGCTTGCCCTGCGCAGCCCCATGTAGAGCAGGCCCCACAGCTCCCACAGCACGGGGGGCAGCCGGCCACCACTGCCCGTCACACCCCCACCCGCAGCAGCCCCGCCGCCCCTGCCTCTTGCGCCCGCAGCCATTATTGCCCTAGCAGGGCCGAAGATCAAGAGAAAGTTACCGTGGCGTCGCCACTCCAGTCTCCTCCAGGTATCTTTGGGACTAACTAGGAGATGGTGTAGTTGGATAGCAGGGAGGGGTGCAAAGTTCCTGCTAATTCGCCTTCGCTGCAGACAACTTACATGTGCAAAGTTTGCCGGCCGGATTTTTTCAGACGCACTCAGCAGCAATTCCTTTTGGCTTTTGAAAGCCAATAGGGGGAGTAGCACAGCTCGTGAAAAAGTTAAAAAAAAAAACCCATCCAAAAAAGGTGCCGGAACGCCGTTCTGAGCGTTCTGTGAGGAAAAAAAAAAGCCCTGCAGATTAGTCTTCAAATATCAAAAAGGAGGACATGTGGGAGGACACTTTTCGAGGGAGGACAGAACTCACAAAAGGAGGACTGTCCTCCCTAAAGGAGGACGGTTGTCGATTAAATGTATTATTTATTTATTAAGAAAATTCATATGGCTGCCCAATTCACTCATGGTGACGCTGGGCGACTTACAGAAATAAAATCCCCCCAGTACAAATCCCAATAAATGCCTACTCCCCTGGTGACAACAATCAGACCAACTACTGGATGAACTGCGTATCACCCTGGGGGTCACCAGGCCCATTGGCAAAACCATCATGTCTTCAGGGCCTTTTGAAATAGAGTCAAGACGGGGCCCAATCTTATTTCCGCAGGGATGATGTTCCACAGGGAGGAAACCACCACAGAGAAGGCCTTCTTCTTGTCCACTAGATGGGCCTCCTTAAGACAGGGGAACCATCACATACCCTGCCTGCTTGCTCTGGTGGGTCAGGTAGGTGTAACTGGGGAAAGTAAATAACCTGGGCCCAGGCCCTGTTTGCCCACTAGGCCTTCCATTTTGAAGCTACCGGCTGTCACTGCAGATATCCTGAATGAAGGGCTAGAAAAAAAAATGAGAAATGAGGTAAAAAAAGAAAAACCTTGAAAATTTGTTCATTTCGAGCAATGCCATTGAAATGGACCTTTGACATTGACATTTGAATTGTCCACAGTCAGCAGGGTCATTTGTACTTGAATTTTCGTAGTCCAAAAATCTAACCTAAACTTTTCTAAAAATTTTACCCTGTGGAAAAGCTGGCCCTAAAACATTCAAAATTATCTGCTGTGGGAGAATAGAAGATTGACGAAAACAATTTGCAATAAGTAAGAAGTACCCTATATTGTTCTTGCCTTTAGAGAATTTGGTGATTCTATTTGATGTTATTGTAAAAAAAAAAAGTGAGGTAAACAAAATGAACTGTCTTATCTGAAGACACTAGAGTTGGAGGGCTATTACACTTCCCTCGGATTATCTATTAAATTAATTGTTCTTTGCTTGGTTCTTCAATCTGATTTTTATCTCTTAATTTAAATTGGTTGTTTTAATGGTTTTTTATGTAGTTTGATTGTCTTATTACATACATTGCCCAGGGTCACTATGTGAAATGGGCGGCTATATAAATGTGATTAAATAAACAAACAAACAAACAAACACATAAATAAATCAATAACTTCTACCCAGAATTAATGTGAGACAAGAGAGTAAGCTTCAATAGAATACAAATTTCCCTTTTCAGCCATTGTGGCTTTTACATTTCTTATTAGAAGTGCATGCATGTGTCAGCCCTGCAGAGTAAACCAGACTAGGAAACCAAAGTCATGAATTTGATCTGGGTTATTGCACAGTGAAACATCCCTGAAGCCAGGTGACTCCAAAATCAATAGTCACTTCCTCTTGTTAAGGTTGATGCTGAGATGCAGTCAACGATATGTTGGCTTGCAAGGTAGACTCTAGATCGGAGATGCTAGCTGGCTTGCAATGGTGAAAAAAATACTTGTGACATTTTTGGCAAAAGCTATTCACACTCATTTTTACTGTTGTTAGTATTTGCAGGGGATTCTACACAGCTATGGCTATGAATAGTAATCTAGGCCACACTTTATCTTAGTAAAAAGTGTTAAGTGCAAAGCTTCGTTGACCAAAGCCATCCTGGGTGTTGGTAGATCAGTATTTGTAACCATCTGTCGATGACCAGGGTATGCAAAAGGATGTAGCTTGAAATGTAAGAAGAGCTTGAGTGTGAACTAACAAGTGAAATGATAGTGTGTGTGTGTTTGGGTGTGCATCTGTGTGTTTGTGTATAAAATTTCTCTTCTCACCCACATGAGTGGTCTGTGTCTTCCTCAATCTCCAGTCCTCAACCAGAGGCCTGAACGTTTGTGGATTCTGCTCAGTATCTGAGTGCCGCCTCTGGCACCCGTGCCATAGGTTCGCCACCACTGCCCTAGTCCTTCTCTTCATTAAACTAGACCAGGGGTAGGCAACCCTTGGCTCTTTTATGACTCGTGGACTTCAACTTCCAGAATTCCTGAGCCAGTATGGCTCAGCATGGAAACCTCTCCCTTTCCCCTCGGCATGGCTGGCTCAGGAATTCTGGGAGCTGAAGTCCACGAGTCATGAAAGAGCCAAGGTTGCCTACCCCTGAACTAGACATACCCAATTCCTGAAACCATTCTTAATATGTTTTGGCCTCCAGTCCCCTAATCATTCTTGTTTTCTCTTCTCTGTACTCTTTCTAGAGTCTCAGCATTTTCTTTATATTGTGGCAAACAAAACTGGATGCATATTCCAAGTGTGGAAGATAAGCAGTTCAGAAATGTGAAAATAAATAAAGATCTTGAGAAAGAAAAGACATGGAAGAAAAGGGAAGTGGAATAAAGTAAAATGAAAATAGAAAGGGTTTCATAGCCTTGTATGAAAGAGTATTAGAAGACTGATTAATTTCCAAACAGAATGTATAGAAAGTGGATATAAGAAAGGGAATGTTGAAACTGCTTGGAACAGAATGAAAAAAAAATACAAATCGTTGCACAATGCTACTGTTATTGTACAGAATGCTACAGAAATGGCTGGAGCTATGCTAATAAGCACAACCTAAAGGAACACTTGTTTGGCAGCATGATCAAGGGAAAGAGACTTCAGATGACAAAAATACACATAAAAGAACTCTTGCAAAAAAATGACGAGAGAATGGTATTGCATAATGTGTATACAGAGAAAATTTTTGTTGCAAAAATGTAGTCAAAGCTCACAAGATGTGGATAAGATTAAAGCAGGCAGAGAACATGCAGAAGGGTTTTTTGGTGGAAATAAAACTGGAAATGTGAAAAGTGGCCTTAACAAGTAGCATCATTCAGGTTGGAGTTAAAAAATAATCAAATATTGTTTTTAGGATGAGGCTAACTGTGAAAGAGGATTTAAAAATCTGCATGGAATGTGTCAAAGGGTAGAATTGAAACAAATGCTTGTGTTAGTGCCCGAACGGTGGGGTGGGGGGGGGAATGGTGAAAATGAAATTATAAATGCTGCTGATAAAGGAAAAGGTAAGGTACAGATGAAGTAATTGGAGAAATGTTAAATTATGAATGTGGGTTTGTTTGTGGAGTGATTTAGAAGCCTGTTGCTATTGTTCCCCTTTTCAAAGGAAACAACAATTGCAAGGCTGAATGTAAAAGGAGGATCAGTCTGTTCAGAGGGCTGAAGAGGTTTGTTAAATTTGCCTGAGAACTGGCAGAATTCTAATGGAAAAGGCCCAAAAAAAGATGGCAATAAGTAACATTTCTAAATTGCACTTTACTTTTACGCTATTCAAGGGGGTCTGTTTCCTGCTGTTCAGCTGGACCCATGGGAAAAAAATTATCATGCATTGGTTCATTTATAGAAGGAAAATGATAAGATAAAAATGCTTACATTATGAAATATTTAATTTGATAAATATGGGGTTGAAGATTGAGTACTGAATGTGGTAAAAACAGCATGTAACGAAAGTAAAACATATACGAGATAAAACAGAGTGCTTAGCTAATTTTTCAACACTGAGCATAAAAGAAGACAAGGGTGCCCCCTTGACAGTTTAATATACTATAACTATATAATGCAAATGGATAAGGAATGCTTATGGCTAGTTTTCTCAACTTCAGTAACTTTAAGATGTGTGGACTTTAAGTCCCAGAATTTCCCAGCCATCCAGAATCATTATGCTGGTTGGGGAATTCTGGGAGTTGAAGTCTGCATATCTTAAAGTTGCTGAGATGGAGAAACACTGACTTATTATGGTGATAGTAGTGGAGCATTGATTGGGGATGTGAATGTATCTGGTACTTGAATATGTAGATATACTGTGTTGTTGGCTGAGACCTTGAATGCTTTGTGTTGAACGTTAGGTAGATTGTCTTTGTTCAATGAGGAATATAGATCTGAAAGTAAATGTAAGAAACATCAAGGTAAGTTGTTTTTGACTGGGAAAATAAATGGCAAGTTAAAAGAATAATGGTGAAACTCTATGGGAAATACCAAAATGTGTGTACCTTCATAGAATGTTCCATCCAGTGGAAAAGGGAAAAAGAAATTTTAAGACATGCAAATAGTGGTAGAAAGGGAGAATGCCAACTTGCATGTACACAGAAAGAAGCAAAAGGCGTTGTGCATGAGAGCCTGCATCTCCCCATTTTGTTTTATGGAAATGAGAGATAGGTAGGTCAAGAGAAAAGGTCAAGGTTTGCCCTGTCCAGTCATGTCCAACTCATGCTCATCTCCATTTCTTAGCCAAGGGAGCCAGCGTTGTCCGAAAACACTTCTGTGATCATGTGGCCAGCATGACTATATGCCAAGTCTGGCAGAATGCTGTCACTTTTCCGCCAAGGTGGTACCTATTTATCTACTCACATTTGCATGCTTTCAAACTTCTCGGATGCCAGGAGCTGGGGCGAGAACGAGAGCTCACCCCATCACACAGCACTCAGGTCTCAAACCAGGGCTGTCAGCTTTCCAGTTGACTGGGTTAAGTAAATCGAATGTGGTGGGAATGGGGTGCCTAGGAAGTGTCTGCGTAGAACAAGAATAGTTCAGCGGTGAGCGGGTGCTGAATGAATGTTAATTGGATCAGTACAAAAGAAGTATTGTTAAAGCAGAGGTCCCCAACCTTTTGGGCACCAAGGACCAGTTCCACGGAGAGAGGTTTTTCCATGGGCCGGAGGGGGCATGGTTTTGTGTGCTGCCTGCATCCTGCAAATGGGGCTTCACTTGTTTGTGTGGACCGGTTGCTGGCATGCCGCGGACCTTTTACTGTGTTAAAGGTGGCTTGGTCATATACAGAGAATGAATGGGAACTGAATTGCAAAACATGTAAACCAGGGGTGTTAAACTGCCAGCCCACGGGCCGGACGCATCACATGGAAGCCGCACCCACCCCATTGCCAGCAATGGCAAAATAGTTCCAATACATCGCGCAACATCACATGACGTCGCGTGTTTGACATATCTGATGTAAACGAAGGTAGAGTCATTTGGCCAAAAGGAAGGATAGGAAGAACTAGCAAGTCATGGCTGGGTAGCGGTGATGAAATCTTCAAAAACAAGGCAGGGGAGAAACTGAAAGAAGGAAAGACGCATCTAGGAAGCAGTGCATAGCTGGGCTGAAAGAAAAGATGGTCTCCAGAACTGAAAGGGCTGGTGAGATTATTCGTGGCAATACAAGCAGTATTTCCTTGTCTTTTCTGTGTCTCAGTTCATTTCTTTGGCTTACCGTTTCTTGCTCCTTGCCTGCATGATGCAAAACAGAGACTACTGTATGGGGAGTCCTCGACTTACGACCAAAATTTCTGTTGCTGGGCGAGACAATTGCCAAGTGAGTTGTGCCCGCTTTACGACATTTCTTGCCACAGTGGTTCAGTGATTCACTGCAGGTGTTAAGTTAGTAAGGCAGTTGTTAATGGAATCTGGCCTCCCCGTTGACTTCGCTTGTCAGAAGTTCGCAAAAGGAGATCACGTGATCCCGGGATACTGCGACCGTCGTAATAAAATACACGCCAGTTGCCAAGCATCTGAACTTTGATCAAGCGACCACAGGGATGCTACAATGGTCATACATATGAGAAAGCGTCAGAAGTCACTCTTTTTTCAGTGCCCAACGGTCACTATAAACAAATAGTGATAAGCCGAGGACTACCCAAAGTGCAAAGGATATGCCTAGACATATGCTAACTAAGGAAAAGATATCCATTATATATTTCCACAAAAGCAGAACCCTTGATGGCACAGGCTGTTGTGTGTAACTGCTGAAACCCACGAATGTCGACCTTAAATATTTTGCTCGGTGCAAAAATTGCATGGATAACCGAACAGAATATCGAAAGGCGAGAAGAGAGCCACTATTGTCTCTGACTTCAGTGGGTCTCATTTGCCCCGCCAAAGAAACCTCAACCTCCATTGCCAGTTCCCTGCCATTAATTAGAGCTGTGGCTAAATGGGGGGGGGGCAAGATGATCGTCACTCTTCCTGCTCACCAGGGTCTTGCTATTCCCCCCATGCCAGAGCCCTCCATCTGCTGCCATTCCCAAAAAAAGCAGCTTTCAGACACTTATTTCTGGCGGTGGTGTGTGCGTGTTGTCTATGCAAACGCAATATAAACAAATAAGAATTTAAACTATCTGCCATGACTCTGCATTAGGTTTTGCTAACAATTATTTTTTCCCTTGTGACCGCAAGAAGGAGGATTATATTCCAGAGAGGAGAAGAGAAAGCACAAATAAGACACTGACCTATTCATTTTCTGATTTAAAACACCCAGATCTCCAAATCTCCAGGTCATGAAGTCTTCCCTAATGGAATGTTATTTTATTAAGAACCTCTAGATAACATGCTGTTCTATTCCTCTGAGGTTAAGATGTTGGCCAGCGTGCATTTCTCCTTTTAATATGTGCATTTTTTAAAAAAAAGATATGAATTGAAGTTTTTATAAACCCCACACTAGCTGAGCTTCGTAGCTTTAACCAATCAGGGATGATGGAATTACACTTTTACGATGGTAATTTGATTCCTTTCTTGTCCTTTATACTTTGCCTCAATCTGATTAGAAAGGTCCACTAAATCTGCTTAAGCCAGCTGTTTTCTGAAACTGATGTCCTTTGTTTGGAAGACAGTCTGGTTGCTGATTAATTTCCAGAGACAATAGCAGAGAAAAACCTTTCAGTAAGACAGTCTCAAAGTTGTGTCTGCAGTGGTGGGATTCAGCTGGTTCGCACCACTTCGGCAGAACCGGTAGCTAATTTTTTGTTGCCCAGGCCCAGAACGGACTTCCAGAAGCGGCATCCACACAGAGAACCGGTTGTTCACATATTTGAATCCCACCACTGTGTGTAGGGGTCTAGATTTGAAGAGAAAATGGTGGTCCAGTATGTGCAGAGATGATCTTATTGTATCCTCTGGCAATTCCCTAAAGAATCTCCTTTGTGTTCCCAGGAAATAATATTTTAATTTCCGGTACTTACATAGATTGTCAATCACCTGTTCCATCTCCCTTTGCTTTTATGTGTTTTAATAGCAATAGCACTTATATACCTCTTTAAGGTATATAAATTTTAAGGTTTACAGAATCAGCATCTTGCCCCCCAAAATCTGGGTCCTCATTTTATTGACTTCGGAAGGATGGAAGGCTAAGCCAACTTTGAGCCGGTGAGAATCGAACTGCTGGCAGTTTGCAGAATTTGCCTGCAATACTGCATTCTAACCACTGCACCATCACGGCTCTTAAAACATTATCTAGTATTAGGTCAGTGTGTTAACTCTGGAAAACAATTTCTGAAGGCACATTATGATTATGATCTGATTTCAAACACTGCGTTAAATGGAGGATCCACTAACGCTCCAAAAAGTCAAAATAGTGATTGAGATCACCATTTGGATCTTCCTAAACATCTGTGGAACTACACCAAACTGTGGTTTGCTTGGTTTTGCCTTAACATGTTAGGTTAATCCAGCCCTTCTGATTTGTAAACTGTGGATTGGTTTAGCAAGCTTGCAGACTCAACCCACTGTAGCACACACTCAATTGCAGGTCGTCCTCAACTTGCAACCATCCATTTAGTGACCGGTTGAAGTTAAAAGGGCATTGAAAAAAAGTGACTTATGATCATTTTGCATACTTATTTATTTATTTATTTATTATTTATTAATTAAATTTGTATGCCGCCCCTCTCCCAAGACTCGGGGCGGCTCCCAACAATACTTACGATCTTTGCAGCATCCCTGGGGTCACGTGATCAAAATTTAAGATGTGTGGACTTCAACTCCCAGAACTCCCCACACAGCATGAGGTGCTGGAGAATTCTGGGAGTTGAAATCCACACATCTTAAAGTAGCCATGGTTGAGAACAACTGCTCTAGCCAAGGTTTCCAGAATAATCAGAGCAACCCATTTTAAATTGAGAAGAATGATTAGAAGCTGGAAAGAGTCATTTGCCTAACCCACGAGGGGAGGAGAATATAGGACCATCCATATTGGGTTTAATTATTTTAGACCATTGATCTTTTTTGTTTTGTTTTGTTTTTTCTGGTGAAGCTAAGCGGTTACTTTTGCCCTGCTCGATTTGCTGTGTTTATAGATGGATGGCACAATTTGCTACTGCATAACCCTGCATATTTTGCTATGTTCATGGAAATAATAATAATAATAATAATAATAATAATAATAATAATAATAATAATAATAATAATAATAATAATAATAATAATAATAATAATAAGTAGTAGTAGTAGTAGTAGTAGTAGTAGTAGTAGTAATACCGGTAGTAGTAGTAGTAGTGGTAGTAGTAGTAGTAATTGGGAGGGACCTTGGAGGTCATTTAGTCTAATCCCCTGCTCAGTTGGGAAACCCTATACCATTTCAGACAAATGGCTGTCCAGTCTCTTCTTAAAAACTTCCAGTGTTGGAGCATTCAACGCTTCTGGAGGCAGGTGGTTCCACTGATTAATCGTTTTAACTGTCCATTTTTGGTTAGTTTCCATCTGTTGCTTCTTGTCCTGCCTTCAGGTTCTTTGCAGAATAGCTTGACTCCCTTTTCTTTGGGGCAGCCCCTGAGATATTGGAACATTGCTGTCATGTCTCCCCTGGTCCTTCTCTTCATTAAACTAGACATACCTAATTCCAGCAGCCGTTCCTTATATGGTTTAGCCTCCAGTCCCCTAATCATCTTTTTTGCTCTTCTCTGTACTCTTTCTAGAGTCTCAACATCTTTTTTACATCGTGGTGACCAAAACTGGATGCAGCATTCCAGGTGTGGCCTTACCAAGGCATTGTAAAGTGGTATTAACACTTCACATGATCTTGATTCTATCCCTCTGTTAATGCAGCCTTTTATTGCAAGATGCTCTATTATTTTGCCAGGGTTTTTGGGAAGTGGACAGTGTAGAAATATAGGTAATACATAAATAATAAATTTTCATGTTGCATATTCATCTTTTGCTTCCATTGGCCAGGCCGCTAGATCTCATGGAATACAAGGTTCAATATGGTACATCATTTTAAACTGTGCATCAAGTTTAACCATAATCCTTTACCATGAGCCAATGGCTCAGAACATCTTAACTCTAATGCACAGGTAAATAAAACTGGGCATATCCAATTAGCATTAAGATATCTCTTAGGCCTTTTTTGCAGCTCTCAGCTGTTGAGATAAAATCCATTTCTTGGTAATATATTTCAAGACCATTCTTTTTTTACAGTATATCTATAAACAAGGGTCATTACCCTCCTAAATTAGTGGAGCAGATTTCAGAGGGAATAAATACAAAGAGTATTGAAAAAGGTTAGTAACATGTTGAAGATTGAATTTTTGAGGATATGCACATTGCTGCAAATTTTTAGCTAAATGTGATTGATAACACTGGCTATCCTACTTCCTGTCTTTTGAAGTTCTTTTTTTTTTTTTGCCAAAATAAAGAGCTATGAAATTATGCCAACCCTTCACCAGGCAAAAAAAAAATGAGCACAAAAGTACTTGGTTAAAATGGCTGTGTGCAATCTGAGGAACTTGTAAACAGCATGAATTAATTGTGGCTTTCCAAGAATTTTGGATGAAATGAGTAGTAGTTAAAAGAATTTGGTGGACCTTGAGGTTCTGCTAGGTAACACTTTGGGGTTTCCACAATTCCCTTTAATGTGGCTGCTTGCAAGTCGGCGACAAAGTATTAAATTACATCCTCCCACCCATGTTGTCTTGCCAGGACGCTATATTGCTCATCTCTCGAGTCCAGGGGAATTATTATAGGCTTCAAGAAGGGAGAAATAATTCATACATCTGATCGGGGGAAACGCTCAGAGGACCTTCACTATCTTGAAATTTCTAGAACTTTGTATAGGTCTCCCTCAACTTACAGCCATTTGTTTAGTGACCGTTAAAGTTACAACACCACTCAAAAAGTGACTTATGACCGTTTTTCACACTTACAGCCATTGTTGCATCCCCGAGGTCACGTGAGCAAAATTAAATTCAGACGCTTGGCGACTGGCATGCATTTAATTGTATAATGGGTCATGTGACTACCTTTTGACACTTTCTGACAAGCAAAGTCCATCGGGAAGCTACTGTGTTACTAACTTAACAACTGCAGTGATTCACTTAACAACTCTGGCAAGAAAAGTCATAAAACGGGCAAAGCTCACTTAGCAACCGAAATCCCAATGCAACAAGATTGCATGCTTTATCATTTTGGCTACAAATGGTCCTCAACTTATGACTAATTTCTTAACAACTATTTGAAGTTACAACCAACCCCAAAAGGAGGTAAGACAAGAGCAGGCAGAACCTGGGGGGAGGTGGGGGTGGAGTCAAGAGAGTCATCAGCCTAAAGTCATTATGTTCCCACCAACAGTCCAAGATCAACCACTCTTGAATTCCGTTGACTCTTATGTAGCACCAATTTAGAGTTGACAATTACATACTTGAGAGTAAGCATGATTGATAAATCAGCTTAACTGGAACTCGATGTGTGGTCCCGATTCTTTGCGCCTGACAAAAGGGTACTTACAAACCGGATTCTGCACCTCACTTCAGGTGTTTAGCAACATGCCTGCATTTAACAGCAATTTGCAATGTCTTACAGGCAATTGACTTTGTTTTATTCTATGCAGATTCTCAGTCATCCAGATTATAGTTATCCCAAAGTCGCTTTTCATGAGACAACTGGACTTTCTTGTTTTTTCTTTGAAGACATTTCGCTTCTCATCCAAGAAACTTCTTCAGCTTCTTCCATTCCCCACCATCCAGTCAGAAAAAACAAGAAAGTCCAGTTGCCTCATGAAAAAGCATATTTGGGACCCTGTTTTACGATGGTTTTGTTAAAAAAACAGCAGTTACTCCCGTTTTTTTGGCAAAACTACGCCTATAGCAAACCATTGAGTTGTTTAGTGACCTCTGCAAAAAACATTGTAAAATCGGGTTTGTTTCTTTGACAACTAGAACACAAATTAACCAGCTAGGACCGATGACGCGGTCTAGGAGCCGGGTGCAAGCATTAGCTAACCCTACTTAAGGTGTCTCCGTTAACTGGCTTTTAATCCTGACGATGTCGGAAGTTGCCGACGAAAGATCGGTTTTATTAAAGTATTTTCCTACTTGGATTCTCCTGATGGTCGTAAGTTATTTATTTTTATACCACGAATATGCCCAGGAGTCGTATTTTTACAGACATTATCAACCATATATATAAGAAAATAAGTCAGCAAGTGTTGTATTGCCTGTGTACAAATCGATGGTGAGACCACACTTGGAGTACTGTGTACAGTTCTGGTCACCGCACCTCAAGAAGGATATAATGGAACTGGAAAAGGTGCAAAAAAGGGCAACAAGAATGATCAAGGAAATGGAGCGCCTCCCTTATGAAACCAGATTGCAACGCCTTGGTCTCTTCAGCCTTGAAAGACGGCGTTTAAGGGGTGACTTGATCGAAGTGTATAAAATCATGCTTGGGATAGAAAAGGTGGATAGAGAAAAATTCTTTTCTCTATCACACAATACCAGGACAAGGGGGCACTCCCTAAAGCTCATAGGTAAGAAAGTGAGGACAAATAAAGGGAAATATTTCTTCACCCAGAGGGTCGTTGGTTTATGGAATTCACTTTCAGAAGAGGTCGTGACAGCTGTCAGCCATGATAGCTTCAAGGCAGGGTCAGACAGATTCATGGATGCCAAGTGTATCGGTGGTTATTAAAACGGATGTCCATGTGCCGCTTCCATGTTGGTTGAGGCAGGCAGGATTCCCTTGAGTACCATTTGTTGGGGGTCAAGGGAAAGGGAGGGTTTTGCCTTCTCTTTCTGCTCAAGATCCCCATGTACAATTGGTGGGCCACTGTGTGACACAGAATGCTGGACTCGATGGGCTTTGGCCTGATTCAGCATGGCTCTTCTTATGTTCTTATGTATGTATGTATCTATGTATGTATGTATGTATGTATGTATGTATGTGTATATATATGTGTGTGTGTGTGTGTGTATGTGTGTGTGTATATATAATGTGTGTGTATATATATAATGGATTGTGAAATCCAGATGAGAATGGACGCCATTGAAATCTTATCTCTTCCTCCTAATGTCTTCCTTGAACTTCACACCACTTTCCCAAATGAAACATTATCCAACAAAATTTGGATCAGTGCTTAGACTTGGCATTCGCAGGACTCTTCCTAATTAAGTTCTAATGTGGCAGAATGAGGTGTCGTGTGGGCGGCTACTGTCACATGCAGACTAAGGCTATCACTCAATGTGATACTAATTAAGCAAGTTTTCATGGGAGGTGACAAAGGGGGGGAGGAGGAAAAAACCACCACCCTTCTAACTCTGTTCCGATATTTTTATCTTTGCGGAACATATAAATAGAAGAAGTGAGAAATCTTGACATGCTTATTATTTGAAGGTTGGGGGGGGGACTCTGTTGTACTGAACCAGCCCTATAGCTGTGCCCTTTCCTTTACCTTCTGTTCTTCTCCATGAAGGGGGGTGGGGGGACATGGAGCAAAAGTGGAATGGCTTTTTGATCCTGACATTTTTTTCCCTAGCGGTTCTCATTCCAGTTGAGAATGGAGAATTTATTTTCTTTTTTTTTTTCAAAGCAAAAGAGAATTTGGGATAATTGAGGCAAATACGTTCTTGGGCTTATTTATTTATTTTTTTAAATTTTTTTATTAAAACAATCAACATTAAACATAAGATCATATTAAGAAGCAATCATCATAGAACCTGAAATACAACATTAAGTATTAGTCTTTGTAAACGTCTGATTTGGTAAACATTCCTCACTCCTCACATCAATCCTCAACTATACGCCAGATACATTTTATTTGATTGGTGTTTCTCTTGTATATAGTCTATCCACTGTTTCCAGTCTATCATATATTGTTCATTTGAGCGATCCTTCAAATATGCCTAAATTTTCGCCATTTCTGCCAAATGTATTACTTTCAAAGTCCACTCTTCAATAGGTGGTATTTCTGGCTTCTTCCAGTATTGTCCCACCAGTTATGCATTGTGCTTATAAATGTTTGCTTTACATTGTTTCATAGTCAAAATAACAGAAAAGCAGAGTTGGAAGGGACCTTGGAGGTCATCTAGTCCAACCCCCTGATCAGGCAGGAAACCCTAAACCAAGGCTTTTCAACCAGTGGTACGGGTACCACCTGTGGTACATTGGCACCTAGTAGGTGGTACGCGACCATCCTAGAAAAGGGTAGTGGCAGAGGGGAATGCGGTGAACAGTGGCACAAGCCTGAGCGAGAGATGGCTGGTGCTGCAGGGCTGTCAGGGCTCAGCGGAAGCGCCAGGATCAGTGCCGCTTTCCAACTGATCGGCGCTTCTTCGGGGCTGTCAGGGCTCAGTGGAAGCACCAGGATCAGTGCCAGACTCCAGCTGGAGCTCGGCGCTGATCCTGGTGGTTCTGCTGAGCCCTGAAGAAGCACCAATCAGCTGGAAAGCAGCACTGATCCTGACGCTTCTGCTGAGCCCAGAAGAAGCGCCGATCAGCTGGAATGTTGCAGCATCTCCAGGGTCTGGTGATTTAAATTCAGATGCTTGGTAACTGATTTATATTTATGACGGTCACAGTGTCCCAGGGTCATGTGAAGTGACCAAAACCTGCTGCAACCACTCAGCATAAAAACCAAACACCCCTGCTGCCAATCCTCAACAGAAATGCTCACAACAATGAAAACCTCGGACAGGAGGAAGAGCGCTGCTGGGTGAGCAGGCAGGTGTCTTTCTTGGGGGGCACTTTTTTCAGTGCCATTGTAACTTCGAACAGTCACTAAGTGAACTGTTGTAAGTCGAGCACTACCTGTACTTTATCAGTTTTTTCCTTTTTTTTTTTTGGTCATCACGTTTTTGACCCCTTGCTAGGCGACTGGTGGTACTCGGATATTGCCATATCCTAAAAGTGGTACAATGGGTGAAAAGGTTGAAAAGCCCTGCCCTATACCATTTCAGGCAAATGGCTGTCCAGTCTCTTCTTAAAAACTTCCAGTGTTGGAGCTTTCACTGCTTCTGGAGGCAGGTTGTTCCGCTGATTAATTGTTCTAACTGTCAGAAAGTTTCTCCTTATTTCTAGGTTGCTTCTCTCCTTGGTTAGTTTCCACCCGTTGCTTCTTGTCCTGCCTTCAGCTGTTTGGAGAACAGGTTGATTCCCCCTTCTTTGTGGCAGCCCCATAGAAACTGGAACACTGCTATCATATCACCCAATAGCCCTTCTCTTCATTAAACTAGACATAGCCAATTCCAGCAGCCGTTCCTTATATGTTTTAGCCTCCAGTCCCCTAATCATCCTTGTTGCTCTTCTCTGTACTCTTTTTAGAGTCTCCACATCTTTTTTACATCGTGGTGACCAAAACTGGATGCAGTATTCCAAGTGTGGCCTTACCAAGGCCTTGTAAAGTGGTATTGACACTTCACGTGATCTTGATTCTATCCCTCTATTAATACAGCCTAGGACTGTGTTGGCTTTTTTGGCAGCTACAGCACACAGTTGACTCATATTTTAGACTCTGCCATGGATTGTAGCTTTGTCACCTCAAGAGATAGTGTCAGAGAACATTTCCTCATTACTTTCCAGAGTATGCTCAATCAATAGAGTAAAATAAACCTGTTTCTACTCTTGGGTTGTATATAAGCTTGTCACAAATCTGTCGTCTTTGTCTATTTGGAAATATTTAATTATATGCTGCCCATCTCACTATCAAGCAACTCTGGCTGCCTTACAATGCCATACATAATAGTATAAATAGTATAAAGCAGTATACATAATAGTATAAAACAATTAGAAGGGTAAAAACATTAAAATGTTGGGTATTGAAAATTAAAGTATCAGAATTATATGCCACATTGAATCCAGTTGTTATGCCTTTTTATATATTTTCTCCACTAACTATAATACTTTGATAATGCCTCATTTAAACACTGTTTTAAAAGTTAGTATTAACAAACAAGGGCGGGTAGTCCTCGACTTACAACATTTAGTTTGGTGACGGTTTGAAGGAACAACTGTGCTGAAAAAAAAATGACTATTTTCACACTTACAAACCATTGCAGCATCCCCATGGTCACGTGATCAAAATTTGGACACTTGGCAACTGACGGTTGCAGGTTTTGCAACCTTCTGACAAGCAGAATCAATGGGGAAGGCAGATTCACTTAACAATCATGTTTCTAATATTATAACTGCTGTTATTCGCTTAATAATTATGGCAAGAAAGGTCTAAAGTGGGGCAAAATTCATTTAATAACTATCTCGCTTAGCACCAGAAATTTTGGGCTTAATTATGATTGTTAAGTCGAGGACGACCTATAATGCATTCCGTGAGTTGCATACGAGCTGCCAAGTACTATCTATAGTTTTCCTTTTCTTATTTTCATTCTCATAGGTATCTATGGCACTCTCTGGATCCCTACGATTTCATTTGTTGGATGTGTTCAAAGAAAGGAAGCAAAACAAAAGTGATTTCATGGATTATTACATTATCCCTTTCCGCCATAACCTTTCTGTATTTCTTGAAATTGAAGCTGGCATATTCGTAAATCATATTTTCTTCCCTGGGCTTTTGGGAAGTTGACGGCCTCCCTCCTGAAATTAATTTGTGATTTTTTTCTCAGCTGTGGAAAAATGTATTTATGGTATGGGTATTCTTCAGAGCTGAGGATGAGTTATTGTTCGGTTTTATTCTTCTTCACGAAGGTTCTACTCAGTAATGGTCCTTCAGTGGATGAGACATGTGTGGCATGTGAAAAGAAAGAACTTTTGATAAAGAGGTAGAGGAATCTCAAAATGACAACCAGCTTTTTAAAAAGATGATACTGATTTTAGTACAACTAAATGTTCTTTGATAGATTTTTTTTTCAGAGACAGAAAGAGGTAGTAAAGGTTTGAGTAAAGACAAGCAAATATATAAATGCAGGTTTGCTGATACACATATACATGTATGTGGATTCCTTGGGGTTTTTGTTGTTGTTAGTTGCGAAGTCGTTTCTGACCCATCGCCACCCCATGGACAATGTTCCTCCAGGCCTTCCTGTCCTCTACCATCTTCCTGTCCTCAACCATAATCTGTCAGTTTCAACCTACTTTTGGAAGCTTTCTTTTCAGAATTCACAGATTCACAACCGGTTCTCCACACAGAAACAAAAATATGCACGCATGCAAACACATATTCCACAACACTGGCTCTGTGCAGTACATTAACTTAAGGGAAAACCTGGTTCACACCTTTGTTGTTGTTGTTAGTTGCGAAGTCGTGTCCGACCCATCGCGACCCCATGGACAATGTTCCTCCAGGCCTTCCTGTCCTCTGCGATCTTCTGGAATCCATTGAAGCTCACGCCTACTGCTTCAGGGACTCCATCCAGCCACCTCATCCTCTGTCGTCCCCTTCTTCTCTTGCCCTCCATCTTTCCCAGCATTAGGCTCTTCTCCAGTGAGTCCTTCCTTCTCATTAGGTGGCCAAAGGACTTGAGTTTCAACTTCAGGATATGGCCTTCTAAAGAGCAGTTGGGGATGATCTCCTCTAGGACTGACCAGTTTGAACGCCTTGCAGTCCAGGGGACTCACAGGAGTCTTCTCCAGCACCAGAGTTCAAAGGTTTCCATTCTTTGGCGCTCAGCCTTTCTTATGGTCCAACTTTCGCAGCCGTACATGGCAACTAGGAAAACCATGGCCTTGACTATACGTACTTTTGTTGGCAGGGTGATGTCTCTGCTTTTTAGTATGCTTCCTTGGGGTTTTACGTGAGGTTTATTTATTTCATTTCTGTCACATCAAATCAAAAGATCTCCTGAGACATCAGTAGCCTGTACATAAACAACAATGATTGTGGTGGTTTGCATGTAGTTTCCTAAACATGTATTATATTTATTCATTAGATTTATATCCCAGGAACTCCAGTCCTTGGCTTAAGATTGGCTGTTTAACGACAGTTCGCAATCATGACAGCCTCGAAACAAGTGCTTTACACACCATAAAACATTTCTAGCTATCATAAAACATTGTGCTGCCCCCTGGTCATATGACCACATTTCGGGCACTTGGCAACCTGTTCACATTTACAAGTGGTTGTCAAGTGCCCTGCAATTATGTGATTGCCACTGACAATCTTCTCTTCTAGCTGCTCCAGAAAATCAATGGGGAAGCGAGCAGGGAAGGTTGGAGGGATGTTTGAGGTCTGTTCCCCCAGTGCACCAAGGGATTTCCATGCAGGAGGGGAGCAAATCCCAGTTGATGGACACCAAAGTTGGCTTGTATTTTTTTTCCTTCTGTTTAGAATCTTTAGTCCCATATAATGTCCGATTTCTAAAATCATGAATTTGCATTGTTGTTATGAACAAACGTAGTCAAAATCCGATTCTCAGGAGAAGGTTTTTTTTTTATAGTTAGTCCCAAAATCTTACAGCAAAAGTCAATATGCCAAATTTAACTGGACTCTTAATCCATTTGTAATTTTCTTAGACCAATATCCTAGGTAGCGTTTTGTTGTTTATTTCAAATTCTTTTTAAGTTTTTAAGTCTGTAATTAATTTTTTCCTTTTGATCAGAGTTGAAGCTAAACTCGCCTGGCAATTTTTCAGACTTGTTGTTCTGAAAGTCTCTAAAGCTTTTAAGATGTTACAAAGCAATTTCGGAAAGTGGTTAGAAAGTGAGGTTTCCAGAGTTCAGTGTCCTTTAAAAGGCTCTTCTACGGTTGCAGGCGAGACAGCTGATCTTGCTTGCAGAAACCTACAGAAAACTATTGCCCTGCAGCTTCCTCATGAGGAACAGCCACTCCAGAGCACATGTGGGTGACCTCCTGTCCTCCCCAAATCTGGAGAGGCTCCAAAGAACTAGTCTACTCACTAAGGCTCGGTTTATGCCTTGCTTCTAAGGTAAGAAGTCTCACATAATCTTGGAAACTATGTGATTAGTTTTGGTTTAAACACCACAATTACTATGAAGAGGGCTGCTTCACAAATGCATTGTTTTGTTACTCATTTGCTTATTTTTGTGCCTTTGACTCAGTGTTGATTCCTGGCAACTGCCTGGACAGGTCCCTACAGTTTTCTTGGTAAGATTTCAGGAACAGTTTGCCATTGCCTTCTTCCTAGGGCTCAGAGGTATGACTGGCCCAAAGTCACCCAGCTGGCTTTGTATTTAAGGTGGTTGTGGAACTTATAATTTCCCCCTTTCTAGCCTGGTGTCTCAACCACTATACCGCGCTGCCTTCTTTATTACTTTACTTTACTTTATTTTGACTTACATGCCGCCCTTCTCCTCAGACTCAGGGCGGCTCACAGCAAATAATACAAGTACAAAATATAAATTAGTTAAAATAATAATATACAATATAAAAAACAATAAAACTATACCCACTTATACAACATACAGTCCCAATCAAAGGCCCAGGGGCAGAGTACAACTCACACGCCCCAAGCCTGTCTGCATAGATGTGTTTTTAAAAGTTTTTGGAAAGCTAGGAGGGAGGGAGCAGTACGAACCTTTGAGGGAAGTTGATTCCAGAGGGCTGGGGCAGCAACAGAGAAGGCCCTAACCCTAGGTCCCACCAAACGGCATTGTGTAACCGACGGGACCCGTAGGAGGCCAACCCTATGTGCCCTAACCGGTCGCTGGGATTTATGAGGCAGAAGACGGTCCCGCAAGTATCCTGGCCCATTGCCATATAGGGCTTTATAGGTCATAACCAACACTTTGAATTGTGTTCGGAGACCTTCCCCCCCCTACTTTCCATGTATTATAATTGGTTGAATTCTATGGCAAAGGGATACTGACTTTTTTCATTTTATGTTGTTATGATATCATTATGGTTTGATGCCAAATTAGGTAGTCCCCAACTTATGACCCTAATCGAGGCCAAAATTTCCATTGCTAAAAAGGAGACATGTGTTAAGGGAGTTTTGCCCCATTTGACGACATTTCTTGCTAAAGTGGTTAAGTGAATTACTGCAATTTTTAAGTTAGTTACACAGTTATTTGGTGAGCCTGGCTTCCCCGTTGACTTTTTTGTTTGCCAGAAAGTTGCAAAAGGGGATCACATGACCCTGGGACATTGCAATTGCCATAAATATGAATCAGTTGCCAAGTGTCTGAATTTTGAACAGGTGACCGCAAGGATGCTGCAACGGTCGTAAAGCATGAAAAACAGTAATAAGTCACTTTTTTCAGTGCCGTTGTAACTTTGAACAGTCATTAAACAAATGGTTGTGAGTCAAGGACTACCTCTATATTTGCTGAAGACAGCCACACCAGTGTTAGAACTGATTGTTAAAAGTGTAAAAATATGGAAAGTCTCTTCAGAGTGAACAAGAACATTGTTCTTAGTAAGCAGAGTCTATAACAGTGATGGTGAACCTTTTAGAAACTGAGTACCCAAACTGCAACCCCAAACCCATTTGTGGATCGCCGAGTGCCGGGTGGGCATGGCCCATTGGGTGGGCATGGCCGCGGTGGTAACGGCAGACTGGGTGGGACTAAAAAGTTCAATCAATCAATTCCAACTTTGCAAGTTTTTTTTTCCCTGCGAAAAGTTGAATGTTATGGTTCCAGCTAATGAAACACTTCAAAGAACTTCCAGGCATTGATTTCCCTAAAAGTCTTTTATTGATCCAAAATGTCGGCACAGGCATAACGGAGTCTTTATGCTAAGATCTAAGTTCTCTTCCTCTGAGCAGTTAAATTATCAGCATATTCCCTCCCTAAATTAGCTGTCATATATCACATTATCCAATTAGTGTGAAGGTCAAAGGCTTCCTTCCTCTTTCTTTCCTGGGCTTTACCCCCACCCCCTTCTGCTCTGTATTAACCCCAAAAATACCAGACAGTTCTGCATATTGTCAAAGCAAGAATATACAATATTTGCAGCGTTGACATTGAAACTGACTGATTGGTTGAACCTTTTTTTTTTTTTTTTGCACACGGCAGCGGAGGCCTAAAGCGAAAAGGTTTTATAAAACCCAGCTGAAGGCCCAGGACTGGGGCAATGGTGCACATGCCCACAGGGAGGGCTCTGAGTGCCGCCTCTGGCACCCGTGCCATAGGTTCGCCACCATTGGTCTATAACAGTCTTTCCTCTCTCTTTTTGAGATAACTATCTAAGGTCAACTGACTTTCCAATCAGCAAAATATGTCTTTTGCCACTTAAATGTGGTCTGTCTCCCTTTTCACTTTGCTGCAAATTTTGTTTAATTTCTTTCCCTGTTTGTGAGCAGGCTTGAAAAAAAACTGAACCTTGCCTGGAGTGTGGCAATGAAGTCAAGGCAGGAAAAAAAAAGGCAATCTAGGAATCGGGGTTTATGCCACATTGCCTAGTTTTTTTTAAAATGACCAGGTGAAACAGCTGTCGGGTGAGAATATTCTCTGAAAAGCAGCAGACAATGGGCAGCAGGATTCTGTTATGCTGATGGAGGTTTCATTACTTCAGCTAATTCAAAAATCTGTCCGGCAATTTCTTAGATGTTTTTTTTTCAAAGAAATTTCTCTCTCTCTCTCTCTCTCTAGGAGTGTTTGAGAATTTCTTTCAAATTTCCTTTGGAGATGCTTTTCTGGCTTCCTTTCTTGTTCAGAGGAAGCAGAGCGTGTTCCTGCTGATATTTTCTTATGTATATTTCCATGAATTCAATACTTTCCTGACTGTTCACCCCAGAAAGAAGTTTTCTCACGATCTTTTATTTGGGGGGTTAAATTGATGGATGGGAAACCAGGACAGCTGCAGGCAATTGGGGAGGCAGGACATTCGCAGACACCATCATGCGAAGAAGCACTCTATTCCCGCCATGAAATTTTAACTGAATTTTTCTTCTTTCATAAAAAAATTGGACAGCAGTTTTTTTTTCCTGTCATCAAAGTGAGCAAGTCCATTTAGACCAGAGGTCCCCAACCTTTTGGGCACCAGGGAGAGAGATTTCTCCGCAGACCGGAAGGGGGCATGTGCTGCCTATATCCCGCGGATGGTTTGTGCGGCCCGGTTGCTGGCATGCTGCAGACTGGGGGTTGGGGACCCCTGATTTAGACTGAGAAAGTGGAATCATTCTATACATTAAAAAAAAAACCTATTGAATTGGTATAAAAATACAGATGATGATATTGATTGTGCGTCTGGTATTGCAAAACAGAACAGTAGCTTACATAAATGGTAAATTAATGGGAATGGAATAGAATAGAATAGAATAGAATAGAATAGAATAGAATAGAATAGAATAGAATAGAATAGAATAGAATAGAATAGAATAGAATAGAATAGAATAGAATAGAATATATGGAATAGAATATATGGAATAGAATAGAATAGAATAGAATAGAATAGAATAGAATAGAATAGAATAGAATAGAATAGAATAGAATAGAATAGAATAGAATAGGAATAAGAATAAGAATTAGCTTTATTTGGCCAAGTGTGATTAGACACACAAGGAATTTGTCTCTGGTGCAGAAGCTGTCAGTGTACATGCAATGCAACAATAAAAACGAAAGAAAGAAAGAAAGGAAAGAAAGAAAGAAGGAAAGAAAGAAGGAAAGAAAGAAAGAAAGAAAGAAAGAAAGAAAGAAAGAAAGAAAGAAAGAAAGAAAGAAAGAAAGAAAGAAAGAAAGAAAGAAACTGGCAAAAAAATGTAAATTGTGATGACTGTGGAACATTGCAACCAATGGTCAAGGTGGACTAGTTGCTAAGTGCCCCAAATGTGATCATGTGACTGCAGGAGTGTATGTTGCCATCGGAGTCCTGGAACCTGGTCATAAGTAGCTTTTGGGTAGGGTCCATCATACCTTTGATTGGTTGCTGAGCTTTGATTGGTCACTGCATTTGCAAGTATGTTGGGGTAAAGTTCCAGTTTCCTTGGAGCACATATTTCTCGTCTTGGACAAGTGTAATGTATCTTCACAGCTGTCTGAAGATTCTCCTATTCAAAGGGGGCACATTATATTCCCACAGCCTTTAAGGTTTTTCTTCCTAATGTCATCTCTCAGCTTCTTTATGGTGTTCCAGTTTTTATTTTTGCAAAGTTTAATATCTTGGAAACTGTCCAGCCCAAATTTATAAGAACAATACTTGCAGTTCCAAGATGCATCAAGAATGCTATTTTACCGTTAGAGGAAGGTCTGGTTTCTCTGGTCCAGAGCCTGGTCCTATCTCCTTATCTTCTGGTTGCATGGGTTTTCAGCACCCAGAATTTCCCAGCCAGCAAAGCTGGGGAATTCTGGGAGTTGAAGCCAATGCAGCTTAAAATTGCTAAGCTTGAGAAATATATTGGTCTACTCCAGGGCTCTTCAAACTTTGCTCTTTTATGACTCGTGGACTTCAACTCCCAGAATTCCTGAGTCAGCATGGCTGGTTCAGGAATTCTGGGTATTGAAGTCCACGAGTCATAAAAGAGCCAAGGTTGCCTATCCCTGTCCTATACCATCTCAGTCAGATAATTGTCCAGTCTCTTTTTAAAAACTTCCAGTGATGGAGAACCCACAATTTCTGCGGGTAAGCTTTTCCATTGGTTGATTGTCCTCACTGTCAGGAAGTTTCTCCTTAATTCCAGGTTGCTTCTCTCCTTGATCAGCTTCCAACCATTGTTTCTTCTCCTTCCCTTTGGTGCTTTGGTGAACAACCTGTCCCCCTCTGCCTTGTGGCAGCCCCTCAGATACTGGAACACTGCTATCATGTCTCCCCTATTTCTTCTTTTCTTTAGACTGGCCAAACCCAAGTCCCACAGCCGCTCTTCGTATGTTTTGGTCTCCAGGCCTTTGATCATCTTAGTTGCTCTTCTCTGGATTTTTTCCAATCTCTCAACATCTTTTTTGTGATATGGTGACCAAAACTGGCTGCAGCATTTGAGATGTAGTCTTATTAGGGCTTTATAAAGTGATACTAATACTTCATGTGATCTTGATTCCATACTTCTGTTTATACAACCCAAGATTGTATTAGCATTTTTGGTTGCTGCTGCACACTGCTGGCTCATAGTTAAGTGATCATCCACTAGGACTCTGGAATATTGTATCTGGCATATTGATTTTCAAACCAGTTTAAGCCTAGTATCCAACCTTACACTTTGTGAATTCTTCTCAAATGGGTATGTGCCATCATCTTACCTCACTTCAATTCTAATTCTGAACTTTTGTCTTTTTTTTCGCCTTGGCCAAGTAATGGCTGGTAGTGACAAGTGAACTTCATTAGACCATTCCCATTAAACCATGTTCATACGCATTAATTGTGTGTCTGATTTGATCTTTAAAATTAATCCAATCCTAAACAAATTCCAAAGGCTTTTCAGCCATGTTTCAATTTATCCACACTGAAAGGCCTCTTGTTCCCTTTATAAAGGGTCTTACTGGGAAGGCTGGGAGAATTCTGTTGGAAGTTTTGGTTCTTAGATGTTGTCCTGTGAATCTACAATCAATGAAAGTCCATGGTTTCCAAGGAATCTGGATGCTTCTGTCCCCTCCTTATATAAAACGGAGCGGGTCAATGTTATTTGTAAGCAGGCAATTGGTGTCCCAAAAGTGGCTTTTCAAGAGGCAACTGGACTTTATTTTTCCTTGAAGACATTTCAAGAAAGCTTTTCAAAACTGAAGAAGCTTCTTAGATGAGAGGCGTAATGTCTTCAAGGAAAAACAACGGAAGTCCAGTTTGCCTCTTGAAAAAGCACCTTTGGGACAACCCATGACCCGGATGGCTAAAACTCTCCATAGACATTTAGGCAATTGGTGGCAAGGTAAAATGGACCAACTCCAATTTTAGACTTTGGAGTAGAATCCAAAACTGATACCAATTAGACTCATGTTGTTCAACACCAAAGCCCCCTGTGGATTTCTCCCCCTCACTGCTTCCTAGATTTAAATTTGTTTGATAGGGGAGATGGCAGAAGATAAGAGAACCCTACTGTTCCTGTATTCCTCTTTTAGCTGAACCATTGCACTAACTTAATTATGAATTTACAGATAAATTAAACCTTGTCTATGTATAACACATCCGCCTCCTAAATAAGTTACCTCCATGTAACATTTCACACTAACTGATCTACCCACACATATGCCTGGGTTAATCAGTTGTAGTCTGGAAGAACACTTTTAGAATGCTATTTGAAACTGTATCTTGGTTGCTATTGGAGATGGATGCAATATTATGTCCACAATATTTGGAGATAATGATGCCTTTAGAAAGGCAAAACAGCACTAAAACCTTCCCTGCTGACATGGGTTCAGAGCTATTGACACACCTCCTCTAGTTTCCTTGTTACCTTCCATGTTTCTCGTCTGTTTGGGCACCTGTTTCACAGGTGGGGGTTTTCATGAAAGGTCCACACTGCACAGGAGAAGTCTATGTGCATTTCAACCTTGCTGAAGATTTTTAAGACAGGTTCAGTTTATGTTGTATTGTAGTAAAAGTTTAGGAGAGGCTCAGGAACTCGCTCTTCACACCAGGTAACTGTAGAAGCTCTAATACCGGCATGTCAGGAGCATGCCAAAGTGTGTGGCTTCTTCTATTCATACCAGCAAAAGACTTTTCTCGTGTTACACAAGATGATCTTAAAGGTCATTAAATCCAAGTTCTTGCTCCATGTAGGGCCCACTTGAGCATCTCCAACGGATGACTACCCAGCTTCTGTTTGAAAAACTTGAATGGACAGTCCATGTGACAATCTCTTCCACTGACAGACAGCCTCTCCATGGAGGAAGTTCCTCCTTATATATATCCTGAATCTCCTTCCTTGTCATTTTAATCCACAGAGTATCGTTTGACCTTCTGGGGCAAAAGAGTGTAAGTCTACTTCCTCTTCTGTGTGACAACTCTTCCAAGATACTATCAAAATGCTCTCAGATGTCCTTTCTGTAGGCTAAACCTACCCATGGGTTTGGGGATTGGATGGTGAATGAATGAATGAACAGATGAACAGATGAATGGATGAATGTTTGAGGCTTCCTGACTCCTTGAAGATCAAATATTTGGGTTTGAAGTAGACCTGGACACAAATGGCTTTTAAACATCTCCACAAAATTTGCAGACAGAAAGACTGGGTAGATTATTTCTCTGAATCGCTCAGTCACTGTCCTACTGACACTTCTTAAAAACAATACTTTCCTTGAGAAATAGTCTCTCAACTATTTCTCAAGGAAAGCTTTGCCTTTAAGAAGTGTCAGTAGTACAGGGACTGAAATAAGCCCAAGGGTGATGTTCCTCCATAATCTATGTTCTCTTGGAATTTAATGCAAGCACGGGAAACCAGGGAGGCTGCAATTTACTGGAGTTAAGACTGTGCAAGGAAATAAATGCCTTTTTTCTTATGCTTTGGCCACCCTATAACTAAATAAATCTAAGGGTACACTTTGCATCCGTAGGAATTTCACCAAAATTCTGTTCTCTCTTGAAATAAATTTCCCAATCAGATCAAGTCGAATGAAAATGAACAGAGAGAAAAAAGAAAGAAAGAAAATTTCTCCGCATGTTACTAGCATGGAGGGATTCTGAAGATCTACCAATAGTCCTCAACTTACAACAGTTCATTTAGTGACCATTCAAAGTTAAAATGGCACTGCAAAAAAGTGACGTACGGCCATTTTTCACACTCATGACCCATGGCAGCATCTCCATGGTCACACAATCAAAATTCGGATGCTTGGTAATTGATTCATATTTATGACGGTCGCAGTGTCCCGGGGTCATGTGATCCCCTTTTGCGACCTTCTGACAAACAAAGTCAATGAGGGAAGCCAGATTCACTCAACAACTGTGTTACTAACTTAACAACTGCAGTGATTGACTTAACAACTGTGGCCAGAAAAATCATAAATGGGACAAAACTCACTTTAAAAGTGTCTCACTTAGCAACAGAAATGTTGGGCTCAATTGTGGTCATAAGTCGAGGACTACCTGTACACCACACGACCGAGATTTCCATTTGTGACTCTGAATGAATGGCATGATAGGAAGAAGATGCTTCCATTCTTCTCAAGCATAGGACCTTGTGAAGGCTGTTCTAACTCATCGTTTTCTCCTCCTATCTGTGTTGTCCTTTCATCCATGTACTTTTGCTGTTATCTGCTACTAACTGCAGTATTATTACACACAGATTAAAAGCCAAGCTGCTTTTAAAACTCCCTGACAGTTGGCCAGAGCAGAGATTAGAGATAAGAGTTAATCTCGTAAGGTAATAGCAATAATAATAATAAAAATGTACGAAGTCTGGAGATGAGCCGATAATGGTTTGTTTAGGGGAAATAGCTTCCCTTCCGAGGATGATTGGCTGTTGTCCTTATGGACCACCACTGGGCAATTACTCCTCAAAATCCTTGAAGTTTTATAATGCTGAGCTGAGGAATGGTTGCAAACCGTGGGAGAAAATATATGGTGGCCAGCAGGGATGAAAGTAAATAAATAAATAAGAACTTTAAATTGTTTACAGCCACCAACAGAAGGTGGTTCAGAGGAAATATTGCTTAGTGCTTTGAGCAAGGGAAGATTGAAGTGTTCTAAAAGTTATTTGGAGGAGGGAAAGAAGAGAGAGACGGAGAAAGCATGAATGAAACAAAAATTTAAAAATCTCCCTCCCCCAAGATAAAGGTATTTTCCTTCTTGGCAGCTAGATTCCCTTTAAGAACATGCTTCATTCTGCAGTCTTTCCTGAAAGTCTTTCAGATATTAAAAGAAGAGAGTGATGCTGATACAGGTGAGGTTTTTTGCCCCATTTTATGACTTTTCCAGCTGCAGTTGTTAAACAGATCACGGCAATCATCATGAATATGAACCAGTTGCTAAGCATCTTGAGTTTTGATCATGTGACCATGGGTATGCTGCAGGGGTTGTAAGTGTGAAAATGATCGTAAGTCGCTTTTTTCAGTGCCATTGTAACTTCAAGCAGTCATTATACACATGGTTGTAAGTCAAGGACTACCTGTAGCCCATTCATTCGAGCCAGAAATCCTGGGGCACCCACTATCATCTCACTTTCTCCTTCTCCCTATTCCGAGAAATCTGACTTTATTATTATTATTATTATTATTATTATTATTATTATTATTATTATTATTATTATTATTATTATTAATTAGATTTCTATGCCACCCTATTCCAAGAACTCAGGGCGGCTCACAACATGAATACTAACATAAAGAAATCTAATATTAAAATACATTATAAAACCCATTAATTAAAAACAACCAATCATCCAGAAACAGACATACAAACATACATACACTGGCTGGGGCGAGATGTTAACT
>JARGCV010000146.1:1552500-1562500 GCA_034064705.1 Bothrops alternatus | reverse complement strand
TTGTAAAAACCACCCCACCCCCCCACCCCGTTTCTTGATATGGCTGTGTGCTCTAATGTGGAAACAACGCACACATACTCTGCATGTGGTTCAAAGAAATGGATTTGCCAGAGATCATCTATACTTCCACAGTGTGCAGAGGCGACATTTGCAGAGAAAAATATCCCAAATATTTCTCCTTCTTCTTTTTCGCCCCTCATTATTTTTCTGCCTTTCTACTTTTGTAGTTTTAGCAAGGAAGGGGAAGGTAAATGGTACAAAGAGGCTGGTGTCTAAATTGTAGCTGAAACTCAGCCTCCCCACATACTTAAGATAACCTATTAATCTCTTTCCTTAACATGAAAAGAAAGCAAGGTGGTTTTATCATCTATGGTGCATGTTTTGTTTGAGTGCGGAAAAACATTGTAGGTGCCCGCAATAATCTAAGAAAGGATGTGAGGTAATTCAGGAATGTGGAAATTTACATCTCTACCTTAATAAACATTTTCCTAGATAAGGGTGTCAAGCAGGGACAACTCTGGAGTTCAGATCCACACGTAGACTACTTTATTCCATGACTTCATCCTGCTGGATATTGATGAGACATTTTCCTGGAATTTACAGTTGGTGATTGACTAAAAAGTTCTGCTTACAGGTTGCATTTCAGAATAACAGAATTATAGAGTTGGAGGGGACCTTGGAGGTCTTCTAGTCCAGCCCCTTGCTCAAGCAGGAAATCCTATACCATTCTGAACAAATGGCTGTGCAATCTCTTTTTAGAAACCTCCAGTATTGGAGCACCCACAACTTCTAGAGGCAAGGCGTTCCACTGATTAATTGTTCTCACTGTCAGGAAATTTCTCCTTAGTTCTAGATTGCTTCTCTCCTTGATCAGTTTCCATCCCTTGCTTCTTGTCCTGCCTTCAGATGCTTTGGAAAATAGATTAACCCCCCTCTTCTTTGTGGCAGCCCCTTAGATATTGATACACTGCTATCATATCACACCTATTGGCAAAGCCATATCCAGGCATATTGTAGTGTCCATATCTGGTTTTGGGCTGTCCTTTGATCAGCTGCATTTCTTCATTCTAATTTCTTCATCCTTTTGAGAGCTAGTGTGATGTAATGTTTACAGTGTTGGGCTGGCAACAGGGATCCCCAGTCTCTTATCCTTTTCCAGCCCTAGAAGCAGCTTGTGAGATGTTGAGTGGGTCTCTTTCTCTCTAGTCAACCTAACTTACAAGACTGTTATTGGGGAAAAGGAGAAGAGGAAGTGCTACTGGTGTACTTTCAACTCCTGAAGGAAGAACAGGATATAAATCAAATAATTAAATAAATTGAGGTCGCCTAAACAATTGTTAGACTGGTCTAGAGCAGTGTTTCTCAACCTTGACCACTTGAAGATGTGTGGACTTTAAACTCCCAGAATTCCCCAGTAAGCACAGCTGGCTGGAGGATTCTGGAAGTTAAAGTCCACATATCTTCAAGTGGCCAAGGTTGAGAAACACTGCTCTAGAGCAAGGGTAGTCAACCTTGGCTCTTTTATGACTGGTGGACTTCAATTCCCAGAATTCTGGGAGTTGAAGTCCACGAGTCATAAAAGAGCCAAGGTTGACTACCCCTGCTCTAGAGAATGGGATATCTCTTCCACTTGAATTAAATAGGCCTATTTAACTTCTGGGTCCATTCAGCCTTATGAATCAATGGACAAATAATTTATAAATAGACTGTCTTGGTGCCTAGTACAAATTTTCTCATGCTCCAGCGCATTACATTTCTTAAGGAAAAGATTAAGTAAGGCGGGTGACTCATAATTTGCCAGTTGCACTGGAAACTAACTTTCTCAAAACAGAAATGCTTACAAACCTCAGTAGCCAACTGCCACCTACCCAAATAAGTGCAAAATCGGGTGTCTTTGAAGTCATGGAAATATATATGAAGAAGGTGCAGTTTTGTTCTGTCCCAGGAGAATCTTCTGAAGCAGCTGCTGCAACCTTATTAATAAGAAACTTTAACTAGCCTCACTTGTTTTTATTAGCTTCAAATTCAAGAAAACTAAGGGTGAGACCCTGACAGTTTCTTCTCCTCCTTCCCCACCCCATATGCTGATTATATGAATATATGTCTTTAACAGCATCTCTTATATTTCTTTAAAAGATGTATACTCACGGAATTGTCCTGTGCAGAATAGGATACAAACTATGACAGCCCACATATTCTAGCAGGGTCTAATGGCATCTCAGCATGATCTGTTGCATTGGGAGTTTTTGTTCCTCACTATATTGCAGGTAGTCCTTGATATATGCACAGTTCTCACATTTATGACCATCACAGAATCCCTGTGGTCATGTGGTCAAAATTCAGCCACTTGGCAATCATCATGTATGTACAATGGTTGCAGCATCCTGGGATCACATGATCACCGTTTGTGACCTTCCCAAATAGCTTCTAACAAGCAAACTCAGTTTGAGAAGCTTGGATTTGCTTAATAGTAATAATAATAATAATAATAATAATAATAATAATAGTAGTAGTAGTAGTAGTAGTAGTAGTAGTAGTAGTACAGTTGGAAGGGACTTTGTAGGTCATCTAGTCCAACCCCCTGCTCAGGCAAGAAACCCTATTATACCATTTCAGACAATTGGCTGTCCAGTCTCTTCTTAAAAACTTCCAGTGTTGGAGCATTCACCGCTTCTGGAGGCAGGTTGTTCCACTGGTTAATTGTTCTCACTGTCAGGAAGTTTCTCCTTAGTTCTAGGTTGCTTCTCTCCTTGTTTAGTTTCCATCCATTGCTTCTTGTCCTGCCTTCAGGCGCTTTGGAAAATAGCTTGACTCCCTCTTCTTTGGGGCAGCCCCTGAGATATTGGAACACTGCTATCATGTCCCCCCTCGTCCTTCTCTTCATTAAACTAGACATTCCCAATTCCAGCAGCCATTCTTTATATGCTTTGGCCTCCAGTCCCCTAATCATCTTTGTTGCTCTTCTCTGTACTCTTTCTAGAGTCTCAACATCTTTTTTACATCGCGGTGACCAAAACTGGATGCAGTATTCCAAGTGTGGCCTTACCAAGGCATTGTAAGGAGGTATTAACACTTCACATGATCTTGATTCTATCCCTCTGTTTATGCAGCCTAGCACTGTGTTGGCTTTTTTGGCAGCTGCAGCACACGGCTGGCTCATATTTAGGTGATTGTCCACTAGGACTCCTAGGTCCCTCTCACAGTTACTACTATTGAGCAAGGTACCCCCTATGATCATGCTGATTTGTTTAATGACCACAGCAGAATGACTATAACATCAGGTGCAAGTCAATAAACAACTGCATCACTTATTGATGGAAGTTCTGGTCCCAATTGTTGTCATAAGTTGAAGACTATCTATATGTTGACAGAGAAATGGAGTGATTTGTCCAGGAGGAACTGCATAGCAATTTCTCACAGGCAGGAGTTTCTTTCATATTGGTTCCAAAAATATCCCATAATGCAGAGTCAACTCGTAAAATCTTACTTTTTCTTTCCTTTTCTTGTGGAAACCTGAAAAGCCAAGGAAGCTGCAGATTACCAGAGGACTACACAATGACAGGCAGAAAATTCACACACCACATTTCTCCTCAACAAGTGCGTGAGCAGCACAAACTTATTGTGACAGCTTTGCTGAATTTTTGCTTCCCCCTTTGAAAAACATTGCAAACCACTTGGTGTCCATCAAACTGAATGGGAGTAGAAGAGAAAGAAATGCCGAATTTCTCTCCCAGCAATCGTAGTATTAAACTTGTATTTGCAATTAGCACACCTAGTTTTTTAAAAAAAAGTAGAAGAGGCTAAATAGAGTAAAGGTGATAATTGGAACTTCAGAGAAGGGAATTCAACTTCCATGTTAGGGAAGAAGACTAAATGGATAATCAAAGAAAGGGTATTAATCTTCATTGAAAGTGCATAGAATTAGCAATTATAGAGGCTATAATTCAAACAAAAGTCTATTATATTTCACTGTAGTAGGGGAGCGAGTGGGTACTCATAATTGTGCTTCTTGTCTGAACTACCTTAGAGGGCTAATAAATTCCCCTGCACTGAAAATAAGTCTACACAATGGATTCCATTACTGGGCATTTTGGTGGAGTAGACCAAGGGTCTTCAAACCTGGCCCTTTTATGACTTGTGGACTTCAACTCTCAGAATTCCTCAGCCAGGCATGCTGGCTAAAGAATTCTGGAAGTCCACAAGTCATAAAAGAGCCATGTTTGAAGAGCCCTGGAGTAGACCAATATAATTCTCAAGCTTAGCAATTTTAAGCTGCATTGGCTTCAACTCCCAGAATTCCCCAGCTTTGCTGGCTGGGAAATTCTGGGAGCTGAAACCCATGCAGCTTATGGTTGCTAAGGTTGCGAATCACTGGAGTAGACCATCCTCAAGTTCTCTTCCAACCTTTTGGAAGCGAATCCTCTTGGATTCTTTGATCGTTTAAAGTCACTATTGAAAGCTGGAATGGTTCCACCAGAATTTTTGGTGACTGGCCTGCTCAGTCGTTGCTCTACCTGTCTTCCAACTGAGCACATGTAGAGGATTTCCAAGGTTTGGGACTTGAGTGCCAACATGTTGGAAATCTATCTCTTTGCACAGGTTTAGCAGTGATTTCATTCATTACTTCTTTTAACTCTCCTAATTTCATTTTACATCTGGAGGTGTTCATTCAAATGCGCGCGCAAGCACACACACACACCATCCATGTAGTGTGGAAGAGGTATATGTGGAGGCGGGGTGGATGGGTGGGAATATGTGTGTGTGTGTGTGTGTGTGTGTGTGTGTGTGTGTGTGTGAGAGAGAGAGAGAGAGAGAGAGAGAGAGAGAGAGAGAGAGAGAGAGAGAGAGAGAGAGAGAGAGAGAGAGAGAGAGAGAGAGTGTAGAAAAATAAGAAAAAAAGGGGGTCCCTGTACAAATTGCACCAGCCCAGGCATATGGACGCTGAATCGCATCATTTAGGCCCCGACTATGACATTGTATTAACCTTTTTTAATGGATGGATATAATAAAATGACATGTAAATGGAGCACAAGGGGAGATACGACACTATATCTGGAAAAGGATAAAACAGCCTGTTGAATACTAGGCTATTATGGCAGTTTGCAAACCTTGGATAAACTCAGTCAGCAGTTGTATAATTGGTTATTCAATCCCAACCCTTGTTCACAGCTCAAAGCCAGGAACACTGAAACCTGTTGCCAATTTGAGTGAATGCGGTGACTGTGCTCAGCCGAGGCCTAACGCTGGTGCCAGCCCTTTTCCTGTGGGCTGATTTCCACCATGTCTGGGACTGGCGAAGTGACAGTAGTTCTTTTGTTGCGAGAGCTTGGCTGGGTCCTCCCCTCCTTTACAAAATGTCTAACAGCTACACAAATATAAGAAAATAGGAAGGGAGGGAGGAATGGTGGGGAATGAGTTTTTCTCCTACACTGTGGAGGTATTGAGAAGAACGCATTGGTCCAAGACTTACCAGGCTCCCTCCAACGATAAGGAAAAGGACTATGGTCTCCCAGTGTTGAGTGGAAGCATTGAGAGAGAAAGATCAAGGGTACCTTTGAAAACCCAATTGTTCTCCCAAACTAAAGCTATTGTTTTAATGCTTCCTCTTTCTCAGACTTCAGCAGACTGAACAGATTTTAACAAAGGAGCAGGGAATAGCTTCTCATTTGTTCTTTTCGTGGGGGCTGTCTTGCTCAGGGCTAGCCCAAAGTTACCGTATGTTTTTGAGGAGGAGAAGCTTGTGATGCAGGAGAACCTTCTTCTCCCATGAGAAACGTGGGAAAGTCTTTCAAAAATTCTTCTAGTCAGTTTGGTCTAGTGGTTAAGGCACCAGGTAGGAAGCAGGAGACCATGAGTTCAAGCCCTACCTTAACCATGAAAGCCAACTGGGTGACTTTGGATCAATCACCCGGAGATGTTGAGTTCAGGTCCTGCCTTAAGCACGCAAGCTGACTGGATGAATTTGGGCCACTCTGTCTCAGCCCAGCTCATTTCAGAGGGTTGCTGTTATGGGGGAAACAGGAGGAGCAAAGTGTGTTGGGTATATTCACTGCCTTGAGTTAATTGTAAAAAATAATAAAGGAGGGATATAAACAAACAAAATAAAATAAAACTCCCTTGCAATGCCTAGATGTAATGATGGTGTTGAGTTGGTATGGATTTCTATCGCACCATTGAATTCAGCAAGGGTGTAATGATTTTTTAAAAAATATAACATACCTTCCTGAATTCCTGGAGAGGACCACAGATGAATCATCTACTTCAGAAAGACTGTTCCCCTCAATAGAATGATATTCTGACCTGGTCGAGAAATGTTGAAAACCAGAATCATGGGTGAAATAAATTTATTTATGTGGGTTATAGTTATAGTCAAGAGGTGTGTGGAAATGTTCTATCATTTATTGCACAATTCTCTCTCCAGAAGACTGTAGGCTCCCTCATGTCTCACGCTGCTGTTTAGTTCCAAAGAAGGCATTTACAGGGAATTCATTCCATAATGTTTTTATTTCAAGAGCATCCTCTGCCTTTCACCACAAATGGGGAGAAGAGGACCTGTTGTACAAATCCATCTAGTCCTGAAGAAATTGTCTAGCAAACCTCTCTGCACACCATTTTGTTGAAGGCTGTCAAAAGGCCACTTGTTTCCAGCCCTAACTTGAAGTCATGGAATCAAACTAAACTTCACGTGAAATGCATCATTTGTTGTCACGTCATTATTTTTTAGTTGTTGGGAGGAGATCATTCCATCCATTTTTTTCTCAGTGATGAGGGAGTCCTTTGCATTATTCACTGTTGTAGCTACTATGCAGTGAATTTGGTTCTATTTGCATCTGTTTCCTGATAGTTTTAATAGTAGCACATTCCAGAACCTATAGCAAGGCGGGCTTGAAAGGCCATTGACTGGACAGGCACAATCTCTTTGACACTTTGGTGTGGGAAATCTTGCCCAGCATCTGATTAAATGAGTGGCTGTGATTTAATTAAGAGTGTCGCCCTGGGGTCATATTATTTAAATGGGTAACACAGCTTTTGTGCCTGAGTTACAGACTTGATCATTCGGGCCTTGCTCCGCCAGTATTTATGAAGGCTTCTTCTCACAGTAATGTGCAGAACTGATGCTATAAACTGTGAAGGAAACATGATATCATGGCGAAGACTCTCCTTTTTCCCCCTCTTTTCGTTTAATTCCACCTTGTCCCATCCTCTTGCTAACGTCACTGAGATGAAGGCTTCCTACTTAGTGCATTGTAGATGTCTGGCTAAAGAGAGGACATGGACTCTGTAGAAGAATGTATTTCTGAGATGTCTCATTAATTTAATGTAGCTAGGAGAGCAGTAAGACTTAAGGGATTTCATGCTACTCCTAGTGAGAATGATCTGAACCTGATTCTAATGTGCTGAAGAAATCTTTTCTGTCGTTGGTGTGAGGCTACCAAGAGTTCATGTTCAGTAGCAACTAGAAGATAACAGTTGTCCATTCCTACATGAGAAAGAAAAAAGAAGAAAACATTGGTTTGAAAGAGGAATGAAAGAGGCTATTTATGTTAACATTGAGCAGCCTTGTCTCAACAGGGGGGGAGGGATAAGACCCAAACTATCTCCTGTCTACAACACAGTCCTTGCAGCAGTTCCAAGAAGAATCCACCACCACCATTTGCACTCTGATACAGATGACCCTGAGGGCACAGATAAACTCCCAAGTGGCCTCACGAACTCTCAAGGAGAGTGCTAACAACCAGATGACTATAAAGAAATAGGATTCTTCCACCATCACCCACCTGTCAGAACTAATCCTTCCATCATCCCCAGTTCTTCCAGAACCGATGAAGCTTCTTGGATGAGAAGTGAAATATCTTCTTCCTCAACAAAAAAAACAATCCAGTTGCCTTTTGAAAAACCACCTTTGGGACCACTATGACCTGAATCTCTATAGACATTCAGTCAAACTCTATTACAGAAAATGTTTCAATTACATGGTTTTCCTCCATTCCTTATCCCCTTCCATTTATTTTTTTATCAGATATCTAAACAATCCTTACAGAGAGTGTACAGCTTGTAATTAAACAACTAAGTTTGCTGCTTTTGCTTCTTAATGTATGTCTTGCTATGGATATGGGATGAGCTAAGCTGTGGCGATTATTAACTTCCACCAGCTTCAAAAATACTAAAAACATGGCTATCAAGGCTGAAATGCTATCGTAGGAAAGAGAATGAAGCTGGTGAGATGAATCAGAGAAGAGCAACCAAGATGATTAGGGGACTGGAGGCTAAAAGATTGACTTATTCTCCAAAGCACAAGCAGACAGGATAAGAAGTAATGAGTGAAACCTGCTAAAGAGAGATTCAACCTAAAAGTGAGGAGAAGTTTTTTTTGACAGAACAATTAATCAATTGAATAGCTTGTCTCCCTGAGTTGTTGGTGCTCCATCACTGAAGGTTTTAAAAAGTAGACTGGACAACCTTTTGGCTGGGATGGTATAAGGCAGGAGTAGGCAACCTTGGCTCTTTTATGACTCGTGGACTTCAACTCCCAAAATTCCTGAGCCAGCCATGCTTCTGCCTTAAGTAGGGGTTGGACTAAAAGACCTCCAATCCGATGATTCTAAGTTCCATATTCTAAGAATTGTCGCTTTTCAAGCAAGGAGACCAGCCTTGCTACCATCTTAGATATGCTTCAGCTGAAGTAGCAATACATCACTTCATCTCCCACACATAACCATGAGAGGACAACATTCCAGAGTTGAATGTGAACTGGCCCCAAAATCCTGGGTAGACATGTTCTAAAAACCAGCAAAATTTATTGGGTAATTTCTCATTTTATGCTGGTTGTGTCATATTTAGTCTTTTAATTTACCTTGGCTTTCTATCATCAGTTTCTGCTTCTTTTCCGCTATGGGCCATCATTTAACATATCGTGATCATAGTTCACGGATTCTCTATTGCTGTTCAGACTTCTCCCAGTCCGTTGGGGCGTTGGCCGTGCTTCCCACACATCTGGAAAGCCTCAAGCTGGCACAGATGTCTTTAATTCTTTCAAATGGTACAGCTGTATGCTACCCAGGGAGCCTGGTTTAATATATTATATAAAAGATAAATAACTACTAGAGGGAGGGAAGAAAAATGGAGATGGATTCAACTTTGGTAATTTGGAAGCCATTGCCTCAAAAGGTGGTAAGCTCTCTTGTGCTTATTAGACTTATTGACTCAGGAATTCTGGGAGTTGAAGTCCACAAGTTGTTAAGGAGCCATAGCTGTCCACCCTTGTTCCACAAGCTAGAAAAAAACATTTGAACCCCTGAAAATGGTGTGTGCTAGGTTCATAGGATATGCCTCATCTGGTTACTGAATTAAAACCTTTTCAGATTTTCTATATTCCATGAAACCATAAACTCACCCAAATTGTTGAGTTTCTACAACATGCTAAGCTAACAAACAACTGACCAAGTTTAATACTAACTGAGGCTAGCGTACACTAATGCATCTGATGCTAAGAATGTCCCTGACTGGACTGACTCACAATAAACCTGGTTCCTGTGTTCTCTGTCAGCTCAAACCACTTGCAACAGGGAAAGGACAGGATTCACCATCTAGTCAAAGAAATAAAGTTCCTTCCCAACCACTATCTAAAATCAGACCTCAAACTATGTAGAACCCTTCCACAAACTTCAGTCCTCGATAAGGAAGCTTGCAGAAAAATAACATCTGAATTATGCTACTTCTTTTCCTACTTTGAACACAATATGCAAAGACCTAGATCTCTAGAGAAGTGTCTAAAGCTGGGAAAAATGGAAGGAGAGAGAAGAAGAGGATGACCAGGACAAATAAAGGGAAATATTTCTTCACCCAGAGGGTCGTTGATTTATGGAATTCACTTCCTGAAGGGGTCGTGACAGCTGTCAGCCTTGACAGCTTCAAGGCAGGGCTAGATAGATTCATGGATGCAAAGTGTATCGGTGGTTATTAAAACGGATGTCTATGTGCCGCCTCTATGTTGGTTGAG
>JARGCV010000146.1:1215000-1547500 GCA_034064705.1 Bothrops alternatus | reverse complement strand
TATCTATCTATCTATCTATTATCTATCTATCTCAGATGTGGTGGTTCAATGGTTAGATTAATTCTGCTGTCGACAGTTTGATACTGACTGGCTCATGATTGACTCAACTTTCCATCCTTCTGAGGTCAGTAAAATGAGGACTCAGATTGTTGGGGGAAATAGGCTGATCTGTAAAACAGCTTAGAGAGGTCTGTAAAGCACTGTGAAGTGGTATATAAGTCTAAGTGCTACTGTATATCTCTACTATCATCTATGTATGTATATATGTATGTATGTATGTACATATGTATCTATCTATCTATCTATCTATCTATCTATCTATCTATCTATCTATCTATCTATCTATCTATCTATCCTCTCCTATCTATCTATCCTCTCCTATCTATCTATCTATCTATCTATCTATCTATCTATCTATCTATCTATCTATCTATCTATCTATCTATCTATCTATCCTCTCCTATCTATCTATCTATCTATCTATCTATCTATCTATCTATCTATCTATCTATCTATCTATCTATCTATCTATCTATCTATCTATCTATCTACCGGTATCTATCTATCTATCTATCTATCTATCTATCTATCTATCTATCTATCTATCTATCTATCTATCTATCTATCCATCCATCCATCCATCTATCTATCTATATCTATCCATCCATCCATCCATCCATCCATCCATCCATCCATCCATCCATCTATCTATCTATCTATCTATCTATTTATCTATCTATATCTACCTACCCACGCACCTATCTATCTATCTATCTATCTATCTATCTGTCTGTCTGTCTGTCTGTCTGTCTGTCTATGTCTTTCTGTCTTTCTATCTATCTATCTATCTATCTATCTATCTTTCTTTCTTTCTTTCTTTCTTTCTACCTACCTACCTACCTATCTATTTATCTGTCTATATTATTATTATTATTATTATTATTATTATTATTATTATTATTATTATTATTATTATTATTATTATTATTATTAATTTAATTTCTATGCCGCCCTATTCCGGAGAACTCAGGGCGGCTCACAGCATAATAGAAATTACATACATATAAAAAACCCTTAAGTTAAAAAAAAAACAAAAAACAAAAAAACAAAAGACCAATCATTCCACAAACATACACTGGCTAGGGGCAAGATGTTAGCTGCCCCAGGCCTGCCGGCAAAAGTGTGTTTTAAGCAATTTACGAAAGGCGGAGAGGGTGGGGGCGACACGGATCTCCGGGGGAAGTTGGTTCCAGAGGGCCGGGGCCGCAACAGAGAAGGCTCTTCCCCTAGGCCCCGCCAGGCGACACTGTCTGGCTGACGGGACCTGGAGAAGGCCCACTCTGTGGGCCCTAACCGGCCGCTGGGATTCATGAGGCAGCAGACGGTCCCGTAAATAACCTGGTCCGATGCCATGTAGGGCTTTATAGGTCATAACCAACACTTTGAATTGGGTTCGGAGACCAATTGGCAGCCAATGCAGCTCGCGGAGTGATGCCGAAATGTGGGCATTTCTAGGCAAGCCCAACACTGCTCGCGCGGCTGCATTCTGCATTACCTGAAGTCTCCGAACATTTTTCAAAGGTAGCCCCATGTAGAGAGCATTGCAGTAATCGAACCTCGAGGTGATAAGAGCATGAGTGACTGTGAGAAGAGACTCCCGGTCCAAATAGGGCCGCAACTGGTGCACCAGGCGAACCTGGGCAAATGTTCTCCTCGCCACAGCCGAAAGATGATATTCCAAATTTAGCTGTGGATCGAGGAGGACGCCCAAGTTGCGGACCTTCTCCGAGGGGGTCAAAAGCTCCCCCCCCAGGGTAATGGACGGATAGATTGAAATATCTTTGGGAGGCAGAACCCATAGCCACTCCGTCTTGTCGGGGTTGAGTTTGAGCCTGTTGGCACCCATCCAAACCCTAACAGCCTCCAGACATCGGCACATCACTTCCGCTGCTTCACTGAAATGACACGGGGTGGAGATGTAAAGCTGGGTATCATCAGCATACTGATGATATCTCACCCCATGTTGTCGGATGATCTCACCCAGAGGTTTCATGTAGATATTAAACAGCAGAGGGGAGAGGACCGATCCCTGAGGGACCCCACAAGGGAGGAACCTAGGGGTCGACCTCTGACCCCCTGCCAACACCGACTGCGACCGACCAGTGAGGTAGGAGGTGAACCACCGCAAAACAGTGCCCCCAACCCCCAACCCCTCCAGTCGGTGCAGAAGGATACCATGGTCAATGGTATCGAAAGCTGCTGAGAGGTCAAGTAGCACCAGGATAGTGGATAATCCCTTATCCCGGACCCGCCAGAGATCATCTGTCAGCGCGACCAAAGCAGTTTCTGTGGAGTAGCCGAGCCTGAATCCTGACTGTTGAGGGCCCAGATAATCGGCCTCATCCAAGGACCGTTGGAGCTGGAGTGACACCACCTTCTCAACAACCTTCCCTATAAAGGGAAGATTGGAGACAGGACGGTAGTTGTTTAAAACAGCTGGGTCCAGGGAAGGCTTCTTGAGGAGGGGGCGCACAATTGCCTCCTTGCAGGGAGCTGGAAAGGACCCCTCCCTCAAAGAAGCGTTGACAATCTCCTGAACCCAGCCCCGCGTCACCTCCCTGCTGGCCGAAACCAGCCAGGAGGGGCACGGGTCCAATAAACAGGTGGCGGAGCTCACAGCTCCAATGGCCTTGTCGACTTCATCAGGTGCTACCGGGTATATCTACCTACCCACCCATCTATCTATCTATCTATCTGTCTTTCTTTCTTTCTATCTATCTATCTATCTATCTATCTATCTATCTATCTATCTATCTATCCTCTCCTATCTATCTATCTATCTATCTATCTATCTATCTATCTATCTATCTATCTATCTATCTATCTATCTATCTATCTATCTATCTATCTGCATCCATCCTTACATTCATCTATCTATCCCTCAATCTATCTTACCTATTGATATTCTGTCTATTTATCTTATCTATAAACTATTTATCTCTGACTCCTTGTCCATCCTTCCCCTCCCTCCCTCCCTTCCTGTAGGAACTTCAAGCCCTTGTCTATTAGTAACTTCATTAAGGCGAAGTCTCTCAGAAGGTTTTGAATCTCTTCTTCCTGGGCTTTTTGCAGCCTGAAATGAAGCGCTATTTAGGACATAAACTACTAATGAATTCCTTTTCTGTCTTTGCCTAATACCCCTCCATTACTCTCCTGGCCTCCACTCAGCCTCTCAGTTGGGCTGTGGAAACCCTGATGGGACACTCTATGCTGCCATCTTGTGATCCAGTTTTATGTCCAAATCTAATAGCCCTCCTGTCATAATGCATACCTTAAACTACCCCCAAACCACTCTTCTTAATACTCTTTCATGCACTTTTCATATTTACAATGTTGCTATATCAGGATCTTCTTCTGATTACTGGCAGAAAAGCTTAGCCCATGAAGAAGCTTGTTTCGTGTTGCCTGGTGTGGGAGGAAGATCAAATAATCCTCGGTAACTGATTAGGTGTAGGTGTTATTAAATGTGTTTATTCAGACTCCTAAGCCCGTTTTTCCATGGATACAATCCAGCTTTATTTATTTATTTGTCTGTACCCTAGACTCAAATGAAATTTATTTATTTTACTTATTTCTTACTGGATTTATAAGGTTGCCCAACTCAATAATATGAACCTGAGTGGCATATAACAAGGCATTGGGTTGGTATGCCATCTTCCTTCCTTCCTTCCTTCCTTCCTTCCTTCCTTCCTTCCTTCCTTCCTTCCTTCCTTCCTTCCTTCCTTAAACTGAATCTAGGTAGCTTACAGAATATAACAATAAAGACACTGAATAGATAATCAAAGTTTAAATGTAGGGAAATGCAACCGTCAGTTAAACAAGCAGTACATACTGCAAGAGTTCTACCAGCAAATCTCACCTAGGTACAGAGCCAGGTTTAAGGGCTCACTTTATGACTTCAGGCAACCTCTAAGGGTATCTGCTGTGGTGAAAACAAAGTATTAATACCACTTTACAATGTCTTGGTAAGGCCACACTTGGAATACTGCATTTAGTTTTGGTCACCACGATGTAAAAAAGATGTTGAGAATCTAGAAAGAGTCCAGAGAAGAGCAACAAAGATGATTAGGGGACTGGAGGCTAAAACATACAAGGAACAGTTGCTGGATTTGGGCATGTCTAGTTTAATGAAGAGAAGGACGAGGGGGGGGGGACATGATAGCAGTCTTCCAATATCTCAGGGGCCGCCCCAAAGAAGAAGGAGTCAAGTTGTTCTCCAAAGCACCTGAGGGCAGGACAAGAAGCAATGGGTGGAAACTAATCAAGGAGAGAAGCAACGTAGAATTAAGGAGAAACTTCCTGACAGTTAGAACAATTAACCAGTGGAACAACCTGCCTCCAGAAGTGGTAAATGCGCCAACACTGGAGGTTTTTAAGAAGAAACTGGACAGTCATTTGTCCGAAATGGTATAGGGTTTCCTGCCTGAGCAGGGGGTTGGACTAGATGACCTCCAAGGTGACTTCCAACTTTATCATCATCATCATCATCATCATTATTATCATTATTATTATCATCATCATCATCATCATTATTATTATTTTCTTCCTTCTCTCATCTTCCAGAAGGAAGAACCCAGCCTAACCTACCTCTCTCTTAGTATCTGCCCTTGCTCCTTTCGTTCCTTCTTTTCCTCTCTGCTCCCATCTTTCAGTGCTTGCCAAACAAACATCCGAAATCCTGGTGCTGGCTCCCTTCCCCCCTCCTGCCTTTGCTGACATCATAAATTATCCAGCTCTAAATGGACAACATTCATTAGCCAGGCACTTTACCAAAAAAGCTTGCTCAGTTGTTGGGGGTGCTCTCCCCCCCATTTTTTTATTAAAAGTTAAAATGCTCCAGGCTGTCACTGAATGAAAGCCCCGGAGGCGGGTGGGTAAAGGCAGGTTAGAGGACAGTGCCGCAGAACTAATAAATAAAAATAATAGCGATTACCATTGGCTGAGTGACCCACGGAGAAGAGCAGTGCCGAGCCATTAGTTGTTTCCTTTTCACTTGTCAACAGCCAGTGGCTTAAAAGCCTCACCCTTTGTTCAGGGACTAATAGCACCTGTTGGGATGATGGGAAGACAGCTGTCAAAGAGAGCGTGGAGGAAAGGAAGAGAGAGAGAGAGAGAGAGAGAGAGAGAGAGAGAGAGAGAGAGAGAGAGAGAGAGAGAGAGAGAGAGAGAGAGAGAGAGAGAGAGAGAGAGAGAGAGAGAGAATGCTAAGAGCAGGAAAGCCATGGAGGAACAGGGTGCTAAATGAATCAAAATAAGATAGGCTTTGATAGAACAACAGCAGTGGGAGAGTTCAAATCTTAAGTCAAAGAAGGTAAGATTCTCTCTTTCTCTCTCTCTTTTTTTAACACCAGATTCTTCCTTCCCTCCCTCCCCCCCCCAAAAAATGTTAATGCTGCCAGAGAAAGCTGGGAAAAGTGCTTCGAGTTCTGGAATGAGGCCCAAGGTCATCCATTTTCCATAGCCCGATCAACCGTGATGCTAGTTAGATGACCAATTCTTCTTTGTTCTCAGAGGGTGGTTGACCAAGGTTAAAACGTGTCAGAATAAAATGGGGCTGGTAGCAAGAGGTAAGGCCTGGATGTGATGCCCAAGGCACTTTGGAGAAGACTAATGCAATAAGTGGAATAAAAGAAGGTTGATATTGACATTAGTGGTCTTCTTGCAATGTCAGAAATTTCCTGTTGATTAGAATGTTAGATCTAGACTAGGCGCTCTCAACTGCTGCCGAGCTATATGAGTTGAAGCCAACTCAGTGAGATAGCAGTGACTCAAGACCGCAAGACAGGTCGCTCGTCCATCTGATTCAATATGGTCTCCACTGAATGCCAGCTGGTCTCGCTTTCCCTGACAGATTTGGAGACGTCAGGACTCCACTTTGCTCATTCATATACCAGGTCTTTGCACTACAGATAACCTGAGATGCTGCATTCTACATTTTTGGTGAAAGAGAGAGAGAGTATAACAGTTCCAATCATGTACCTTCACCCTAGAAATGTTGGAAGTGTTAAATCCCTGAAAACAGATTTTTCATTAGCACTGTCCGCTCTTTGTGGTAGTCCAGTCAGGAGACCAAAACCATGAGTACTAGCAGCACCTTAGTTGTAAGATTATAGCAGGGGTTTCCAAACTTGGGAACCTTAAGGGAATGGCTGGGGAATTCTGGGAGTTTAAGTCCACAAGTCTTAAAGTTGCCAAGTTTGGAGAGCCCTGGATTATAATAACAGAACCTGGTAAATCTGAAAACATTTATCCCTTTCTCCATCCATGTTCCTTCTGTTGGTTGAGATGTTTCTTATCTGACCACTGCCTTCACTGCAGCTCTTCCCTCCTATCTCCTAAAGTTAGTAACTGACTACTTAAAAATTATTGGTTATCCGATTATTTAGGGTTCCCTGTCTTCCTGCAAGCTTAAGTCAGCCTATCGCCATTCGGAATGTAATAATAATTGGTTGTTTAATACCAAGTCATCCTGTCCAAATCCTGCTGCATGGGGCAGCTATTTACTAACCCCCAAATTTGTCAATTTTCCAAAAGTTGTCTCTTTTTGGGGGTAGGGAAAAGAAGAAATAGGGGTGACATGGTAGCATGTATTTGAGGGGCTGCCACAAAGAAGAGGGGGTCAAATTATTGTCCAAAGCACCAAAAGGCAGGACAAGAAACAATGTTTGGAAACTAATCAAAGAGAGAAGCAACTTGGTATTAAGGAGAAACAGTGAGGGCAATTAACCAGTGGAACAGCTTGCCTCCAGAAATCGTGGGTGATCTATCTAACTGGAAGTTTTTAAGAAGATGCTAGACAGTCACCTGTCTGAGACAGTATAGGTTCACCTGCTTGAGCAGGGGTCTGGACTAGAAGACCTCCAAGGTCCCTTCCATATTCTATTCTATTCTATTCTATTCTATTCTATTCTATTCTATTCTATTCTATTCTATTCTATTCTATTCTATTCTATTCTATTCTTAAATTCCATGTTCTATTCTATTCTATTCTATTCTATTCTATTCTATTCTATTCTATTCTATTCTATTCTTAAATTCCATGTTCTATTCTATTCTATTCTATTCTATTCTATTCTATTCTATCATTTTCTGAGTACTTCAGAATTTCTTTCAAATCTTTTTTGGTCAAGTATATAGTAGCATAACTAGGAGAATTACAAAGAGACATGGGCACAAATGACTTTTGGAATTTGAGTGCTTCCATAGATATCTTCAGATTGATTCCTGTCCAGCACAAAGTGTCAATTATAAGAACTGTTTCATGAAGTTTTTTTTCTTTTTTAAAAAAAAAGAAAAAAGAAAAAAATGGTTTCCTATTAAAGAGAATGAGAATGGTTGCAAAAGAACCAATGGAATTCTCAGAAGAGCAGGGACTTCACAGTCCCAGTAAATGTAAAATTGTTTTTTGAGAGGCAAGAAAGATTCTGCCATTTGCCTTGGATTCTACGCAAAGTCATAGAAAGGCAGTGGAAACTTGACTTTTTAAGCATTTGGGCCAGGTTGATTGGTGCTTTTGTCTGGGAGCATAATAAATCAATTATGGCAATATATTTGTGTTACTTGATCCCTGATTGATTGTTTACATCAATTTTTAGCTGGTATTGTTTGTTTGGTTTAGTGGTTTATTGTATACTGCCCAGAGCCTCTTTGTTCTTGAGTTGGATGGCCAACTAAATGCTATAAATAAAACAAAGAGTTCATACATGCAAGCAGCAATTACTAGAATCTCTTCTCTTCCACAATTCACACCTGCAGTATGGAAGACATGGGTGAAACTGCAGTTATAATTCCAGAAATCATGGTAACAAAGAGACAAGCTTTCACAAACCATGTACAATAGATTTGCATCTTGCTTAAAGTGGGACTAAAACTCACCATCTCCAGGTGTCTAGCCTTGTGCTGTAACTACCAAATCAAAGTTTGTATTCATTTGCATTAAAAAAAAAACGGTGTGGAAATCGACCTGCAATTTAATATGTATTTTTCTTTTTTATATTGAATATGTTTAATTTATATTTATAAATGTATAATATTTCTATAACTATCTATTTATATAAATATGTAAATAAATATTTATATTTAATTTAATATTCTCCTAATATCCGAAGGGAGCAGTTTAATAAGAAAAGCATTTTTTGCTTGTTTGTTTTGGTTTCCTTTCCTCCCAACTTTGTATATCCTATATTTTATAATAATCTAAATTTCAATGCATTTTTCTGTTGGACAGCTGAAGCACAACAACTGAGGAAACGTGAAACTCAGAATATCTTTATTCTAATGTGAGAATTAGATAAATGAATTAGGTCTGTTTTGATTCAAAAGAGACCCAGTTTGGTGCAGTGATTAAGGTGCTGGCCTAGAAACCAGGAGACTGTGAGTTCTAGTCCTACCTTAGGCATACAAGCTGGTTGGGCGGTTTTGAGCCAGTCCCTTTCTCTCAGCCCACCCATCTGACAGGGTTATTGTTCTGGGGAAAATAGAAGGAAGAAGGAATATCATGCATGTTTGCTACCTCAAGTTTCCAATAAAATAATAAAGGTGGGATAAAAATCTAATAAATAAAAGTGAGCTAGCCAAATTTCTCTCCCATCACTCCTCATTTACTAACAATCCTTAGGAATTCCCAAGGTTCTTAACATGGCATTCCCATAATATATAATAATCACTGGGAGTCCTATCAACTAGGCCAGGGGTCTTCAAACTTGGCCCTTTTATGACTTGTGGACTTCAACTCCCAGAATTCCTTGGCTGAGGAATTCTGGGAGTTGAAGTCCACAAGTCATAAAAGGGTCAAGTTTGAAGACCCCTGAACTAGTACATAAATTCCTTAATGCCATTTTGAAAACGGCCCCGTGTAGCTTTGCCCATCATTGTACGAGGTTGGCTATTCAGAAGCTACGTTTGTTTCGAGAAGATGCAAGTATATCTCCAACACAGTAGAGATACAGCTAGTGTCAATTAGACCAGCGTCTTTTGATATCCTTAAATCAGGTTACTGTTGCTTCAACCACAAGTTTCAAAGAAGTCTTCTGTTTCTTTATCAGCGCTCAAGGGTGAGCATTTTGCCTAGCCATGGGAAGAAGGCTTTATCCTACACCTTGCTTTACAATAGCTTTAAAAGCAAAATGGTGCTTGTAGGATCCGTAGTCTATTGTTAATCCAGAATAAATCTCTTTTACTGCATTCCTCTTTGTGTTGAGAAGAGCAACAAAGATGATTAGGGGACTGGAGGCTAAAACATATAAGGAACAGTTGCTGGAATTGGGTATGTCTAGTTTAACAAAGAGAAGGACGAGGGGGGACATGATAGTAGTATTCCAATATCTCAGGGGCTGCCCCAAAGAAGAGGGAGTCAAGCCGTTCTCCAAGGCGCCTGAAGGCAGGACAAGAAGCAGCGGTTGGAAACTAACCAAGGAGAGAAGCAACCTAGAACTAAGGAGAAACTTCCTGACAGTGAGAACAATTAATCAGTGGAACAACCTGCCTCCAGAAGCGGTGTGAATGCTCCAACACTGGAAGTTTTTAAGAAGAGACTGGACAGCCATTTGTCTGAAATGGTATAGGATTTCCTGCCTGAGTAGGCGGTTGGACTAGATGACCTCCAAGGTCCCTTCCAACTTCATTACTACTACTACTACTACTACTACTACTACTACTACTACTACTACTATTATTATTATTATTAAGGTTTATTAGCTTTTAATAACTGACAATCTTCCACGGCAAATACTGTGATATGTTTGGCCTGTTTACTTTTTTCTCAAGGTTTTTGTTTTTATTTTTTGAAGCAACACCAGAAAGACAAAAGAAAAAAAATAGCAATGTTTATATTATACTTATTCAAGGTTGCTAAAAGGTTTTCTTCAATTCTCAATGCCACTTTCAATAGGAGTGCCCACATTTACTTGTTCTGCAGGCTGGATGGAACACTCCACATCTGGCTATGTTAGTTCCAATAGCAGTGTTTTCCTGAAAACACTTAGATGAGCATTCTTACCACAGTGTTGAACATTATTAACATTTTATGATTTGGGGAAAGTTGCTTACTTTCCTATTGCTTTTAAAATGTTGTCTTAATTGTTTTTATGGTGGACATTTTATTGCATTAATTGGTTTGATTTATATCCTGTCTTGTCTCTTGGAATCCCTTCCACCCATTTTTCTTCATAAGAAATAGACGTTAGATCGAGGTAGAAAGCTTTAAAAAAGAAATAGTAATGTAATCACATTCGGAATAAAGCTGTTGAAATCAATTTAACTTATTTGTTTAAGTGCTTTAGTCACAATAGGCTCTAAGCAGTACACAAAACAATACCCATAATATTATCTACCATAATTATCTACTGATAGTCCAGTCACATAGCAATAGTTGTTAGACTTATATATTGTTTCACAGTGTTTTACAGCCCTCTCTTAGCGGTTTATAGAGTCAGCATATTGCCCTCAACAAGCTGGATCCTCATTTTACCGACCTCGGAAGGATGGAAAGCTGAGTCAACCTTGAGCCGGTCAGGATCGAATTCCTGGGTTAGGATTGAACTCCTGGCAGTTGGCATAATTAGCCTGCAATACTGCATTCTAACCACTGCACCACCACTTAGCGACTGTTCAAATTACAACCAGCCCCAAAAAGGGATTATGATTTTTGACCCGGATTCTAACTTCTGATGGTTTCCCCCACGATCACCTGACTGAACTTCAGGCACTTGATAACAAGGCCGCATTTACAGGTGTTTGCAGATGTGGTCATGTGACCCCATTTTACTACGGTTTTGCAAAAAAAAAAAACTGACACTTCTGATTTTTGGCAAAACTGCACCCATAGCAAACCCATTCGCTTAAAAACAGCGGTGTCTGATTAGTGTCCATCACAAAAAAAGGTAATAAAATTGTGTTGGTCACAGGGTTGACCCAATTTATGACCGTCTCCAGAATTTCATCTAGATTTCCTTGTTGCTCTTATCTGGAGCCAAGATTTTGTCAATGCCCATAGGTGACCGTGGAGTTGAGTGGGGGAAAGCGACAAATAGCGACAATCTGCACAAATAGACAGAATGTGGACTGGTAATGGATACCAAGAACGTACAGCGTACAATTCTAGCATGGAGCAACAATCTTATGCACACCCTCTCCATCATGAACAATGCAAAGACTTTGCATTTTCCATGTTGGGAGTCAACAGATTGCAATTGTTAAATTTGGAAGTAGCGGGGGGGGGGAGGAGATTCAAGATAACATATGTTATTCTTAAGTCATTGTGTCATAATTTTCAAGTTCAGAATATGACACATTTTACATTAGACTTGGAGCTTGGCTGCTTAGCTCAATTTCTTGCATTGTTGAGTAGGCAAATCCAAAGCCCTTCCCAAAATAAAGCTATTCCAGTTTCTTGTAACATGATCAATATATTTAGACTGAGGATGCTACTGTGATCAGAGCCTTCGGAGAATTAGAAATGGAAATATTTCCTAAGCATCAGCTTCCTACATTTCACTTCGGATAACAAGCCACCCTTTAGGATTGTGCGAGGTTCATGCAACATGCTAAACCAAAATAAACTCTAGGATTGTTTAACAGTTTGTTCCTGGCTTTTGACTGCCATTTAGTGTGGGGGATGTCAGCTTTGAAAAACAAAACAAGGAAAACAAAATTAGACAGTTTAATCAACAATTTGTTGCCTGCGTCTCTCTTTTTTTTTTTATTGTTCTGTCTTGTCTTTCTGGAGAGGAAATTTACCAGCTGCTAATAATGTGCGGTCTCTAAACCAGACAGTTCCTTTGAAAAGTTAACATATAACTCCCTTTCAATTCCCAAGCAGGGGTTTAGACAAATGCTGGCTCAAATTAGACCTGAGCACAGAAGTGGGGGATAGCGGTTAATGTTGTAAGATAAAGATAGTCACTGTGGCCATTGTTATTTAGATGGAACATACTGGAGCACTTATATTTTACTGCACTCCATTTTCTATCTGAATGCAGCACTAATCGCAGGATTGAAAGCTATTATACTGTGAACCTTTCTAACTGCTGAGTAGAATATACAATCACATTGTTTGGAAGCAAGTTGAATGTCCTGTGGGTTGTATTAGGTTTTGTACTTTATAATTGCACAAAAAATATATATAAAAAAAAGTTTCATGGGAAAAGCAAGGACAGAGTGAAAGCATTATCAATAATGAAACTGTATGGATAAAGTACATAACATCATAAACACATAGCTTTTAAGTAAGCCAATGCTACTCCAACCTTGGCAACTTTAAGATGGGTGGACTTCAACTCCCAGAATGCCCAGCCTTCAACTGCTAGTATTCCCCAGACTATGGGTAATTCTGGGAGTTGAAGTCCTAACATCCTAGAGTTGCCAAAGTTGAGAAACAGTAAAGTAAGCAATGTACACATTCTGGGTTGCTTATTATCTCTGGTTCACTTGATCCAACATCAAGAATCTAATCTTGCAGACTTTGTTTTAAGGAATTGTGGGGTTCTTCGCTTTTTGAAGGAGAATATTTGTAGCTCAGCGTTGAAATGAAGGGTCCCTGGTACTTGTTTTCTTGCAGACGTTTCATGGCCCAACTAGGTAACGTCATCAGTGCTAGTAAGGAGTGCCGCTTCCTGTCAGTTTATATTTTGGTGTCTTGCCTGTCTGTGTGGGTGGATGGGGGCGATTTTAGAGATTCTTTGGCTGGGCTGTTACTAATGGCTCTTTGGCAGTTTGTTGATTGGGGTGTTGTTTACTTGACTGTTGGTCTGAACTGCAGCCTCATCTGCAGCTGCAGCCATGTCTTTCCCCGCCTTTGCCTGGGAATAGAATCTGGGAATAGACCCGGCAACTTTAAAGTTGCAAACAGGGCCACATTTTCGCCTTCACACATTCTGAAACTCCCTTTTCAAACACAACTCAAAGCACTAGCACAGCCAGTTTTGACTCTTCCCAGCTCTTTGTGAATTATTATTAAAACTGCTACACTTATTATTTGTTTGTGATGAGTGTGTTACAAGGGAGAGGGGTTTGGGGGGGGGGGAAATCTTGCCACAGCATGCTTACCACCACACTATGTTTAAACACATTGTAAAGTGGATGTAATTGTAAACACACCGAGGGATATAATTACATGTAGCAGATTTAGCCACTAATTCTTTGCCTTGTTTTTTCCCCCTCCTCTCCCCCCCCCCACCCTGTGCATTTTATCAACATAATTATATTTTTTTGACTGCAGGCTAACACCCTGAAATTGACAAGCATCCATTATGAGCAGAAACTTGTTCTCTAAATTGAAAAACAATACACGCCAGGTTTCTGTGTTTTCCATTGTCATATGGAACAGCTTTGTTCAGAAAGAGGAAAAGCTAATGATTTTGAAACAGCAGGTGACAAAATGCATTCTTTTCTCTCTCTTTTTAACCATGCTTTCCCCTGTTATCAGTATGTTGATGAAGTCATTATGAACTGGGGTCTGAGATGGGATCACACTTATTTTTAGCAGATAGACTTTTAATGAGTTCTATTGTGCGGATCAGTCAGGTTGATTCCTTTCCCCCCCCTTCTCTTTCTCTTCATTCAGAAACCCCCAGTATTGAAAAACTACTATCAAAAGATTGGAAAGACAAGCTCCTTGCCATGGGATCAGGGAACTTTGGAGAAATAAAAGGTAAAGCTTATTTCTATTCACAAAAGACTAGAATGCAAGAAAAAGAAAAGACACAACGGCACAAATCCTTGGTTTGCAACCATTCCTGTGGGGACTGTTCAAAGTTACAAAGGCATGGGGAGAAAGTGACTTATGACCAGTTTTCACACTTATGACTTACATCCCCACGGTTGTGTGGTCAAAATGGAGGCGCTTGGCAACTGGCCAGGGTTTATGACCCTTGCACTGTGCCTGGGTCATCTGATCATCATTTATAAACTTCCCATGAGGCAAAGGCAAACTCTTGTTATCTTTGTCTCAGCAGTTGTATAAAGATGATAAATAAACAAATATAGGCCCATTTCTCCATCCCTCTGCTGTCTGGCATGTCACTTAGATCACCCGGGGCTTTTCAACCTTTTCACCCATTGTACCACTTTTAGGAGATGGCAACATCTGAGTACCACCATCGCCTAGCAAGGTGTCAAAAACTTGACGACCAAAAAAAAAAAAAAGGAAAAAAGTGATAAAGTACAGGTAGTCCTCGACTTACAACAGTTCGCTTAGTGACTGTTTGACGTTACAATGGCACTAAAAAAGTGCCCCCCAAGCCACAGCCGAGCAAGACACCTGCCTGCCCGCCCGGCCGCACTCTTCCTCCTGTCCAAGGTTTTCATTGTTGTGAGCATTTCTGTTGAGGATTGGCAGCAGGGGTGGGATGGGGGGTGTTTGGTTTTTATTCCCCCGTCTGCTGGGTGGTTGCAGCAGGTTTTGGTCACTTCACATGATCCTGGGACACTGTGACCGTCATAAATATGAATCAGTTGTCAAACATCAGAATGTAAATCACAAGACCCTGGAGATGCTGCAACATTCCAGCTGATCGGCGCTTCTTCTGGGCTCAGTGGAAGTGCCAGGATCAGTGCCGAGCTCCAGCTGGAGCCTGTCGCTGATCCTGGCGCTTCCGCTGAGTCCTGACAGCCCCGAAGAAGCGCCAATCAGGTGGAAAGCGGCACTGATCCGGGCGCTTCCACTGAGTCCTGACAGCCCTGCAGCTCCAGCCGTCTGTCGCTCAGGCTTGTGCGGTGCTGCCACCGGTTCAGCTCATTCTCTTCCCCCGCTACCACTTTTCTAGGATGGTCGCGTACCACTTGCCAGGTGCCAATGTACCACAGATGGTACCTGTGCCACTGGTTGAAAAGCCCTGACTTAGATCACCCGGGGCTTTGCTTCAGAATTTGATCCCAGGATTAGAAGTTAGGATAAAGGAAGTTTATTTGGTCAAGATCTCAAGGCGCTTTCCTGCGCCTCAAAATTAGCTTCTTCTCTTTGGAAGGAGACTTGTCCAAGGGGACAACACTTACGTCAGGATGGATGCAATTTTATACACACACACACTGTATTTTTTTTAAAACATAAATCAAACTTTTTACTAAAAAATTTCTGGTAGATTGCTACTTTAAAATCATCCTGGCGGCCAGGAACATTGGAATCCAATTTGTGGGCCACCAATGAAAATAAAGAAATATAAATGTTGTCAGTCAATCAAGATTGAAAAGTTGCCTTTTCAGGCATTTGCCAAGGTGCATACCCTAACATAGGGCCAACTTACAGCCCTCCAAGATCCCCCTCCCAGCTGTTTTGCCCTGTTAGTTTCTTTTAAGCAAAGGAACATTAATGACAGTGATGAGAAGACATTGCAACCTGCTCTTGCATGGTGCTTTACAGCTGTAATTACTATAAATCACTCTTAAGTAATTGGTATAGCTGATCTAATGTAGGGGAAAAGCTGTGAGAAGTGGACTAGAAAATCTGAGATGATAAAGCAGTTGTTTGTTTGTGACCTGATTTTCTTAATTTGGTAGCCGAAGGCTGAATCAAAGAGGTAGTCAAGAAGAAGAAATCAAGAGTCCATCTTAAGAGTCCTGCTACAAGGATCTGGTTTCACAAGGGAAATTCATGAGATTCTCAAGTAGAATCTCAATTGCAAACGACAATGAAGGTGGTCGAAGGGCAAGTATAACTTTGCAAAGCAGAGTGTCATGGTTCCGACAGATGAAACCCTTCAAAGAACTTCGAGGCATTGTTTACCTTAAAGAATCTTTATTTGAGTAGCATAGCATCGGCACTAACATAATCGAAGCCAAAAACTGAATTCCCCCTCCCCTGAGCACATAGTATCAAAGCACAATTCCCTCCTCCAGTTAACAGTCATAAATCACATTCCTCTTCCCTTCCTGCTCTCCAGCCCACCAATTCTTATCATCTCTTATTTCAATAGCCTTGGTTCTCACATTAGGTCCAGTGTTATTATGTCTAGCTAGACTCTCATGCACATTCCCCCCTCCTCCCAGCAACATCCAATTCTAAAAGCAAAAAGAAGAAAATGGCTGCATCTTCATCTGTTGTCAATGCAAAAACACCAGATGTTAGCAGCGTTGACATAGAGCATCTCCCCCAGACAATGCCTTAGTCCTATCCTGGCAAAACTCTAATGCTGTCGATTCCTAAACCCAGCTACTCAGTATATTTTTACTCAGTTGCTGCCACTCTTTTGGATCTGGAAAAAAAAAAAGCAGATTCCAGCAAAGCATCATCTCTAGTTGTGTCCTCTTTGGGCAAAACGATCAAATCAGACTCTTCCCTGAAAGTTGACTGAGATGTCATTGTCTCTTGTAAGTCCTGTTTTTAAAGAGAGGCCAGATCTTCCTCTTTGGAGAATTCATCACAGACAGACACAACACTCGGACTAAATGTTTCCCAGTGGAGGTCAGTGTGGTTTTTAACTGAAAAAGAGAGGTAAAATTGTGGGGAAAGGTGAGTGTCAACGCTGCTAACATTGGATGTTCTTGCTTTGACAACATATGAAGATGCAGCCTTTTTCCTTCTTATGCCTTACTCTTAGAATTAGATGATGTTTGGGGAGGAGGCAGAATGTGGTGGGAGTTAGTTAGACATAACAATATTGCACTAGTGTGTGAAATAAGAGCTGATAAGAATTGGCGGGTAACAGAACAGGAGGGAAAGCCTGCATTTCAAACTAATTGGACAATATGATTTATGACTGTTAACTGAAGGAGGGAACTGTGCTTTGATACTATGTGCTCAGGGGAGGGGAATCCAGTTTTTGGCTTCAACTATGTTAGTGCCAAAGCTATGCTACTCCCATAAAGATGAAGTTCTTTGAAGAGTTTCATCTGTCGGAACCATGACATTAAGTCAAAAACTGGATGGCAGAAGCAGAAGACGTGTAGAAGAAGACCTACTAGAGCAGCGGTTCTCAACCTGTGGGTCGCGAGCCCATTTGGGGTCGAACGACCATTTCACGGGGGTCGCCAAACACTGCAGTCCGCCATTTTTTCCCCTTTTCCCCTCGGCCGGCGCAGGGGGCAGCACCACGCATGCGCGGTGCAGGTCGGGGTCGCACCGCGCATGCACGGCGCAGGTCGGGGTCACAACCTGAAAAAGGTTGAGAACCGCTGTACTAGAGGGCTTGTTTCCCCTTGAGTCTATTCTTATTGCCTTCAGAAGTTCAATAAAGGAGAATATTTGTAGCTCAGGGTTGAAACTGAGAGATCCTTGGTGCTCTCTGAGCTTGGTTGTTTTCTTGCGGACGTTTTGTTACCCAAACTAGGTAACATCACATGTATTAGAGGTGTGCTTTCTTCACGAACAGAAGATCATTGTTAAAGGTTGTTCAGCTCTTCCATTTAATTAATTGCTTCATATATTTACCCTGGCCATGCCACTTTGGATAAAATAGGGCATCAGACTTATTGGAGGGGGGGGATGTCAGAATCTGCAAGTTGACAGATACAGCATCAAGATAAAAGCCTCTCCCACCCCCCTCCCTTTGTATATCGTGCCTGGACTCAACTCATGAAAGTTTCATTGAACTTATTTTTGAGAGAGAGAGAAAAAGGAAGGAAGGCAGCCTGTCGTTTTATAGAGAAAAATACAACTTTTCTGTATGCCTCTGTTGTACACATTGATTGGTTTGTACTCTGATTCCTGTCTGCTTCGTGAGATGCTCCTGGGATGCTTCGTGAGATACCTCCCTCAAGAAGAGGAGGAGAGAAAGACAGATTCCAAGGTTGTCTGTGCAAGCATTTAAAGATTCTCTACAGGTAGTCCTTGACTTACGGCCACAATTGAGCCCAAAATTCCTGTCACTAAGCGAGACAATGCGAGAAGTGGGTTTTGTTCCCTTTAACAATCTTTCTTGCCACCGTTGTGAAGTTAGTAACACGGTTGCTAAGTGAATCTGGCCTTCCCCAATGACTTTGCTTGCCAGAAGGTCGCCGAAGCGGATCGCGTGACTCCTGGGGACACTGCAAGTGTCATAAATGCATCCCAGTTGCCAAGCGTCCGAAATTTTGGTCATGTGACCGTAGGGGATGCTGCCACAGACATGACGTGTGAAAGCTGATCACGAGTCCCTTTTTTCAGTCCTGTTGTAACTTCAAATGGTCACTAAATGAAATGTCATAAGCCGAGGACTGGGTTAGAACCTTGGTTAGAACATTGATAAAGGTTTATTTGGTTTGCATTTTATTTATTTATTTATTTATTTATTTATTTATTTGACTTATATGCCGCCCTTCTCCCAAGACTCAGGGCGGCTCACAGCAAAAATACAAGTACAAAAATATAATATAAATCAATTAAAATACTAATTACCAATGTAAAAACTATAAAACTATTTCCACTCATACCACACACAGTCACAATCAGAGGCCCTGGGGCAGAGTGCAACTCACACGCCCCAAACCTGCCTGCATAAATGTGTTTTTAAGAGTTTCCGGAAAGCTAGGAGGGAGGGAGCAGTGCGGACCTCTGAGGGAAGCTGCTTCCAGAAGGCTGGGGCAGCAACGGAGAAGGCCCTTGCCCTAGGCCCCGCCAGATGACATTGTCTGACAGACGGGACCCGTAGGAGGCCAACCCTATGCGCCCTAACCGGTCGCTAGGATTCATGGGGCAGAAGACGGTCCCGCAAGTATCCTGGCCCATTGCCATAATTTGCCCTTCCCAAATCATGCCTTACATTAGGAAAAAGAAGCCCTGGTAAAAGTAACAACGAAGGAAACAAAACAAAGATTCCTGATGCCTTTTTTTTTTTTTGAGTCAGTGCAATGTTCACGCAATTTCTTAGCTGGTAGATATTATTCTTTCCATCTCAAATTCTCCCCATAGTGAGATAGGGTGATAACCTAGTGCAGTGGTAGGGTCCTTTTAGGATCCGTGAACTTCAACTCCCAGAATTCCTGAGCCAGCCTGGAACCAGACCCCGGGACACTGCAAAGGTCATAAATATGAACCGGTTGGCCAGCGTCCGAATTTTGATCACGTGACTATGGTGATGCTGCAACGGTCATAAGTGTGAAAAAAGGTCATAAGTCCCTTTTTCCCCAGTGTTGTTGTTGTTAACTGCAAATGTTCACTAAATGAATGGTTGTGAGTCCAGGACTACCTGTAGATGAGAAATCCCTATTACCCCCCTATTATATAATCTAATCGATTGTAATCCTTGGAGGCATCTGGCTTGTCTTCTCCTTATCTTGTCTGCGTGATGTGAATTTGGCGAAATATATTGCACGGATGCTGCCAAGGGATCCTGGAAGAGAAATTCTGAAATTTAATTTAAATTTATTTATTCATTCATTCATTAATTCATTTATTACAAGACTGCTTTGTCAGTGAGAACGGTAGCACATAAATTTAACAAATCAATAAAATAACATTTAGATAGCTGCCCGTCTTGTAACAAATTCTGGGCGACTCCTAATCAAAAAAATAAAAACCATATTAAAAAGCCGCTGCAAGTAAAAACAAAAACAGGGTTGCAGGGTGTGTGCAATGCACATTAAAAAAACAAAACAGGTGGAATTTCCACTCCGTGCTAAGGGACTGCATTCTCACTTGCATGAGCCCTCCATTTTGCTCCTGGTGTTTATTCTTTTCACCGATAGATTTTACCAGTTAATAGAAATGATCACAAACGCATTATAAAACAAAAAAGAACATATTTTAAAAAAACCTTTTACAGTTTATGTGGTCTCCATGCTGAGCATCAGGCAGTCCCATCCTGTCCCAATCACAGTATCAATTCTAAATGTGCAAGACTGCCAACTTGATTGCTTATTAGGGGGAAACCCTAATATCTATGGTGAAATATCTATTGGAATACTCTTCTTCCAATATCAGCTTTGGATCTATGTGTGAGGAAGCTAAACCAAAAAAATCACTGTAAACATCATCTGTGCTGAATTTCACAAATTCATGAAGTGAGAATCCTTAATCAAGAACATATTCCAAGTGTATTAGAGAAGCCCTGGAATTTCAAATATACAAGGCATCAAAACTAACTTGATATGTTGTATATCTTCCTGTCAATATATGTACACATTTGGGATGAATTCAGAGCCTTGCTTCCTTCAGAAGAGCAAAGTCAACGAAGCTTGCTCTGGTTTATGTCGTGTCACTAATAACGGGCATATAACCACCTTATGCTGCTCGGGGCTTGTGTCTCCTTTGACAGATGGAGCACGGCCAGCATTTTTTGTGAAAATTATTGTAAAAATGTAAGGAAGGCTAACCTGTTTGTAGCAAGCAGCACAAATGTATTGTTGTTGTTAGTTGCGAAGTCGTGTCTGACCCATCGTGACCCCATGGACAACGTCCCTCCAGGCCTTCCTGTCCTCTACCATCTTCTGGAGTCCATTGAAGCTCACGCCTGCTGCTTCAGTGACTCCATCCAGCCACCTCATTCTCTGTCTTTACTTTTTATTTACTTTTATTTAGACTTATATTCCGCTCCTCTCCGAAGACTCGGAGTGGCTTACAACATATACAAAACATCGAACAATCTAAGTCCAAATCAAAAGTATTAAAAATAAACACTCAACACACATACATCTTTCAAACAACAATCCACAATCATCCCCAGACCTGCCGGCAAAGATATGTTTTAAGATTCTTTCGGAAGGCCGGGAGAGTGGGAGAAACGCGGACTTCAAGGGGCAGTTGGTTCCAGAGGGTGGGTGCCACAACAGAGAAGGCCCTCCCCCTAGGACCCGCCAAATGACATTGTTTCGCTGACGGGACCCAGAGGAGGCCGACCCTGTGCGCTCTCACCGGTCGTAGGGAAGTATGTGGCAGAAGACGGTCCCGTAAGTATCCTGGTCCAGAGGATACTTCATCCCCTTCTTCTCTTGCCCTCCATCTTTCCCAGCATTAGGCTCTTCTCCAGGGAGTCCTTCATTCTCATTAGGTGGCCAAAGTACTTGAGTTTCAACTTCAGGATCTGGCCTTCTAAAGAGCAGTCAGGGTTGATCTCCTCTAGGACTGATCAGTTTGATCACCTTGCAGTCCAGAGAACTCGCAGGAGTCTTCTCCAGCACCATAGTTCAAATCTATTAGATTCTAGTTTTTCAGAGGTGACTCTAAAGTTGTGGCATCAAAATTCTCCTTCTCTGGCAGTTCAGTTGGTTTGGTCATTTTGAAATACAGGTAGTCCTCAACGTATGACCACAATTGAGCCCAAAATTTCTGTTGCTAAGTGAGACAATTTTAAGTGAGTTTTGCCCCATTTTATGACCTTTCCTGCCACCGTTGTTAAGTGAATCATTGCAGATGTTATGTTAGTAGCAGTGTTGTTAAGTGAATCTGCCTTCCTCTATTGACTTTGCTTGTCAGAAGGTTGCCAAAGCTGATCCCATGACCAGTCATAAATATGAACCATCATAAATATGAACCAGTGGCCAAGAATCTCAGTTTTGATCACGTGGCCGTGGGGATGCTGCAATGGTTATAAATGTGAAAAACGGTCATAAGTCACTTTTTTCAATGTCGTTGAAACTTTGAACAGTCACTAAACAAAATGTTATAAGTTGAGGACTGTCTGTTACCAAAAACTAGACTTAATATACTGTTGGTTCAGGTTTGTATATGGCTGAGCTGAAATCAAGTGATGTTCACCAGTGTTTTCAGGGCCAGAGAAACAGAAGCCCACAGCTGTTCTGCTAACTCTGTGTAATGTGTAGTTCGGTTCTTGCTTTACCTTTTCATGTAGGTGCTAGTTAGTAAGAAACTTTACTTACTTTACTTTATTTAAATTTCTATGCCGCCCTTCTCCTGAGACCCAGGGCGGCTTACAACCATCTCATCCAATTGTGATCAGTTTTGTCTTGGACAAAACTCACCATTTCCTAACTCCAGATTTAAAAGAACACAGTGCAAAGCAGAAATTCTGGTTTTAACATGCCTGAACATCATCTATTAAATCCCTGTTAGTTTAAAATCAATGTGTGCTTGGAAGGTGTGGCTGCAGGCATCAGCAATGGATATTTAGATCAAACTCTCTCTCATATATGACAGTATTTACTTTGCCCTAAACTAAAGATAGGCTATATGGATTTTCTTCCAATTTTTTTTTTAAAAAAACCCGACTGTTATAAACTGCCAATAATGGATTAAGAAAAATAATCTGTTCAGTGACACTGTAGCTCATCAGTGTCTGTGAATCAAAGACACATGTTACATAGATTCTATGTATGGATTAAAAAGGATAATCTGTTAGGTGACATGCAGAATCTTGAGATAAATAGCCTAGGCAGGATCTGTCTATGGGCTGGAATGGATAATTCAGTTTAAGTGATAGCAAACAAGTTGGAAGACCAGGAAAGTAAGTATGATTGGGGGCTAGGGCGAAGGGGCTCTTCTCTATTTAGAAAGAGTAATCAATTATGTGATACATAAGATCCTGTCATCTGGAAGCTGGAATCAAAAGTCTAAAGGGTTTGGCATGATCTGCTTTTGAGGGAGGAGAAACAGAAGTAAGGAGGCTAATCAGTAGGATAAGGTTTACATTTTAAACCTTTAGCTAATGCAGTTCAAATGCTTTAGAAGCAGCAATGCTTTTGCAGACATGGAGCTATTTAATGTTTCTTGCTGGCAGATGGATTCAGAACCACCAGGCCTCCTTTGATTGCTACCCTTGTTCTTTTTAATTTTTCCCCTTTTTTCAGATGGAAAGCAAAGACAGGGCAAAAAAAAAAAATCCTTTAAACCAGGGGTATCCAGCCGTGGCAACTTTAAGACCTGTGGACTTCAACTCCCAGAATTCCACAAACAGCATAGGACAGGGGTAGGTAACCTTGGCTCTTTTATGACTCGTGGACTTCAACTCCCAGAATTCCTGAGCCAGCATGGCTCAGCTTGGAAACCTCTCCCTTTCCCCTCAGCATGGCTGGCTCAGGGATTCTGGGAGTTGAAGTCCACCAGTCATAAAAGAGCCAAGGTTGCCTACCCCTGGCATAGGATTTGAAGTCCACAGGTCTTAAAGTTGCCAGGGTTGGATAACCCCTGCCTTAAACAAAAGAGCTAAGATCTACGTGATTGTTGGTCATTCCTTCAGATGTCTTCAGGGATTGTTGAAATCCATGCGTTTTCTCTTCTCTTGGTTTCCTTTTTCACATCTTTGGACCTGGTAGTAAAGGATGTTTACTGTCAAGAGGTCAAAAGAGGTCAAGAGAGTAAGAGCCCAAGGAGGACACTGACTATCTGTCTACGAAGGAATCTTTTCTTCAAGGAGATCCAGATGGACCAAAATATTATCTAGTATACTAGAATAATTATCTAGTATTAGTACTTTCTGGACACAAAACAAGACGGAACTATGTGTAGCATTGAGTTCTAAGCCTTAAGGTGGGAATGCTGAGCAGAAATTCCTGGATTCTGAATGGAGGAAACGTTCCATCATCAGTACAACACTGATAATGTAAGTTAGTTTGATAATGAAGTATCTACAAGAAAACCACCAAGCTCAGAGAGCACCAAGGATCACATTGCGAAGTGTATAATAAAGTTTATAATTTGCACAATGATGTCATGCCATGTGTGATAGATCATGGATTCTGTCAGGAATTTACCTCGAGAACAGCCAATGTATTTATTTAGCCTGAACTAAATACATTCACAAAGAACAGACCTAATCAAGACTATATTTCTTCTGAATCAGGAACAACAAGATTCCAAGTTTGAGTTGCAGGGAATAATGGCGAGACAGGTGTCACTCTCCATGTTTTACTTACAAGCAACCCAGATACATCTTGCTGGTTTTTTGAGAAGCACAGTGTTGAACTAAAATGGTCTTAGCCTGATCCAGTGAGGTTATTCTTAAGTCTTTACCTTCTAAATTGATGACATCCTTATGGATACCTGTAAATAAAATCACATGTCTCTTCATGGCTGATGGGTTAGTTTGTCTAATGCTGACAAGAGTAGTCAGTCAATTAATTTAATGTCCTTCAAACCACAAATACCTGGAGGAATATTGATAGATAAATGTTTGTGTCTCTCACTCTTCTGCTAGAAGTATTTAGGCAGATTTGATTGGCAGGAGAAAGATTCTAGTTTTATTTCTCCTTGATATTCTTTTTGGATCTGGTTTGCTTTTTATTGACTGAGACTTGGCTGTTCTCTGCTTTTTTGTGATCCTTCCTTAACTCTTCCTTGTCTGACTTTTCACAGAATTCATTTTGGGCTCTGCGTCCAGCCTCTCTATAATTTTTCAGCTCTTTCAATCCCGCCTTTCATTTTGTCCATTCATACCTTCAACAATTGTAAAAGAAACAAAGAAACAAAATGCTTTCATTTTTCCTCTCTGTTACTTCTCTGTCTGTGTCTCATCTTGTCCTGAGTGAGTCATCTTCATTGCATGAATGGGCCTGATACAGTACACAATAGTTGGACTATTGTGTGTACTACAGATTATATCTTTAGTTCATAGTATATTATTTACATCAGTGGTTCTCCACTGTTGCTCCATGTACAAATGATAGGAGCCATATTGCCAGCTTGGGTATTCTTGGATTCCAACCTTAGTGCAACCAGAGAGGATGAATCTGGCCCCATTCGGTCATGTGTTTGAATGCACAGATAAATAATAAGAATAATAGAGTTGGAAAGGACCTTGGAGGTCTTCTAGTCCAACTCCCTGCTTAGTTCTAGGTTGTTTCTCCATGAGTCTCGATTACTATTAGTTTAGAATAAGCATCTCTTTAAAAATCCCTTTAATTAAGAAGCAGGGGCAATGTAATAATAATAATAATAATAATAATAATAATAATAATAATAATAATAAAGTTGGAAGGGACCTTGAAGGTTATCTAGTCCAACCCTCTGCTCAGGCAAGAAACCCTATATCATTTCAGACAAATGGCCGTCCAGTCTCTTCTTAAAAACTTCCAGTGTTGGAGCATTCACCACTTCTGGAGGCAGGTTGTTCCACTGGTTAATTGTTCTAACTGTCAGGAAGTTTCTCCTTAGTTCTAGGTTGCTTCTCTCCTTGCTTAGTTTCCACCCGTTGCTTCTTGTCCTGCCTTCAGGAGCTTTGGAGAATAGCTTGACTCCCTCTTCTTTGTGGCAGCCCCTGAGATACTGGAAAACTGCTATCATGTCCCCCCTCGTCCTTCTCTTCATTAAACTAGACACACCCAATTCCAGCAACCGTTCTTTATATGTCCTGGGACAGGACAGAATAGTTTCTGTCTCTAATTTCTATTTATTCAGGAAAGAAGTCATTTAGTGGCCAGAATTGGGACTTGCACTCAATCATTAAGCAATATACTTTGAGAGGAAGCAACTAAATTTCATTTTTTTAATGTGTGCCATTGTGCCCACAGGAAAAAAAATGACAATAAAGGTTATCTAATCTAAATATGGATACTTAAGTTGCCAAGAACCTTGAATCGTGTTTCTGTAACCACAAGAATGCTGCAATAGTCACAACTTTGAACAGTTACTAAATGAGTGGTAAGTTATACAGATGACTACCTGTATAAAAAAGATGCTGAGACTCTAGAAAGAGTGCAGAGAAGAGCAACAAAGATGATTAGGGGACTGGAGGCTAAAACATATAACGAACAGTTGCTGGAATTGGGTATGGCTAGTTTAATGAAGAGAAGGATGAGGACATGATAGCAATATTCCAATATCTCAGGGGCTGCCCCAAAGAAGAGGGAGTCAAGCTATTTTCCAAAGTGCCTGAAGGCAGGACAAGAAGCAACGGGTGGAAACTCATCAAAGAGAGAAGCAACCTAGAACTAAGGAGAAACTTCCTGACAGCGAGAACAATTAATCAGTGGAACAACCTGCCTCCAGAAGCGGTGAAAGCTCCAACACTGGAAGTTTTCAAGAAGAGACTGGACAGCCATTTGTCCGAAATGGTATAGGGTTTCCTGCCTGAGCAGGGGGTTGGACTAGATGACCTCCAAAGTCCCTTCCAACTTTACTATTATTATTATTGTTGTTGTTGTTGTTGTCACTTCCAAGAGTTTTAAAAAACTGCAGATTCCTAGAAAAGGCTTACTTTTTAAACAGTGTTTGAAGGCTTTATTTTTAAAATGGAGTAGGACCCTTTCTAAATAGGTTCAGCACATCTCTTTGCTTCATGACCGATAGCTTGTGGTTGAATCTTTTATGAAATCAAATCTGAACTTCCGTTCAATTTTACTTTGCTGCCTTGGAATCCCCGACTCAGAAATTGGAAGTGGATCTTGCCCCCATGAAATCTCAAATCTTGAATTAGAATCTGATCTTAATGGATGTGCTCCTAAAACTCTGAGCAACTGATTGACTCTGGATTTGTGGAAGGGCGAGGCCAGCTAAAATTTTGAAGGTCTGGTGACTTCAGCATTTGTCTGAGCTAACGGTGCAGTATTTCTGAAGCTAGGCCTGTTGTGTTGACAAGGGAAATCCTTCAAAAAGGAAGCCATGGTAGTCCCATATAATAGGGAGATGGAACATGTACTTTAATTCAGTAGGAGATAATTAAGGTAGTGTTTAACTCTCTTGCTGAAATTAGTACGATGTAATAGGTCTCTGTTTTGTTTGGATGCCATCCCTCCTTATTAAATCTGGCGATATTACAGAGATAACAAAAAACCTTACTTACAGTAATATTGTATAATTCAGCCCATCACCAAAATAGTGGAAGGTGATTTTGAGATATCCCTACAACCTGCAGTTACCGGGTGCCAAATTTTGCCCCATGCTGAGGAAATCTTTCTTTCCCTGTCTCTCTCTTTCTCTCTCCCCCGTAATCTCCTCTTTCGAATTTGGCATTAGTTCTTTTCAAGAGCTGGGTGGAAATCGACCTGATGCCATTCTTGTTGAAATGGGAAATTATCTCGCGCCTTTCTCAGGCCTTGTTCTGTTCGGCTTCCCCTTTATTTTAGCCTACCGTCTGTTGTTCTAGCCCTTTCTATGCCATCCCTCCCGCTGCGCATCTCCAGACAGTGTACAATATTAAAATGCATTTTAATATCGTTTGAAAGAAAACTTAACAGACAATTAAAAAAGTAAAGTGCGCTAAAATATCCAGCGTTAAAAATATATCTCTGTCCATAAGTAGTGGAGTTGGACCCCTCCTGAGTTATCAACGAGGGGAGTTGAGTGAAAGTGTCTTTAACACTGATCATTGCTGAAATGCATTTGCATTTACATTGAAATGTGCATTGTGTGTGCTTTAAACACGAAGAAGGCTGTTCCACAGAGCAGAGGTCATAAACAGCGGAGATTTATACAGGAGAAGTCATTTTGTCAGGGATCCTGCTCCAAGTGCTTCAAGAAGTTATAAATATCTTTTATGAGGGGTCCTTGATGCTCTCTGAGCTTGGTTGTTTTCTTGCAGATGTTTCATTAGCCAAAGTCACTAGCACTGATAATGTTACTTAGAAGGGTAATGAAATGTCTGCAAGAAAACAATCAAGCTCAGAGAGCACCAAGTACCCCTCATTTCAACCTTGAGTTACAAATATTCTCCTTTATTGATATCTCTTATGCTTTGGGATTTTGTTTGTTTTAATGTTTGAAGGTTGTGAGTTTCCCATAGTCACTGAGAGTTGGGTGGCATATAAGCTTGATGACGATGATGACGATATCCTGAAATCAAGCTTAACTCTTAGTCTAACAAACTACCCAAGAGTTCTCAATCAGTTTCCCATCCAAATACTAACCAAGGCTCATCTTGCTTAGCTTGGAGATCAGCCAGAATTGACCAGCTGTTGCCACCTGCTTAAAACTTTTAACATGACCTGGTAGATAACCAGCAGCTAGTATTGCTCTGTGGGCATGGATGGGCACACCATATGGCACAGAAGCATTTACAAGGCAGAGGAAGGTAGGGGAGATAATAAAGCATGTGTTGCAATCTCACAATCAAACCTTAGGATTTACACACTGGACTCTGATGTTGAGACACAACTTCAATGGACAGCCAGTATTTGCATCACGATGTGCTGTTGCATTGTTGTTAATTGCGAAGTCGTGTCTGACCCATTGCAACCCCATGGACAATGTTCTTCCAGGCCTTCCTGTCCTCTACCATCTTCTGGAGTCCATTTAAGCTCACGCCTACTGCTTCAGGGACTCCATCCAGCCACCTCATTCTCTGTCGTCCCCTTCTTCTCTTGCCCTCCATCTTTCCCAGCATTAGGCTCTTCTCCGGTGAGTCCTTCCTTCTCATTATTTAGCCAAAGTACTTGAGTTTCAACTTCAGGATCTGGCCTTCTAAAGAGCAGTCGGGGTTGATCTCCTCTAAGACTGACCGGTTGGATCGACTTGCAGTACAGGGGACTCGGAGGAGTCTTCTCCAGCACCATAGTTCAAAGGCCTCAATTCTTTGGCCCTCAGCCTTTCTTATGGTCCAGCTTTCACAGCCATACATTGTCATTTTGTTTTCATTTCCATGATTTGTGTTATCTATCAGGTGCTCTAGCTTTAGGCTAATCTATGTAACTGTTTTCAGACCAGGAAAAAAGGGAGATGGATGTACAAACGTATGAATAAACTAACCCCAGAGAAGAAAGATCTGTAACCAAGTATGGCAGTCTAAAAGCCCTACCTTCTTCAGAGATAAGCTTTGCAAAGCACATTTCCACTGTCCACTAAGGCAACCCAGCAAACAAACACATATTTTACTTCAAGAGCAAATGCCACCACCGAGGAATCCTAAATATGTTTAGGATGTGGTCCTTTGGTTTTTCATGGAGGCAGATGGAGAGAACAGAACATTTTCAATCTCTCCACATTGTAAACTAGCAACCGTCTTCACTTGCAAAATAGTTTTTTTTAATGCTGAAATAACAAAGTCTAAATGAAAAATAACATTGTTGAAATCTAGCAATGGGGGGTTCAGTGAGGAGTGAATACAGTTTATAAATATAAATATAAATATAGATGTATTTCATTGTTTTATTCTTAGCATCCATTTTTCCCTTCATGGTTTTCCTGAGTATTTCTATAATGTGCAAATCAATCAATTAGAACAGACCTGGAAGGGACCTTGGAGGTCTTCTAGTCCAGCCCCCTGCTCAAGCAGGAGAACCTATACCATCTCAGACAAGTGACTGTCTAGCCTCTTCTTAAAAATCTCCAGTGATGGAGCGCCCACAATTTCTGGAGGAAAGCTGTTCCACTGGTTAATTATCCTCACTGTTAGGAAGTCTCTCCTTAATTCCAGTTTGTTTCTCTCCTTGAGTAGTTTCCATCCATTGTTTCTTGTCTTGCCTTCTGGTGCTTTGGAAAATAAGCATCATAAACAATATGTTAGGGCAGGGTTCTGCAAACCTGGCAACTTTAAGGCTTGTGGACTTCAACTCCCAGAATTCCTCAGCCAGCCAGAGGTCCACAAGTGTTAAAAGTTGCCAAGCTGAGAATGACTTTCTGCTCAGGAGTCATCTGTTTGAAGAAGAAACTGAAGCAAGATCTGAGTGAGGCCAAAGCCAAAGGTAGATGGAGATGTCTTATCTCCTTCCATGCCCTATCTTTTTTCTCTGTCTAATTCTACTTGTTTTTACTGCCTTTTGGTTTCTTTCAAGCATTAGGGAAGAGATAGATAGATAGATAGATAGATAGATAGATAGATAGATAGATAGATAGATAGATAGATAGATAGATAGATAGATAGATGATGGATGGATATATGATAGATAGGTAGATAGATGGATATATGATAGAGATAGATAGATAGATAGATAGATGATGGATGGATAGAGATGATAGAGATAGATAGATAGATAGATAGATAGATAGATAGATAGATAGATAGATAGATAGATGAGAGATAAATAGATAGATAGATGGTGGATGGATAGATAGATGAGAGATAAATAGATAGATAGATAGATAGATAGATAGATGATGGATGGATAGATAGATGATAGATAGATAGATAGATAGATAGATAGATAGATAGATAGATAGATAGATAGATAGATAGATAGATAGATGAGAGATTGATAGATAGATCTTACCAGGGACATTTAAATTAATACAAGAGTTTCAAGCATGCACGATTCACTTGGTTCAGATTGTCCACCTGTATGTTAAATTCTGCAATCTATCGCTGTTCATCCTGACTTCAATTATCATTGGAATTAAAGGTATTTAATATTAGACTCCTGAAACAATTCAGACATTCACTGCAGTGCAAAAAGTCTATGGAGATTCTCAGTCATCCAGTCCTGGTTCTCCCAAAGATGCTTTTTCACGAGGCAACTGGACTTTCAGGTTTTTCTTTGAAGACGTTTCACTTCTCATCCGGGAAGCTTCTTCAGCTCTGACTGGGTGGTGGGGAATCCCCACCATTCCTCACCATCCAGCCAGAGCTGAAGAAGCTCCTTGGATGAGAAGTGAAATGTCTTCAGAGAAAAACAAGGAAGTCCAGATACCTCGTGAAAAAGGACCTTTGGGACAGCGCAAAAAGATTTATGTATTCCTACAATAATTCCTTTTAGGGTGGAGAGAATCCAATGTGGGGATGGAGAAGGGAGAAAAGAAAGTAGGTAGGTTTGGGTAGCTTTTCATGTGGCCTTTGGAAAAGTTGTAGAACAGCATGTGTGTGAGTGTATTGGTGACAGTTGCAGTGTCCTGGGGTCACGTGATCATCTTCTGCAACTTTCTGACAAGCAAAGTCAAGGCAGAAGCCAGATTCAGAGCGCCTCCCTTATGAAACCAGATTGCAACGCCTTGGTCTCTTCAGCCTTGAAAGACGGCATTTAAGGGGTGACTTGATCGAAGTGTATAAAATCATGCATGGGATAGAAAAGGTGGATAGAGAAAAATTCTTTTCTCTATCACACAATACTAGGACAAGGGGGCACTCCCTAAAGCTCGTAGGTAAGAAAGTGAGGACAAATAAAGGGAAATATTTCTTCACCCAGAGGGTCGTTGGTTTATGGAATTCACTTCCAGAAGGGGTCGTGACAGCTGTCAGCCTTGACAGCTTCAAGGCAGGGCTAGATAGATTCATGGATGCCAAGTGTATTGGTGGTTATTAAAACGGATGTCCATGTGCCGCCTCTATGTTGGTTGAGGCAGGCAGGATTCCCTTGAGTACCATTTGTTGGGGGTCAAGGGAAAGGGAGGGTTTTGCCTTCTCTTTCTGCTCAAGATCCCCATGTACAATTGGTGGGCCACTGTGTGACACAGAATGCTGGACTCGATGGGCTTTGGCCTGATTCAGCATGGCTCTTCTTATGTTCTAATCACTAAACAAGGAGAGTGGCAAGGAGAGTGGTAAAATGGGACAAAATCCATTTAACAACTGTCTTGCTTAGCAACAGAAAGCTTGGGTTCAATTATGGCCGCAAGTTGAGGACTATCTGCACACACTTGTAGCTTGATCCACCAAAACTCCCAACATTGGGGATTTACTTCATTTAATGGCAAAGGAACCACAGTGAAAAATCAGGAGAACATTGCAAAGATAATGAGGACAGCTTAAAAGCTTAGGTTTAAAGACAGAATGTTCCTATCAATTAAAATAACGTTAGAGGTATGTTTGGAGGTATTATATTTTTCAGTTATCAAAGCTGCCTTTCTCACTGATCTTCAAGAGAAAAAGAGAACGCAACAAATCTCTATTTTCTTCTGGTGACATGATCAGGCACCGACATTTTGTACTGTGACAAGCTGGCAGTTGTTTCCTCTGTTTTTCAGTTAAAATTGCTGTCTAATTTTAGTAGTTATTCAAACGGAGTAGTGTGGGTATATGTAAAACTGTTTATATGCAATTATAATAGCAGCGGATTTATTAGGTAGTTTGAATAAGAGAGAGAGAGAAAGAAAGAAAGAAAGAAAGAAAGAAAGGAAGGAAGGAAGAAAGGAAAGAAAGAAAGAAAGAAAGAAAGAATGAAAGAATGCATGAAAGAAAGAAAGAAAGAAAGAAAGAGAAAGAAAGAAAGAAAGAAAGAAAGAAAGAAAGAAAGAAAGGAGGGAGGGAGGAAGGATGGGAGAAAAGGAAGGAAGGAGGGAGGGAGGGAGGGAAGGAAGGAAGGAAGGAAGGAAGGAAGGACCAAAATTTCATTTAATGTTTAAAAAGTGGGTGATTAAGTGGGTGTGATGCTTTTTTTTCCACTCAGATTTTATTTGTATTTTTCTTTCACTGGATTTTTCTTAAAAAGTGCTCACCTATTTTGCTTAGGTAATAAATTTGTTAGCAAGGAGTTTGACTGCTAGAGAAAATCTGAAGCAGGAATTTGACAATAGGATCATCTTCCAGCTTGCAACGTTTCAGTTCAGCCCCCTTTAAGCCCAGCCCAAACTACAAGTATTTGTTGTTTTGGTGTACTAACAAATTAAAAAAAATCCATTGTGATACAACTAATTAAACCAGCCAAGTAAACCTCATTACAATCAAAATTGCAAATTTAATAATACTAAAATGTAAAACAATGGAACAAAACAGTCAAACAGAAGTTAGAAGATCAGCAACAATTACACTCTTCAATTGTAATGTATAGAAGAGTTATTTCTTAAATAGGCTATTCTGTAGGCTATTCTGCAAATCAGGATAGTGATTGAGAAACAGAGATTCTAGGCTGTTTCTTTTGAACTCAAGAGATCATGTAGAGCAATGAAATCACTATCCCAAGTGGTAGAGAGGGAGATCAAAGGAAAAAAAGAAATCTTTATTCTAGTCCTGGCACTCTGCATAAATCAGCTGAAGGAAGATCTGGATGTAAAAAATCTTGGCATACGGAGTGAAGAATGTTTACAAATCTAAATCGAGTGTATTAAGTTGGATAGCAGTTAACTTGAATTTTTTTTCCTGGTTTACATGTACAAATATATATCTATTAATAAATAATTAGAAAAAAATTGGGCAGCGGTGAAACACTCAGCGTCAACCTAAAGTTGCCTTGAAGTCATGCACATTCTAGCATTCAAGTTCCAGTCTGATCTGTAGTCTGAAACCTATAGAAAGAAGACATTTTACATTGTGGGATATATCCATCCAGCTCTGACGCTCATGCAGAGGACACACACTCCCATTCATCTGGAAGCAGCATTTTGGGAAACATTTCTTTGATATTATTTTAATTTCCAAACTCATCTAAAGGAGGAGAAGTCACCATTTCTTTTGGGTGCAATCCCAAAACAACTGGAGCACCACTTGAACACCATTGGCATTGACAAATTTGCCATTAGTCAATTGCAAAAGGCGGCCTTACTAGGAACTGCTTCCACCTTGCAACGATATCTGTAATACCATCAGACATCCACATCTGCCTATCCCAGGTCCTTGGTAAGGACTTGATAGGTAGACAAAATGCCAAATCCATTCTGAACATCTGGCTGACTGTGCGATGATCCATAATAATAATAATAATAATAATAATAATAATAATAATAATAATAATAATAATAATAATAGTAATAATAATAATAATAATAGTAATAATAATAATAATAGTAATAATAATAATAGTAATAATAATAATAATAGTAATAATAATAATAATAATAATAATAGTAATAGTAATAATAGTAATAATAATAATAATATTAATAGTAATAATAATAATAATAATAATAATAATAATAATAATAATAATAATAAAGTTGGAAGGGACCTTGGAGGTCATCTAGTCCAACCCCCTGCTCAGGCAGAAACCCTGTACCATTTAGGACAAATGGCTGTCCAGTCTCTTCTTAAAAACCTCCAGTGTTGGAGCAATCACTGCTTCTGGAGGCAGGTTGTTCCACAGGTTAATTGTTCTAATTGTCAGGAAGTTTCTCCTTAGTTCCAGGTTGCTTCTCTCCTTGGTCCTTCTCTTCATTAGACTGGACGTATCCAATTTCAGCAGCCGTTCCTTATATGCACTGCCCTCGCCACTTGGAGGGACTCACAATCACTTTCTGGTATGCCAACCTGAGTTCAGCAACGTGGTGACTTTGTGTTTTTTAATCAAGTCTCCCCTCTTATCTGATCAATACGCTAGCTCGATTAAAAGGACAATAAATATTTTCACCACTGTCGACATCCATTCCAGAATCCCCCAATTGAAATGCCAACTGAGGGCACAGAGGGTGGTGAATACATCTTCTCTAAGAGTGTGGCTATTATGTGCTATCCAAGAATTGATTTGGTTTGATTTGGGGCGGGAGTAAGGAAGCCCTTTTCTGGAGATTTGCAAAGTAAATCGCTCTGGGTTGCAGCTGGGTTGCAACTTTGACATTTGCTTCAAATTCCATGTTTCCTCTCTTGCGTATTTCCATAGTATAATAATAATAATAATAATAATAATAATAATAATAATAATAATAATAATAATAATAATAATAATAATAATAATAATAATAATAATGTTGGAAGGGACCTTGGAGATCATCAAGTCCACCCCCCCTGCTCAGGCAGGAAACCCTATACCATTTCGGACAAATGGCTGTCCAGTCTCTTCTTAAACACTTCCAGTGTTGGAGCATTCACCGCTTCTGGAGGCAGGTTGTTCCACTGGTTAATTGTTCTCACTGTCAGGAAGTTTCTCCTTAGTTCTAGGTTGCTTCTCTCTTTGGTTAGTTTCCATCCGTTGCTCCTTGTCCTGCCTTCAGGCGCTTTGGAGAATAGCTTGACTCCCTCTTCTTTGGGGCAGCCTCTGAGATATTGGAACACAATCTATCATGCCACCCCTCATCCTTCTCTTCATTAAACTAGACATACCCAATTCCAGCAACAGTTCCTTATATGTTTTAGCCTCCAGTCCCCTGATCATCTTTGTTGCTCTTCTCTGTACTCTTTCTAGAGTCTCAACATCTTCTTTACATCGTGGTGACCAAAACCGGATGCGGTATTCCAAGGGTGGCCTTACCAAGGCCTTGTAAAGTGGCATTAACACTTCACGTGATCTTGATTCTATCCCTCTGTTAATGCAGCCTAGCACTGTGTTGGCTTTTTTGGCAGCTGCAGCACACGGCTGGTTCATATTTAAGCGATTGTCCACTTTCTTTCATAGCATGTTACTTACTGCTTTGTCCAAGTCAGGGCTCCCCAGTCCCTGGACCATGGACCGGCATCGGGCCATGGCATGCCAGAAACTGGGTCACGCAAACAAGTGAAGCCCCATCCGTGGGATACAGGCAGCATCCGAAACCACATCCCATCTGGTCCACGGAAAAACCTCTCTCCATGGAACCGGTTCCTGGTGCCCAAAAGATTGGGGGCCGCTAGTCTAAATGCTTTGATAAATTAAACTTAAAAGATATGACATTAACCAGTGTTTCTGAACAGCTCAGCTTGCAACTGAGAAATAAGTAGCTGTACCATTGTGAGGGGAACGAAGAGGAAAAAGAGCTAAATTATTTAAAAGAACTTTTTCAGTAAAATGTTCTTTCTGATGATTTCCATGTCCAGGTATCAAATCCATCATTATGGCAATACCTTAGCAATAATAGCACTTAAGATTTATATACTGCTTGTAGTGCTTTACAGCCTTCTCTAAGCAGTTTACTGAGTCAACATATTGCCTCCAAACAATTTGGGTTCTCATTTTACCCATCTCGGTAGGATGGAAGGCTGAGTTAACCTTCAGCCAGCCTCAAACTTCAGACTGCGGGCAAAGTTTGCCTGCAATACTGCAGTTAACCATTGTGGCCCTACAGCTTCTTAGTCACCACTACTGTTTGAAGTGAAAACCAAAAAAAAAAAGTTTCTTCTTAACTACAAACAGGTTATCGTGTGCCATTGTTCTCTTCACACAAGGCATGGCAACTACATTTTTGTGGGCTTCAATAAACGTAGGCATGGCAAATATATATTTTGTGGGTTTCATTAAAGTGAGGCACGGGAGGCAATGTTACTGGATTGACAGCATAGGTATTATTTACTTGTATTTTCAGAAGTAACGCCGTACATTTTTCTTTTTCTTTTTTAAAAAAATAAAATCTTTTTTTTGCCCCTGTCACTTCTCATTCAATATGATGAAAGAGAAGTTATGTCAGATATTTATTTCAGGAGAGAATTTTAGAGAAAAGGCCACAGGTAAAGGGCATCTGTTTTGTGAAAGGGTTCAAGGGCTGTGTCAATGCTCCGTTTTTCATTCTACAGTCATTTCTCCAACGGTCTGATGCCTCTCTGGATATCTTTTCTTGTGGGAACTTTTGCCACTTAACTTTTTTAGTCTGGAAATTATAGATAAGGACAATGAGGCATCACGTTCGTCAAACGCTGCAAAGCAATTTTATACATGTCTACAAGAGCTTGATGGTTTTTTGTTCCCCCTGAGCTGATGTTTCCTTCAAGAACTCAAAAATGATGTGACTTTTGAGAGTCAGCCAAGAGGAGGAACCCACATATTGTTGGTGAAAAAAGCAAGGGCATGTGGGAAGTGTAGTAGAGATAAGGCAAACATGAGACAAAACAGTGAGGGGTTGAACATGGAGACTGGATAGAGAGGGAAGCCAAGCATATACTGTACAGTGTATGAATGAGCGATCAAGGCACATACATTGAGTAGATGTGACAAGTTCAGCATAAGCAGTACCTAGTTGTGGAAAATGTCTTTTTACATAAATCTCTCAAAGCAAATAAATCACATCTTTGCTTGTTTGGAACACTGAATTTATTTATTTTTTAATTTTTTTTTCTGACAAGCTTTATATTCTCCCACAGGTCCAGTGGAATGGTGGAGAGCTTTTCTTTTAAATTCCCTCAAAAGGAACCTAGTTGCTTTTGCAAGTTAGTTTTAACAATATTAGGCTCATAATAATTTTTGTCTAGTACTAATCCAGAAACTGATTAAGTGTACAATAGCTACTTCCTATGTTCCTAGGATTCCATATATGATCCAGTTGACGAAGTACAGTAAAACATGTTGATTTTCATATTAGTTAAGTGTGGTCTTCATGGCATGTCTCTTGATTGATCCATAGTTGGTGTGAAAACCACACTTAAACAGGGCTCATCACTGCTGCATTAAGAGTAAACTATTAAATGTCGTGTCTCGGTGATTTGAAAGAAGAGGTGGACGATATATCTATTAGTCGTAAATATTGTTATGACACAAATCTGATGGGGTAGCTAATACTCTAAGATCAACAAAAAATCAGACCTTGACCTTGTTAAGTTAAAGCTAAAAATAACAGAATAAAAATTAATTGCCAGAATGCCAAATCTAACACTGAAGGATTCAGATGTGTAGGTATAAGATGGGGGATACTTAACTTGGTGGGAAAATGTGTTGGAAGTGCAGATTATCACAACTGGAATATGAGTCAGCAGTGAGACTTAGCTTTTAAAAAGACAAATGCAACATATGTTGGCATTAATCGAAATGTACCTTCCGAATTCCAGGAAGTAATACGTTTGCTTCATGTATGGCACTACAGCTTAAAACTAAGTTTTCAGAAAGGTACACATCAAATGGAGTCGGTACAGAGCAGAAAACTAAGGAAGCTACAAGGAAAGAATAAGAACATCAGTGTAGTACATTTTTTTTCCTCGAGAAAACAAAACTTAAAGGGAATAGCACTTTTCAAGTATTTGAAAAGATGGCACAAAGAAGAAGAGCGTGACCCGTTTCCTCTTATCCCAGAATAGAGGGTATGGAACAAATTCTAAAAAGGTATAATTTGGTTAAAGGCTAGGAAAAACTGAAAAACAGTAAGAGTAGCACAGGAGTGGTTCCAATTATCCAGAGAGATGGTGGATTCCCATTCACCAAAGACTTTCAAGCAAAAGCTTGACAGTCCTCAGTCTGAGATGCTTTGATTTGAATTCCTGTATTGAGCAGGTGGTCGGATGTGATGGTTTCAGTAACCTATTTCAATCCTCTAATCCAGATATGTCAAACACAAGGCCCGGGGGCCGGATGCGGCCTGCGAAGTGGTTTCATGTGGCCCGTGAAGCCATCTTGGAAACAGGGAGGGAATGGCCCCCACTGCCTTGGCCCTGGCCCAGGCCGGCCGGGAGCCAATGTACAATTTTGTGGTGGCCATTTATGCTGAAGCGCATTCAGTCTTAGCTCCACAAGGCCGTCTGGAAACACTGAGGAACCAGCCCCTGCCGCATCGGCCCCGCCCCCTGGGTGCCTGCTGGGGAGGTGTCATCCTTTGTGAGGAATGAAGAAATGGACCATGCCTTGACGTTTGCCCGGGTCCCACCCCCCTTCTGCCAGAGACCCTCAGATCTGTCCCACTCCTGGCCAGGCCCCCATAGGCACCCTTGACACTAATTTATTTATTTATTTATTTTTATTTTATTAAATTTCTATACCGCCCCTCTCCCGAAGGACTCGGGGCGGTGTACAGCCTAAAATTTAAAAAACATATAAATATACAAAATTTAAAATAATTAAAAATAAATTAAATCATTTGGCCAAAATCCTAAAACCCAAAACATACAAAATTTAAAATCTTAAAAAATACTCAGTCCCCCTAAAACATTTTGACCCTATTGGAACCGAAGCTTCTATGCCAGGCCGGCCTGTCGGAAAAGGAATGTTTTTAGTTCCCGACGGAAGGTGCGTAAATCTGTTATTATACGGAGTTCGGGGGGGAGCTCGTTCCATAACGTGGGAGCTCCCACAGAGAAGGCTCTCCCCCTGGGGGTCGCCAGCCGGCACTGTCTGGCCGACGGCTCCCTGAGGAGGCCCTCTCTGTGGGAGCGTACCGGACGGCGGGAGGTATTTGCTGGCAGTAGACGGTCCTGTAAGTATCCGGGTCCGATGCCATGGAGCGCTTTAAAAGTGGTCACTAACACCTTGAACCGCACCCGAAAGACCACCGGCAACCAGTGCAACTCACGCAGGAGCGGTGTTACGTGGGAGCGCCACGACGCTCCCATCACTACCCGCGCGGCCGCATTCTGGGCAAGTTGGAGCTTCCGGATGCACCTCAAGGGGAGCCCCATGTAGAGAGCATTACAGTAGTCCAGCCTGGAGGTCACGAGGGCATGAGTGACTGTGCGTAGTGAGTCCCGGTCTAGGAAGGGACGCAACTGGCGCACCAGGCGAACCTGGTGGAACATCCTCCCGGCCACGGCCGTCAGATGGTCCTCTAAGGACAGCCGTGAGTCCAGGAGGATTCCCAAGTTGCGAACCCTTCCTGTGGGTTCTAATGATGTAGACCTGGCCATGCCCACCCAGTAGGCCACACCCACTCCATCCACGCCCACCCAGTAGGCCATACCCACCCAGCCCCCTGAGGGCAACCGCAATGTTGATGTGGCCCTCAATGAAATTGAGTTTGACACCTCTGCTCTAATCCTATGAATCCCTGACTTTCAACTGACAAGTGTCCCTCTTTTGGGCCATAAATAACAATACGTAAGGGGGAAAAAGAATCATCCATGGGGGCAATTATTATCAGAGTTTACCTAGGTAAGTGAGAATGAGAAAGGACCGGCTGTTAGTTAGATAACCTTGAAAATGCTGCTTTGGACATGGAGTTTCCCCAAATTCGTGTTCATTGCATTGAGGACACTCTGCCATCCTCCTTCTCCTTTCCCTTCCATCTTTTCCAGCATCAGGGAAGTCCTCTCTTCCCATTAGGTGGCCAAAGTATTTGAGCTTCAGCTTCCGTCTCTGCCCTTCCAAAGAACAGTTAAGGTTGATTTCCTTTAAGATGGACTGATTGGATCTCCTTGCGGTCCAAGGGACTCTCAAGAGTCTTCTCCAAAACCACAATCTGAAAGCATCATTCACCCAAGACTTTCGAGCAAAGGCTTGACAGTCATCAGTCTGAGAATCAAGTCTCCTTGTAGCCTTTGGCCTTGTGGTGTTGGGACTGGGCAGCTAACTGTATCTTGTTGAATTCCATTTCAGAGAAAAAGAAAGGTAATAGGAAGATAGACAATTCATAGATCCATAGATAACTGGAAAGACAGATAGACCGGGGGGGGGAATATCCCATTTTCAACACCCATCAAATCCATGCCAAGAGGATTTGAAATCTCAAATTAGCACAAACTAGACTATCTATCTATCCATCCATCCATCCATCCATCCATCCATCCATCCATCCATCCATCCATCCATCCATCTATCTATCTATCTATCTATCCATCTATCCATCCATCCATCCATCCATCCATCTATCTACCTACCTATCCATCCATCCCTATCTATCTATCTATCCATCCATCCATCCATCCATCCATCCATCCATCCATCCATCCATCCATCCATCCATCCATCCATCCATCCATCTATCTATCTATCTATCTATCTATCTATCTATCTAGTTAGCTATATAGCTATCTAACTGTGTTATGTATGTGTACACTTTGAGAGCAAGCAACTAAATTTCATTTTTAATGTGTGCCAATGTGCCCATAGTAAAAAAATGACAATAAAGGTTATCTTATCTATCTATTTATCTTGCTAGCTAGCTAGTTATTTTATTTGCTGCCGTGTCATATCCAATGACATTAGACAATTAGACCTATTGGGACCCTTATATTAAAAATGTACATGTGTGGTCAGAATTCAAAAACCATAGTCCTTTATTTGAACAAAACAGTTCAGTTGAGATCTGCATAGGTGGGTCTGACTGAAGTCAAACGTAGGGGGTGACCCAGAATTATTCCTTTCCATTCTTTTTATTTAATGTTTCTTTTATTCCATTTTTGCATATGGTTTTATTAAAGTTCCATTGTTTTATATTCTGTATTTTGAGATGGTCTACTGGCTAATCAACAATAAAGTTATCAAACTGAAAGTAAGGTTAGCACCCACCATCTACTGAGGCCCTGCCCTCGGCAGAAAAGTACTGAGGATCTTGCAGGAAACTCATTACTATGCAGATGTATTCATAGATCAAGAACCTTGGATAGGGAGCAAAGGTAGGACAAATTAAAAAAAAAGGAAGGAGGGGGAATAATTAAATCATTCGGGTGCTGTTGTGTGCTGCAAAAGGCTTTTTCTGCTCAGCTTTACAAGGCACGTCGGCTTGGAACCGTACCCAGATCTCGTTTCTGATTCTCTCCCTCTCCTCTTTCTCCTTTTGCCTTTTTTTTATGTGTGTGTGTTTGTGTGTGTGTATGTGTGTGTCACCATATGATGCTCAGGGACTCCAGAGAGCCTAGCTGAGAAAGAGAGGCAGCTTATGGGCATGATCAATCAGCTGACCAGTTTGCGGGAGCAGCTGCTGGCGGCTCACGACGAGCAGAAGAAATTGGCGGCCTCGCAAATTGAGAAGCAGCGCCAGCAAATGGAGCTAGCCAAACAGCAGCAAGAACAGGTGAGCAGTTATTAAAAGGGACTTTTAATCTAGTCCTGCTCTGGCATTGGGGAGCAGGAGATTAGCACTCTATTAACGCATCTTTATTTCTAAGAGGGCTGAAATATTCACAGATCTGTTCCCAGAATGGAACTTGGGGGCTGGAAGATTTTTTTTTTTTAAGTTAAATGGAATATACAACAGGAGGTGTTATATTCAGCATGCAGTGGAAGAGAGGAACAGATTCCAAAGTTTTTAATATAATGATATTGTCCAAATTATGCAGTGTGCGTTAGAGGTGGGGTTCTTGAAGCCAACCCCAAGCCCTGCTCTTACCTCCCCTGCCCCAAACCTCAAGGGGTGGCCCCATGTAGCCTTATCAAAAGGGTTGATAAGGGTTGTTGAAGATGCTCTTCAACATCTTCATCAGTGATTTGGATGAGGGGATAGATGGGGAACTCATCAAATTTGCAGATGACACCAAGGTGGCAGGAAACGCCAACACTCCAGAAGACAGGCTGAAGATACAGGAGGACCTGGACAGACTTGAACACTGGGTGCTATCTAACAAAATGAAATTCAATGGTGAAAAAAGCAAAGTTCTACGTTTAGGCAAGAAAAACCAAATGCACAGGTATAGTATAGGGGGTACCTTGCTCAATAGTAGCAACTGTGAGAGGGATCTCGGAGTCCTAGTGGACAATCACCTAAATATGAGCCAGCCGTGTGCTGCAGCTGCCAAAAAAGCCAACACAGTGCTGGGCTGCATTAACAGAGGGATAGAATCAAGATCACGTGAAGTGTTAATACCACTTTACAATGTCTTGGTAACGCCACACTTGGAATACTGCATCCAGTTTTGGTCACCACGATGTAAAAAAGATGTTGAGACTCTAGAAAGAGTACAGAGAAGAGCAACAAAGATGATTAGGGGACTGGAGGCTAAAACATATAACGAACAGTTGCTGGATTTGGGTATGTCTAGTTTAATGAAGAGAAGGACGAGGGGGGACATGATAGCAGTCTTCCAATATCTCAGGGGCTGCCACAAAGAAGAGGCAGTCAAGCTATTCTCCAAGGCACCTGAAGGCAGGACAAGAAGCAACAGGTGGAAAGTACGCAAGGAGAGAAGCAACCTAGAACTAAGGAGAAACTTCCTCACAGTTAGAACAATTAGCCAGTGGAACAACCTGCCTCCAGAAGCGGTGAATGCTCCAACACTGGAAGTTTTTAAGAAGAGACTGGACAGCCATTTGTCCGAAATGATATAGGGTTTCCTGCCTGAGCAGGGGGTTGGACTAGATGACCTCCAAGGTCCCTTCCAACTTTATTATTATTATTATTATTATTATTATTATTATTATTATTATTATTAAATTGTATAATCCAGGCAGTCCTCGACTTACGATTTCAATTGAGCTCCACATTTCTGTTGCTAGGTGAGACACTTGTTAAATGAGTTTTGCCTCATTTTACGACCTTTCTTGCCATACCGTAGTTGTTAAGGGGATCAATGCAGTCGTTAAGTTAGCAACACAATGGCTAAGTGAACCTGGCTTCTCCGTTGGCAGAAATTCGCAAAAGGGGATCTTGGCATGCAACTGTCATAAATATGAGTCAGTTGCCAAGTGCTTGAATTTTGATGACGTTATCATGAGGATGCTGCCAAGGTGGTAAGTGCGAAAAATAGTCACACCTTACTTTTTTCAGTGCTGTTGTCGCTTCAAATGGTCACTAAACAAACTGTCGTAAGTTGAGGACTACCGGCACCTGGCTGCCAATATTTTGAAGGATCATTTCAACTTTAAATTTCATCTTTCCCTCCAGGGAAGACGACTAAGATGACTTTGTCTCTTTAGCCATTTCTATCAAAAACCTGAACTGCCACCTACTTGCTATGACTGTCAAGATCAGGGGTCTTCAAACTTGGCCCTTTTATGACTTGTGGACTTCAACTCCCAGAATTCCTCAGCCAGGCACGCGGTGCCTGGCTGAGGAATTCTGGGAGTTGAATTCCACAAGTCATAAAAGGGCCAAGTTTGAAGACCCCTGGTCAAGATGAATGTCATCTGTTTTGTTTCTGATTTGGCCCACTCTTCCAGTGTACCAACGCTTGACCTTCCCAATCTAACCACACCCTCTCCCTTTGATCTTACTGTCTTTTAATGCAATCATAAAGAAAGGGGGAAGCGGTGTGCTGCAAAATTGAACACAGGACTTTGCCATTATCTTGGTGTGCCCAAAAACCATTGACACCAGAGACTAACCCCCCCCCACCTTAAATTTCTCCGGTGATAGTGATAACAAGTGTGGGCACCAGCAAGGGCAATGTTATGGTCAGTATAGGACAGGGGTGTCAAACTGCCGTCCCATGGGCCGGACACATCACGACGAAACCACACCCACCCCATTATTTATTTATTTATTTATTTCTTAAATTTCTATACCGCCCCTCTCCCGTAGGACTCGGGGCAGTTTACAGCCCAATTAGAACAGATAATAATAATAAATATTTAAAAATAAATTAAATTAATACATGGTTGTTACTAAAATCTGTTAAAATCCCAATTCTAAAACCCGAACAACCTTGTTTAAAAAATTTACCTATAAAGATTTACATAAAAACCCGAGGAGGTCTAGGCCAGGCCGGCTTGATTGAAGAGATGAGTCTTCAATTCTCTTCTGAAGGTGCGGAGATCATGACACGTCCGGAGTTCCGGGGGGAGCTCGTTCCACATTGTTGGTGCCCCCACAGAAAAGGCTCTCCCCCTGGGTGCCACCAGCCGACATTGCTTAGCCGATGGCACCCTGAGGAGGCCCTCCCTGTGGGAGCGAACTGGTCGGTGGGAGGTATTTACTGGCAGAAGGCGATCTTGTAAATAACTGGGTCCTATGCCGGCAATGGGGAAAAAGCTCCGATACGTCGCGTGATGTCACGTGACGTCACGAGTTTGACACATCTGGTATGGGAGATAGTTTGGAACTGGTCATTAATGGCTCCGTGTCCGTTCCTCCATTTGTACAGAATATATTTTCATCAGCATTAAGAGGCACCCCATGACTCAATTTCTGTCTGTACAAAAATCTTAGGGGTTCCTATGTCTCTTATTTGCCATAGAGGTGATCCTCATCTTACGACCGCTGTACAGCCCAAAATTTCCATTGCTAAGCAAGGCAGTTGTTAAGTGAGCTGTGCCCATTTTACAACCATCTCTGCCATGGTTGTTAAGCAAATCACTGCAGTTGGTGAATGAATCATGCGGTCATTAAGCGAAACTGACGTCCCCCGTTGACTTTGCTTGTCAGAAGCCAGCTAGGGAAATTTCAAATGATGATGATGATGATAATAATAATAATAATAATAATAATAATAATATGACGACTTCAGGACAGTGCAGGCTGTCATAAATTCATGCCAGTTGCCAAGGGCCCAGATTTTGAGCACGTGACCACAGGGATGCTGCAACAGTCATAAATGTGAAAAACGGTCATAAATCACTTATTTCCAAATGCTGTTGTAACTTCAAATGATCATTAAGTGAATGGCTATAAGTCGAGGACCACCTGTATTTAAAACATCTTTAGAATTAATGACTTGATTGTGTAAAAAGTGTTTTTACATAGATGTTTGGCTTCTGATGCTTTCTCGTACTGTCATAATATGTGCAGTAAAATCTCAAGTCTTCTTCTGTTCTGAAATGCATTGGGCATATTCACTGGAGACTCCTACCCTTGCTTAACTGAACCATGGTTTATTCAGCCCAATTTTTGGTGTTTGCCTCTCCCACTCAACCATAAGCAATAAGGATATGGATTTGCATGACATACTAAACCAACGTCATTATCTAGCTCAGCGGTTCTCAACCTTTTCCGGGGCTCGACCCCGTCCTGCATCGCGCATGTGTGGCGCGAGGGCCCGCATCGCAAAGGGGAAAAAAATGGCCGACCCCCAAAAAAATGACCGACCAAAAAAAAAATGGCGGGCCTGCATCGCGCATGCGCGGCACGACGGCCCGCATGGCAAAGGGGAAAAAAATGGCCGACCCCCCCAAAAATGGCCGACGGAAAAAAAAATGGCCGACCCAAAAAAAAATGGCGGGCCTGCATCGCGCATGCGCGGCGCGACGGCCCACATGGCAAAGGGGGAAAAAATGGCCACCCCCCCCAAAAATGGCCGACCCAAAAAAAATGGCGGGTCCGCATCGCGCATGCGCGGCGTGACGGCCTGCATCGCAAAGGGGAAAAAATGGCCGACCAAAAAAAAATGGCCGACCAAAAAAAAAATGTCCGACCCAAAAAAAAATATGGCGGACTGCAGTGTTTGGCGATCCCCATGAAATGGTCGTTCGACCCCAAATGGGGTCGTGACCCACAGGTTGAGAACCGCTGATCTAGCTGACTTCCACTTCAGCAAAATTGAAGTCTTCCCAAATTTAGGACTAGAATTCATTTAAAGGGGAGTAAAAAATGGGCCTCCTTCCAGATTGGACAAGCTGACCTAGAATGATGGAAATTGGAATTTGGTAACATTCGTCCATGGCTTAAACCAGTATTTCTCAACCTTGGCAGTTTGATAATGGGTTGATGTGGGGGAGGGGGACAGAATTCCCTCCAGATGGCAGGGGAATTCTGGGAGTTAAAGTCTATCCATCTTCAGGCTTCCAAGGTTGAGAAACATTTACTTAAACTAAATATGTGAGGGATCTTCCATTTGGATAGATCAAGAGGTGTTTTTTCCCCCCCTGTAATCCAGTCTGAAATTTTCTCCACCTCATTTACAAAATAGTTTATAATTTTTAAAATTTTAATTTAAGTTAAGTTATTACATTTAATAACAGTTTCAAATTTAATAATAAAATAATTTTTATTACAGGCAGACTAAAAAAAGCCTTCTTCATCCGCACTGAACAAAGTAAAAGTCAAGATAATTTTGTAGCAAAGGATTAACACAGGGCAAAAAAAAATGGAGATATAATCAGCAACTTGGACAAAATTAAAAGGAGTTAAACGAATTTATGGGGCTTGAAGTGATTGGTGACTACTTATCATTACGATGGTGAATGTCAGCTTCTAATGCTATCAGTAGTCAAGGAATACAAGTCAGAAAATGCTACTGCATTTCATGAGTATTTAGCGCTGTATCATCCATCATGAGCCTTCTAATATTCTTAGAATTGGATGAGAAAATATCTTCCAGCCTCCATCACCCCCAAATCAATTTTTTTTTAGTGTAAGAACAAGTTTTCAACTGTGATTGCTACACATAAACGATAGTTTACTGGGTAATACAATGGATGTATCAATTGCTTTAATTTGAACCAGACTGTTTAGGGGCCACGGTCTGAACACATTGAGAAACATCTGTCTTTTGAGGCAGACATGCACAGATGCAAACATACATACACGCATACACTACTAAATTACATGTACATGTGTTGACCCCTACAGATTGCAAGACAGCAGCAGCAACTTCTGCAACAACAACACAAAATCAACCTGCTTCAGCAACAGATCCAGGTCAGACATTATGAATCTGTCTGTTATTTTAATTATTCAAGTCTGTTTTCCATTCTTTTTCACTGTCTTCAATTCAGAGATGGAGGGCCAGTCATTAAAAGATCGGTCCCCATAATATGTAGATGGGTGTCACATTCAAGTTCAGGTTTGTGGCTTGAGATCCAGGGTGTCTATCTGTTCATGCTGGTTGACTTCTATATGAGTGAGGTCCATTGAAAGCTGGATGGAAGGGGTTGAGGAGACATATGGGTTGAAGGAGACGTAACAAGCCCAGCTACTGACATCTTCACAATGTCAGTAACTACAGTTGATTTTCTGTGACGTGTGGTGTTAAATGAACAGCTGCCTTTCTTGGAAAAACATCTGCAGAGGCTTTTGGAGACACGTTTCTCACAGCTGCGGAAACCCCACTCATTTGCTAGGTAGCTGGCACATGGGTTCTGTACATGGGCCATGTAGTCTTCCTTCTCACAATGGGAAGCAGATTCACGCCGAAACCTTTTTTGTGGGGAAAAACTCACAGAATGTGGGCAGTGCCATCTGTCACATGGTCAAACCATGCAGGGGATGGGGAATTATTTCTGCTGTGGCTGTAAATCCAAGATCCTATTCTATGACAGTAGGTAGGATGAAGTTTGGAAAACAATACAAATCTCCTTGCATACTCTTCTAAGGAGGAGGGTTATGCAAATGTCCTTACTATGTCCCTTGATTGGTTGACATTTCTCACGTAATAAAAAGAGAAGTGAGGGGGGGGAAATTATGTTTTCTGTGCATTGGGAAAATTATGGCTGTAAACAGGTTCAGCAAAGGATATTTTCTGGAAACATTTTTACTACTGGAAGTAGTAGCTTACCCATCGTGTTCAGCGCAGGGGAAGATTTGGGCTTAGTTCGTCACTGTTTGGAGCACTTTTCCAGCTGCTTTTCCAAATTCTGCTCATTCTGATTACAAAGTTGACCAAATGGTGAGAAAATGACTCTAAAATGATACGATCAGTGATAAGACATGACGATTTGAATATTTATGATGCAGACAACAGATCCTCCTCCTCCTCCTCCTCCTCCTCCTCCTCCTCCTCCTCCTCCTCCTCCTCCTCCTCCTCCTTTGTTTAAAATTCTACTTCCTGGAGCCAATTTTTCTATTAAAGCTTACTAAGATCGCAGTAATTCTTGTGCATACTGTGTGAAGTGTTCATTGATTTTAATTTACATTTCATAAAGCATCCTAGTTTTTTGAGAATTGTATTGTCAGAGGATTGATCGGTTGACTGACTGACTGACTGACTGATTTGATTTATAGAGCTGCCCCTCTGTCATATGTGGCTTACAATTCAATAAATAAAATTCATAAAACACGCTGTATAAAACATAAGAAGAAAACACATAAAGCCGCCCATCATCCAGGAACCAATTATCCCTTCAACCAGGAGACAGTCTCTGTCCCACGCCAGGTTCAAGGTCTTGTGGAAGGCCCTCAGGGACAGGGACGATCTCAGGGAGCAGAATGTGAGAAAAGTGGGCGCCCCAACAGAAAAAGCTCTCCTTCTGGAACCTACAAGTCAAATGGGGAGAGACAGTTCTGTAAGTAACTTGATCCCAAGCCAGCGAGGTCTTTGAAGTCCTCACAGTCACCCATGCCCTTGTCACCTCGAGATTCGACTACTGTAATGCTCTCTACATGGGGCAACCTTTGAAGAATGTCCGGAGACTGCAAGTAGTCCAGAATGCGGCCATGCAAGCCGTCTTGGGTCTCCCAAGACATGCTCATATCACTCCAACCCTCCGTGAGCTGCACTGGCTACCAATTGGTCTCCGAACACAATTCAATTTTATGGCAATGGGCCAGGATACTTGCGGGACCGTCTTCTGCCCCATGAATCCCAGCGACCGTTTAGGGCACACAGGGTTGGCCTCCTACGGGTCCCGTCTGTTAGACAGTGTCGTTTGGTGGGACCTAGGGCTAGGGCCTTCTCTGTTGCTGCCCCAGCCCTCTGGAATCAACTTCCCTCAGAGGTTCGTACTGCTCCCTCCCTCCTAGCTTTCCGGAAACTGTTGAAAACACATTTATGCAGACAGGTTTGGAGTGTGTGAGCTGCGCTCTGCCCCTGGGCCTCTGATTGTGACTGTGTGTTGTATGAGTGGAAATAGTTATATAGTTTTTACACTGTAAATTAGTATTTTAATTGATTTATATTATATTTTTGTACTTGTATTTTTTGCTGTGAGCCGCCCTGAGTCTTGGGAGAAGGGCGGCATATAAGTCAAATAAATAAATAAACCACCACCTTGAATTGCACGCACAAACACACCGGTAGTCAATGCCACTTGCAGAGCGATGGTGTCTCATACATGAAGTAATCAGTACCTGTAAGTATGTACACCACCACATTCCTCATTAGGTATCTGAAGCTTCTGAATACTTTCTCAGGGACAGCCCATGTAAAAGCACATTGCAGCAGTCCAGTCTGGACGTTGCAAGGGCACAAGTGACCTTGAGCAGAGCTCCCCAGTCCCGGAATGGGCACTCATGTACAACCCAAAGTTGTGCAAAGGCCTTCTTACCCAGGGCTGCCACCGGCTCTTAGAGAGGAGTTACAGCTTGACAAACTCCCAAATGCCAAGCCACGACATACCCTGTTGTGGCTTCTCTTGGCTTCCAGTGAAAGAAAAATACAAATAAAATCTGAGTGGAAAAAAAAAAGCATCACACCCACTTAATCACCCACTTTTTAAACATCAAATGAAATTTTGGCAGATCCAAAGATTCCTTCCTTCCTTCCTTCTCTCCCATCCTCCCTCCCTCCCTCCCTCCCTCTCTCTCTCTCTCTCTCTCTCTCTCTCTCTCTCTCTCTCTCTCTCTCTCTCTCTCTCTCTCTCTCTGTTTCTGCCTCTGCCTCTGCCTCTCTCTCTCTCTCTGTCTCTCTGTCTCTCTCTCTTTTTCTTTCTCTCTCTCTTTTTCTTTCTCTTTCTCTCTTTTTCTTTCTCTCTCTCTTTCTCTTTTCTTCCTCACTTCCTTCTTCCCTCCCTCCTTTCCTTTCTTCCTCCCTTCCCTCCCTCCCTCCCTCTTTCCATTCATCCCTTTTTATTACTTTATTTTAATCTGACATTTGAACCTCCCAGTGCCCTGAGCTGAGCATGTTAAGCAGTGAAAGTTTTTTTTAAAAAAAACAAAACAAAACAGAGGTCCCTTATATCTCCTAGGGCTGATGGTCTACATTTTTTTTCTCCTACAAGTTCCCCTGGTATCACACCAGAAAGCAAACAAGTGTCTAACCTAGAAAATTCCCAGCTAACCCAGGGCTTTATTCCGATTGCTATCTGTTCCATCCATCTATCTACAAATCCCCTCCTGGGATTTCCTCACCTCATGTTGTATCCAGTGAGGTTTGGTGGGTTTCCTACAAACACTTTCCCCTGCATTTGAAGATTCAGCCTGCCTTGGAGCAAACATTTCAGTTTCCAGACGTTGCCCTTCTTCGGAAAAAGGGTATTTACTTCTCCTGCCCGTCGCTTTTTGGCAACGTGGCCAACTCCCAGGCGTCTCTTACACCGCGGGCATTTTTAAAAATGCTTTTATTTTATTTATTTATTTATTTCCCACCATATGCTGTGCATATGGAATGGCCCAGCATGATGCCAAGGGGGCAAAGAGAGGGAAAGAAAGCTCTTGTCCATTGAACTGACCTACTATGGAGAGCATTAATATGCCATATGATTCGCATCTCAACCATGTGGAGAACATGGAGTCATGAGCATTTTTCCTTGGCAGCCAGAAAAGGGAAGGTGAAAAAGTGTGTGTGTGTGTGTGAGAGAGAGAGAGAGACAGAGACAGAGACACAGAGAGAGGGAGATGATTCAAGCAAAATAACAATAAATTTTTTTACTGCTGGCTGGTGAAGGAGTTTAGGACGTGTTTTCTTTATATCTCCGTCCGCCCCTAATTGACGATGCTTTAAAATTGAATGACTAGCAGTAAAAACGTGTTTGCTTCAAGCTGAGAAGAAAAATGACGGTGTCGGTGCTTCCAAACTGATTGCGCTTTGTACACAAGTGACAGCCGCAGTCACTTTGAGTGACTGATAAGTGGGAAGCTTTGCAGCTTATCAAGGAATGTGCAGCCGAAAAAGAAAAGGGCTTTGAGCCATTCAGATGCGTTGGCATGTTCAGAATCACATCTCACATCAGTCAGCCTCGGGGAGACATTGTGAAATAAATTTTTGTACCCCTCCCATCTTGCTGGCTGGAGGGAAAAATCCAGGGTAACAGGGCAACATCATGCGGTTTCCGGGTGTTTCCCGAAAAGGAGAACATCCTTCTGATGATCATAGGTAAGTGATGGCGAACCTTTGGCACGCGTGCCAGAGGTGGCACTCAGAGCTCTCTCTGTGGGCACTCGCCATGCCCCGGAGATGGCAACCGTCCCTCTTCAACCAGCCACCTGCTAACTCGCCGAGGTTGGATGCATCCCAACACGGCTGGTTTCCCTCCCCTCCATCCCATCCCTCCTGGCCTCGCATGCTCTCCTTTTCCTGGGCACGGCCCACTGCATTGCCTCCTCAGCTGTCGGCCAGCCCTCCAACTCAGAGGCGGCTTCTCTGAACTGCTAGCGGCGGGCTGCAGAGCCCCAGAGTGCACCAGTCGAGGGGCTGGCAGGCTGTGGCTGCTGACGGATTCTGTCGGCCCCCATGTGCTTGCTGACCTCTGTGTGCAGAGGCCGATGGTGTCAGGCAGCAGCTGCCCCGGCCCCTGCCTCGCCTTGCCCTGCGACAATGGCACCCCTGCCCTGCCTCGCCTCGCCTTGCCTCACCTCACCCCACAGGACAAGCCTCCTGCCCACCGCCCGACCTGCCAGAGACCCTCTGGATCTCCCCCAACCCTGCCCAACCCTCACAGGCATCCCCCCCACGAGCAACATCGAGGTGACCATGCCCACCTTGGCTACACACCCACCCAGTCTGCCATGACCACCACAGCCACACCCATCCAGTGGTCCACGCCCACCTGGCACCCAGCGATAAATAAGTGGGTTTTGGGTTGCAGTTTGGGCACTTGGTCTCTAAACGGTTTGCCATCACTGTCATAGGCTGATCTGTAGCCTCCTTCCCTGTGGATTTTATTTTGAACTGAGGGGTCCTGGGTGCTGTCTGTGATTTTAGGTATGGGATAAGAGAAGGCACCTAAGATAAGGCTGACCAGTTTATTCCATGCTTATATTAGAGCAGGGATAGGCAACCTTGGCTCTTTTATGACTCATGGATTTCAACTCCCAGAATTCCTGAGCCAGCCATGCTGAAGGGAAAGGGAGAGGTGTCCAAGCTGAGCCACGCTGGCTCAGGAATTCTGGGAGTTGAAGTCCACGAGGGGAATGCTTATTAATATTACTTAATGCTTAATCATATTAAAAACAGGCATAGTTTATTTTTATGCCACCTTATGGGCAAAAGAGAAGTTCTGAATTCTGGGTGAGGCTGACCATTTTTATTATGTTTGGACCGTCTATGGAGTTACAAAATACGATTCTGATTGATGGAGCATTGCCTGGAAAATAGTGCCTTCCCAAAGTGAAGAAGTTGACCACCAGCTAAAATAAACAATGCCACATTCTATTAACTTTTTGATCCTGTATGGATAATTTTGACATCTGCCTGCAGCCTCTTTGCTAACAAACTGCTGGGACTTGTCCAGACTGACTCACAGGAAATGTGAGTGTACCATCATTGTTGAAAACATCACGGTAGCTTTCCTTTCACACATCATCTCTCTAAAGATGGGCTGTGTCCACTGCTTTTTTTATTTGTGGGGCGTAATTGTTTAGAAAGTTCAATGTGAAGTTCTGTAGAAAATTTCTTTTTCTGATTAGTTACGTGGTGCACTTGCTAGGGGTTTCTTATGGAGCCATTAAACTTTGCAGGGATGGTTTTTAATGAGCAATCACGATGGTTTAGAATAGACGGATTGTTATGATACAATTTGAAATACGGTTTCATTATTAGAAATTATATTTCCGTCTCATTCTTCCTTCACACCAGACGCTTTGGTTTTAAGACAGATAATCAACATTTGCCAAGCAAATTCCCGTGGCATTTAGCAGATACACCAGCAAGAATTTTCCGATATCACATAAAGATATTAATTTTTAGAAATGGACAAAAAATTTTTTTGCATTGAGTGAATATATAGATGGCATGATTTTGCTGATCACATCCAATCTGAAATACACCCTAAGCTATTTTTCAGCTTATCCCATCTTCAAATGCAATTGTTCTTTGATGTCTTCAGTCCCTGATGATACGTCCTATATGTCATATTTTCTGGGGGAAAAATGGTGATTTCAGTACAACCCATCAGATGCTTATATTTCTGGTCCTTTCTACTTCTGTAGATTTCCAATTAAATTCCCAGATGTAACTTGGATTTTCCAATATCCCTGACTGTATTGGAAAATCAGAAGAATATGAGTTCTTTTTTTTAAATAAGTTTTATTGGTTTTTAAAACATAAATCACATAATAGTTGGTTAACAGTGTATTTGCTTGGTTTACATTTGTAAAGAAAAATGGTTAACAATTGATTTCTATAATTCATAATCCACATATTCCAACAAATGTTTCTTTTTTTCTTAAATTTTTCTCTCTGGTAGATCCTGTCATCTATACTTTTAAATTTCACTTTAATATTTTAATATTTTTCCTTTGATCAGTAGAAGAATATAAGTTCTAAACCCACCTTAGATATGAAAGCCAGCTGGGTGACTTTGGGCTAATCGCCAGGAGATGGTGAGTTCTAGTCTGACTTTAGGCATAAAAGCTGGCTGAGGTACTTTCTCTCAGCCCAACTCACCTCATAGGGCTGTTATTGTTGTTGTTGTGGGGAAAATAAGAGAAGGAAGGTGTGTTGGATATATTTGCCGCCTTGAGTTATTTGTAAAAATATTTGCAAGCTATAAAATAAATAAAAACTATTATAAAAGGGGAAAAGAAACTAGGGTTGGCAGCCTGTTACCTATTGAGATTTTAGTTCCCAAAAAACTAAAAACTAACCCTAACCCTGCATAGTTAATTGCAAGAATTATGGCAAACATCTGGAGGCCATCAGATCCGACCAGGAACTTCTTAGGATTCCCAGAATGGCTGAGCAATAATGTTTCTGACCATGGACCTCATTGGCCTGGAGCCTTGGACTCATTTTTTCAGCTTTTACCCAATTTGCTATGGTTTCCCCATAAATATTAATCTATTTTTCTCGGTCTTTATTTTCAAAAACTAAGAACGGTTCCTTCCTAAGCCCTCCTATTGGAAATCAGCGAGAATACTCCAGAGTAAGCAGAATGGGGATTGCACCTAGGGAGGGGGGAAAAGAGAAGAAAGCCACCAAACCAGTTCCATTATTTGATGGAGGTTTTTCTTCTGCACCTATTGTCTGCTTCCCTTTTTTGTTGTGCGTAGCAGGTGTTTCTTTCACTACACCAAAGCTGGCAGGACAAGGGTTTCTTTTGTGAGGGCTCCTTGGAGACTTTTGATTAAACTCTTCTTTATGGCGACGATGCCAAGTTGCACATGGAATCTGTGTGGAAACAAATGCTTTCAACTTCTTCATTTATCCTCACTGCTCAAGCCTTTTTCCTCTTCTCCCTCTGTTATCTGCTATTTGCCAGCTAAATCTATAAGCAGATCTTATTCCTGGCCACCAATCCTTTTTTTTTTCAATGGGGGGGGGGGAGTAAGCCTCTTGTTTTAGCGGCCCTGAATGGTTTTAGTTCTTCGTTTGTTTGAAAATCATTAGCGAACGAAAATAATTAAAAAGGAAATACCTTTTAAAGAAATGATTTGTTATTTCTTTAATAATAACTAAAGGAAAAAGGTCATAGAATTGCGAGGATGCCCATGCCTGACCTTAAAAAAAAAAAGTCTCCAGTTTAGTTGTGTAAAAAAGGGGCAATTTGACAATCTTGAGAGCTGGTACCAGCTTAAAACATTCTAAGCTAGACAGACCATAAAGTTGCTTCCCGTAATTCTAATGCAATTCCCAAGGTTAAAATGCAAGCAGATTGGTAACCTGCAGGATGGTGCCAAAATAGCAGGAAAAAAATTTATCAGAATATTCTTCTTTGGGTAAAGTTTTGGGTACCTCTGAAATATGAAATTTTTTTAAAAAAAAATTCCAGAAAAATATTGCCCTGAATAGAAATTGGTCTCATTGAGACTATCAAATTCCTGTGTGAACAAAAAAAAATCTAGAATTCACATTTCCCTTATGTCAGCTCAACCTCATTTCTTCTCCATGAGATTTGAACATAGCGAAACCTCCGCAGCTATATTACCTTAAAGCCATGTCAGTCAGTGCATATTTCCTGATTATATCAAATCATTCTGGAGAAAAGAAATAAAGAAAAAAAAGGTGGACAAACTGGACGGTCACACTTTTTAGTGGTTTGGAAGGAAGGACTTGAATGTTCAGAAAACAGCATAGTCAAAATATTTGGATATAAAGAAGGGAAAAGCAGAGAGAGAGAGATCTCGGTTTTCTTATGCAAAGAAAATCGTGCATTGTGCTTTAAATCTTTATCTTAGGAAGGCAGTTTCATGTCTAAGGCGCTTATGAAGGCTTTGTAAATCACTTATTAAACAATACAAAACTACGGAGGCCTTTTCAGTTGTGTCTTTACTAAGAGCTAGCAAATCTAACTATCCTGTGCCCAAGTTAGTTTTGCATCTATTCCATTATGTCCATCTCCATTTTTTAAAAAACAATAACAATTTTTCCTAATATCTAGAACTTCCTGAAACGCATGGATTTTTGTGGGGATCTTCTATTATCTATAATGCTTAAGCTACATTGTCATTTTAGAAATCTCTTCCTAGTAGTGTCTGAAACAAGGGCAGGTAACATGTGCCATGATGTCACTCCACAAATAATGCAAATTATATTTATTTATTTATTCATAAAATTTATTGGCTGCCCATCTTACCACAAGGAAACTCTGGATGGTTTACAATCATTAAAAATCTATTTATCTATATATATCTATATATCTATCTATATATCTATATATCTATATCTATCTATATCTATATCTATATCTATATCTATATCTATATATATATATATCTATATATCTATATCTATATCTATCTATATCTATCTATCTATCTATCTCTATCTATCTATCTATCTATCTATCTATCTATATATCTATATATATATATATATATATATATATATATATATATATATATATATATATATATATATATGAACATAAATAAGTGAAAACGGGAGGAGGTGATGTGTTGTTAATCAACCACCTCCATTGTGCTGTTCCCCACAGTATACTTGTGACTGATCTCATGACAACCAGGATTTTAATACTATTGTTCTTCTTATTATTTTTTATTTTATCAAGGACTACCTGTAGCCTTGACTTTGCCAGCCAACTTTCCATGTAACCTTTTCCAGAGGATAACGGATGCCTCTATTCATGTAGACATCATCCGACGAATGTTGCTTCTATCTTCTACGCTTCAGCTATTGTCTCCCCTCCCACCCCACACCTGCATTACTTTTTTACTCACTTTATCCCTCCCCGGAGGGGGGAGAAGGCAAGACTGGTCCTGGTGTAGACTAAGACAATGATCAAAACTATACAAAGATTTGGATCACAACGATTTGAGTGACACCCTAAGCCCACCTGTCCTGAAACATAGTTGAGAACATGTGTCTTTTGGAGGCGAAATCAAGGACTATCTGTATACAGAGCAAAATCTGTTTCTGAAAGATTGCTTTTCTTCCCCGTCTCACAATGGAAATGTCAGAACGAAAGAAAAATAAATGCTTGGCTGCAATAAACCGAGAAAAGAAAATGTTCTTTTTGTATTATCAGGGGGACAAAGTCAAAGTGTGTTGACATGTATTGATGCGAAAGACAAAACGCCTGGAGTCTGCAAAGATGACAAACTTATCTGAGATTTCGGGAAGAGAAGCAAGCAAATTTTAGAGTTTAACATATGGATTTTTTTTTTCTGTATACAATACACTATTTGAAAACCAACTATATTTACCTGTGTTTGACTGAGATAAACTTATTCAAATCTAATTCCTTCTAATCCTTGTGAAAAATGGATCTTAGGAAATTGAGCTCATTTGTCTTAACTTCATCCACACTTTTTTTTCTTTATTTTAGATATAAAGAAGTTTTGTCCAGATCTCTGTGTTCTTAGAGCTTTTTAGAAGGCAGTGAAATGCATATATAAAAGATATTTCCTTGAGGTTCTTACTGGTCTTCATCTGGGCTGAGTAATACAAAGTAGTCCTCGACTTAACGACCGCATCAGAGCTCAACATTTCTGTTGCTAAGTGATATATTTATTAAGTGAGTTTTGCCCCGTTTTACAAATTTCCTTGCCACAGTTGTTAAGCGAATCACTACCGTCGTTAAGTTAGTAACACGGTTGTTAAGTGAATCTGACTTCCCCATTGACTTTGCTTGTCAGAAGGTCACAAAACTTGATCACGGGACCCTGGGACACGGTCATAAATATGAGTCAGTTGCCAAGTGTCTGAATTTTGAACATCTGACCATGGGGATGCTGCAATGGTCGTAAGGGTGAAAAACGGTCCTAAGCCACTTTTTCAGTGCTGTTGTAACTTCGAACAGTCACTAAATGAACTGCATAAGTTGAGGACTATCTGTAAAACTTCAGCTATACCGATTTCCCACAAACGTCAGTATCTTCATTTTGCATCTCCGCAATGGGTCCCTCTTCTTTTAATTTTTTCCCAAACTCTCAATTAAATGATAAAAAGCTCTATCTCTCCCCTTCTAACAATTATACACACACGCACGCACCCCTAGATTTATGTTTCAGGTGTCAATTTGAGAATATGTTCTTATCTTCAGTTTCCTTGTAATTACAAGTCTCCACCTGACTGGCTCGTGGCTCGTAACCTTTGATAAATGTTCTTGGCCTATAAAACAAATGCATAATTGATTGGAGATATTATACTGTTCACAATGAAATACAATGGTAGTTACATTGGTCCTTTGGGGAGGGGGAAAAAATCCATTGTAGGGCAATATTGGTATAGGACAGTGGTTCTCAACCTTTTTCAGGTTGAGACCCCACTTGCTCCGCCCATGTGCGGTGCGACCCCGGCGCGCGCACCGGGCCGATCCGCGCATTGCGCCCAAAAAAAAAACAAAAAACAAAACAAAATGGCGGCCCGCAACGGGCCGATCCGCAGATGCACGGCGCGTGCGTGAGACGCCCGAACCGCGACGGGCCAATCCGGGCATGCAGGGCGCGCGCGCGCCCCCCAAAAAATGGCGGCCCGCAACGGGCCGATCCGGGCATGCGCGGCGCGCGCGTGACGGCCCGAACCACAACGGGCCGATCCAGGCAGGCAGGGTGCGCGCACGCCCCCCAAAAAACAAAAAACAAAATGGCGGCCCGCGGTATCTGGCGACCCCCGCGAAACGGTCGTTCGACCCCAAATGGGGTCGCGACCCATAGGTTGAGAACCACTGGTATAGGACCAACCAAAATGCCATTTCCTATGTACCTCTTCACACTCTGCAGAATTTTCCAGGTGATAAGATTTTACAAGGGGATTGGAGAGGAAGTCCAATGATTACAGCAGGCTTTTCATCCATTGCATTTGTGAGATCTGAAGTTTAAAATAATAAATACGATTAGTAGTAATAATTCAATAATTTTAATAATATTACGCAATCCCAAAGCAACTGGAGCAACACCTGAACACTATCAGCCTGGACAAATTCACCATCAGTCAATTGCAAAAGGCAGCTTTATTTAACTCCATGAAACATCTACATGTGCCTATGCCAGGTCCTTGGGAAGGATTTGATGGGTGGATAAAAATGCCAAATCCAGTCCAAACCTCTGGCTGACGGTGCGATGAACCTTAATGATGTTATTAAAATAATAAATATGACAGACAGAGTACATTAGCTATTAATGTTAGGTTATACCTAGAATTTAGAGAATTTGGAAAAGATAGGAACTGATCCCGCGCAGAACTTTTCACCTGCTTTATGATTGTCCTCTAGGTTGATAATCCTTCCATGCATTGTTTGGTCATGGTGGTCTATATCTTCTCCACAGTTTCTGCGTCACATGGTTTGTGGAAGGAAAGCAGGTGATATGTTGCTAATCTGAATTTCAAACTAAAGATTGAACAAAACACTCCTCCTCTTCAAGGCCCATTCTCCAGAGTATTCCTGGAAGAGACATCAAGATAGTCTTGAACAAAGAGATGAATAGGACCATCTCAATTCAGGGAAGATGGAGGAGAGCATTCTATCTCCTGCATAATGAAACTATCCATTTAGCTTCTGGATAGATAGATAGATAGATAGATAGATAGATAGATAGATAGATAGATAGATAGATAGATAGATAGATAGATAGATAGATAGATAGATAGATAGATAGATAGATAGATAGATAAATTGATGGATGGATGGGTACATGGATAGATGGGTAAATGGATGGCAAGATAGATGATGGATAGATGGATGGATGGATGGACGGATAGACAGACAGACAGATAGATGTTGGATGGAAAATTGAATCCTGCTATTGTCCTGGAAACTCAGCTCTTTGAAGTGCAGACCAATTAAGGCAAAATAAGGGCCCATTTCTTCTTTTGCAGCCTTTTCTTCTGTCACTAATGCCTGGAATTTATCAAAGCAGTATGAAGGCAGGGTGTGTATGCATTTTAGCATGTTAAAAGGCAATAGAAGACAACAGGCTGATGTCCAGAATTTGGAATCTCATCTTATCAGTCTTAACACCTGCTCTGGTGGAATTGGGAGTTATGTTTATCATAGGAGTCTGCAGAAGTTTAATTCTGAATTAGCTCAATAAACATATTTTAAGTGCAGAAGTGATGACTAAGAGTACAAAGTGGGTTGTTTTGGACATGTCAGAGGCATTTCTAGACTCAAGGCAGATATATTTCAGCTGAAGCCAGTTCTGTTTTTGAACTTGCTTGCTTTCAAAATGCTCAAAACGGCCCATTTTCACTCAAAATAGCAGTGTCCCGGTCAAAAAGGGGGACTTCCCCAGGTTTAGGGCTGTAATGAGTTCAAAACTAAACATATTTCGTATCCCTAACCCCAAAAACAATATAATGGATGATCTTGTTCAGAAGCGTATTTACAGATACCCACATATAATTCAAGGACCTATACTTGTTCTAATCATGAGCAGCCCCTCACATAAAAATAGGCAGATATTTCCTAGTTTGACAAGTAATCATATGATCAGATGCTCCTTTCAATTACCACCCCGTCCTCAGGGGAACATAAGCAAAGAGAGCTAATGGTAGGAATGCTTTAAAATCCAGGTAAAGTAATAAGTATTAATTCCAATCCAGTGCAGGCTTAAACAACCTAATTTCCAGAGCAGTTTGATTCAATTCACATTAACTGAATTGAAGTCTCTTCTAAATCAAACCCAAGATACCGGTAGTAAACCTGAGGTAGCAAGTGGTACAGCAACCTAATTGCATCTTCAGATTTGTAACTCTTGCTTTGTTTGAAAAGGTGCCAAACCATCTGTTGTTGGTTCCCCAAATCTTATTTTTCAGTCCCCTGAGTCTCTTCTTGTTGTCTGTGGTCCAAGGTTCACTGGGAAAATGTTAATTTTTTTAGAAGTATTTTGAATGCATTAAGGGGAAAAATAAACCTATCAGAATCTATGAGAATCTTACCTGGAGTGAAGGATGAACTTTGAATCGCTTTACTTGATCTGATTAGCTTTGTGGTTCTTGGTCGACCTGCTGCATTGTTTGACTAATTTCTTGTCCAAGAGCCTCAGCTGGCAATCACAACATTACTTTTGGGGTGAGCAAACTGTGAAAAGTGCAAAAGAGTAAGAAAGAGTAAACAGAAGAAATTTAATGCATGGTCTACAGCAGGGGTCTGCAACCTAGACAACTTTAAGACTTGTGGCTGGCTGAGGAATTCTAGGAGCTGAAGTCCACAAGTCTTAAAATGGTCAAGATTGCAGACCCCTGGTCTACAGCATTAAAGTTCTAATGCACAGAACCAGTTTGTGATTAAGGCGCCAGGCTAGTAAACAGGAAACAGTGAGTTCTAGTTCCACACTAGGCATAAAAGCTTAGGCCAATCTACAGATGATGAGTTCTAGTCCCGCCTTAGGTGTGAAAGCTGATGGCTTTCAGCCAATCAACAGGAGATGGTGCACTCTAGTCCCGCCTTAGGCCTGAAAGCTGACTAGGTGGCTTTTGGCCAATTACCAGGAGACCATGGGTTCTAGTCCTGCTTCAGGTATGAAAGACGACTGGATGACTTTGGGCCAATCACCAGGAGTCTGGCCTTCGGTGTGCAAGACAGTGGAGTGACTCTCAACACAACTCACCTCACAAGATTGTTGTTGTGGGGAAAATAGGAGAAGGAAGGTGTGTTAGATATCTTTGCCATCTCGAATTATTCATAAAAATGATAAAGGTGGCATGCAAATAAATATATGATAAGAGAAAAGGAAATGCAGCTGAATCTAGTTTACACTCAACACTTCTCCGTATTATTCTGTTCTTGCAAGCCATTTGAAGTTCAGATGCATTCTTCAAAGTAGAAGGGGCCAGGTTAAGCAATATATCATCTTTTGTTTTTAAAGTTTCTCACCGGTTTGCCTGAAGCAAGGAGGTCTTTCTCTGTTTTTTTTTTTTTTAAAGGATTATGCCATAAGGAGAAGACAGCACTGGCTAGGTGGAAAGCTTGATCTGTTCTAAATCAGTTTCCTCTGATATTTTCCAAAGCTTCTAATATCATCACCCCAGTCCCAGATATTCTATTTTTCTCAGAGTTGCAAATCCATTTCTCTGTTGTGTATCTCCGTTCCTATTCTTTTTAGCCCCTTTTCATCACAGCCATTACTGTTTTCTTTTAATATTTTTTTTTCTTTTATACAGCCAACATTGCAAAGCTCTTGTGCTGAAAAATCTCAAAAGTGTTACTTGGATACCTGTGTTTGTGTTATACCAATTTCTTCCATCCTTCAGAGAGGAGGGTACAGGCTTTATTTCAAGAGGGTAGAAGCAGGAAGTGAAAAATTCTGCCGAGCTGGCATGGAGTCTTACCAGTCTGTTGGCTGCCAACACTCATGAGCGTCTGAAAATCTCGTATGCAAATCTCACGCTAATGTGTTGTTCTCCTTAAAATCTCCTGCTGCTGAATAATGAAAATTGATTTTTTTTTAAAAAAAAATTGAGATAAAACTCTCTAGGATTCATTGTTGCCAAAAATGGAGCGAGATGAACTGAAAGCTGTTTTCAGACTTAATTATGGAAGGGTGGAAACTGAAAATTTTAAAATATATTGTTCTACTTTAAGTAATATGCGTACATAGACAGACAGACAGAGAGTTTAATACAAGGGTCTTCCAACTTGGCCACTTGAAGCCTTGTGGACTTCAACTCCCAGAATTCCTCAGCCAGCCAGGGCTGGCTGAGGAATTCTGGGAGTTGAAGTCCACAAGGCTTCAAGTGGCCAAGTTGGAAGACCCCTGGTTTAATAGATGCAATGGATTGAAGGCAGACAAAGTTGCAGCTGGTAGTTCTTGGGTTACAACTGTGATGCAGTCTGCCCATTGTGGTGGTAACTCGTGATGGTCGCAAAGCAAATGCCGTGGCCATTATGTGAATCAGGGGTTTGCTATGGCAGCCATTTTGCCCCAAATTGGAAGTAAAGGCCAGCTTTCAGCTAAACCATCATAAAAGATAGTCACGTGACCACAAGACACTGCATGTGGCCACAAATGCAGGCCAGATGCTGAGCAGCTGAAGCCATGTGACCACAGGTGGGGGTGACCGTCAGAACTTTGAATCCAGGTTGCAAATCTCATGCAGGTACGTCCATCAGAACTTCAAACGGTCACTAAGCGGCCAGTAATAACACTACCCAAGATTACCTATACCAGGGGTAGGCAACTTTGGCTCTTTTATGACTCATGGACTTCAACTCCCAGAATTCCTGAGCCAGCATGGCTCAGCATGGAAAGCTCTCCCTTTCCCCTCAGCATGGCTGGCTCAGGAATTCTGGGAGTTGAAGTCCACGAGTCATAAAAGAGCCAAGGTTGCCTAGGCCTGACCTGTACTTAGAAAGGATCTGTTGTTTTATATCTATTGGAGTTTAAATTTGTGATGCCTGTTATATAGGTTCCTCTACCTCTTTCTGTATTACTAATAACAAACAAACTTGTCAGAGTCAAAGCGGTTTTAGATGCCCGGAATAGACAAATGTCTAAAAGAGTTCAAAGTTGCAACGGCACTGAAAAATGTTTTCACACAATCACATGATTGAAATTCAGACGCTTTGGCAACTGACTCGTATTTATGATGGCTGTAGTGTCCCGGGATCATGGGATCCCCATTGGTAACCTTCCCACAAGCAAAGTCAATGGGGGAAGCCAGATTTACTTAATGACTGCATGATTCACTTAACAACTGTGGCAAAAAGGTCTTGAAATGGGGTGCAATTTGCTTAACAAATGCCTTGCCTAGCAATAGAAATTTTGGGCTCAGTTCAGGAATCTTTTTGAAGGAATCTTTACTATTTTGTCTTCCTGTTAGGTCTCAAGAGAGAGGCGCCTGTGTGTGTGTGTGTGTGTGTGCGTGTGTGCGCACACACACATGTCTTTTCTATATATGTATTTCTTGATTGTTGATTCTCCCAAGGGAATCAGTTATACTGTGGGATTTGATGTTCCACTTATGGAAACGTGTGCAGTGCTTCTCTCTACTTGGCAGCTGATCATTTTAATGTACAATATACCAATCCTTCTAAATCTACAATTGCAATAATATTCAGAAACTTCTCACACTCCTGCAGGCTAAGCATTGAAAGTGCCACAACGAGTTAATTAAACACCTATCTGAGGATAAGTTGTTGAAAGGCAATAAAATAAAATCTACTTGTCCCATTTTTAGGAAGCAAGAGAGGCTCCATAGAGGCAAATTAGGCACCTTAGAATATTTCTTATTATAATTCAGCTAGGTTACACCATGCCAACCTCACTATGGCTGACTTATTCATGATTAATATTGATCATGCAGCAGAAAAGGCAACTTAGATCCGATTCTTGTTAATCCTAGAAAACCTGATGTCATCAAGTTGCGTATTTTTTGAAAAACAAAACATGCTTCAAAATCATTGTTAATTTTTATTTCTCTGTTGGTGAAAAATAAATCAGAAGCTCCACAGTTGATTGCATTTAGCTGATTCAAATAACCTTTTTATATTCATATCAAAATATTTACAATACCATAGATCAGCGGTTCTCAACCTTTTTCAGGCCGAGACCCCACCTGCGACGCCCATGCGCGGTGCGACCCCGACCTGCGCCACCCATGCGCGGCGCGACGGCCCGCATCGTGCATGCGCGTGCAATGGCCCAAACCGCGCATGCGCGGTGCGCGCGCGACGGCCCGAACCGCACATGCGTGGCGCAACGGGCCGAACCGTGCATGCGCGGCATGATGGGTCGAACCGCGCACGCGCAGCGCGCGTGCGATGGCCAAGGGGAAATGGGGGGAAAAATGGCGGACTGCGGTGTTTGCTGACCCCCGTGAAACGGTCGTTTGACCCCAAATGGGGTCGCGACCCACAGGTTGAGAACCTCTGCCATACCTTCTTTACAGCAACATAGCTCAATGAAGACGTCTTACGGAGAGATACAGAGACAAACCTGAGACTGAAAATTCAGCTCCTAACTCAGTACCTTTTGCACAGACTCAGTAGCACTTTCTTCACATTGGCTGACTGAGTTACCACATGACTCTTCCTGCTCATGAATATTCCAACACTCCTCCCTTCATGACAGGAAGAGACATCAGACCTATTGACTTAATACATTCTCCATAGTGAACACCACCCAATGGTTTAGTCATCACGTCTGCCAAATTATTCTCAGAAGAACAATGATGTAAATTAATCAATTTTCCTTTTACAGCTTCCCTGACATTACAATACTTAATGTCTACATGTTTACTTCTGTTCTTCACCCTGTCACCAGTTGCCATTTTTATACAGGCAGCATTGTCTTCAAATACCTTTACAGATTCTTTTACATTAATATTTAAATCTTGCAACAAATGTACATACCATGTTACTTCAGAACACAATTCAGATAAAGCAATAAACTCTGCTTCCCCTGTTGAAATAGCAACAGTTGTTTGTTTTCTGGATTTCCATCCAATCAGAGTCCCTCCAAACAATATTATAATCCCAGAATTTGATTTCCTTGTGTTTATGTCATTTGCATAGTCACTATCGACATAACACTTTAATTTCAATTCCTCAGTAATCTGTATTTGAAGACCCAAATTTATGGTTCCCTTTAAATATCTGAGAACCCTTTTTACACCCATCCAATGTAACTTTGTAGGTGCAGCAGAAAACAACTCAAAATGCTTACTGCGCAAGCTATGTCTGGTCTGGACCACTGTGATAGATATAACAAACTCCCTATTGCTGAGTGGTATATCTTTTGATCACAGGTTTCACCTTTGTCCACACTTAAACTATTATAAAAATCCATACTCATGGGTGTGGGAGCAGTATTGCAATCTTTCATATTATATTTTTCCAATAACTGCTAAATTTTTCTCCCTTGACTGAGAATATAACCACCTTTTTCATTTTTCTGTATGTCTACACCGAGATAATTTTTTATTTCTCCTAAATTCTTTAATTTGAATTTCTTTCCTAATTTATCAGCAAATTCCTTGACTTGTGATGCATCCTTTGCGATGAAGCAAAGGTCATCCACAAATGATAACAGTAGACAATTCCCTCCTTGTAACTGTCCAGTATATATACAATTATCAGCTTTGCAACTTTTAAATCCAAGACCCTTTAAAGCAGTATCTAAACAGATATTCCAATTTCTGGCTGACTGCTTCAGCCCATAAATAGCCTTGTTTAATTTATACACCCTGTTAGGTTTTGAAATTTCATATCCTGGTGCTTGGATCATATAAATTTCTTCCTCTAACTCAGCATTGAGGAATGCAATTGTGATATCAAAGTGCCAGATTTTATGCTTATATGCCGCTGCCAACGCCAGTGCTAATCTTATACTCTCACTTTTCACAGTTGGCGCAAATACTTCATCGTAGTGCACATTCTTTAATTGTGAAAAACCTTGTGCCACTAACCTGGCCTTATACTGTACATCATTATTTGGCAATAGCTTTTTCTTATATACCCACTTACAACCCACAGCTTTGGTTCCCTGTGGCAAAGTCATTGATTTAAATACTTCATGGTCTCCCATGGATTTCATCTCTTTATCCATGGCCTCCTTCCACCTTTCTTGTTCAGTTTTTGGTAATGCCAATACTTCTTTATAACTTCTTGGCTCATACCATACATTGCAAACCTTTACCTTGCTGGCAGAATACCTGTCAGGCGGAATTCCTTTATTACATCGCTCTGACCTACGTGGTATTAACTGCTCCTGTGTCTCAAGTCTATCTGGCTTCATGTCTTGTTCAGCCTTTCCTCCCTGAACATTGACATCTTCAGTAATCATTTTTTTATCATTAGATGAGTTATTGTCATTAAATAGATCACCGTCATTAAGTGAGACATACCCAGAATTTGCATTAATTCTTTCCCAATTTTGTTCTGCAAAATTAGCAGACCTTGAAATTACAATTCTTTTACTTCCATCGCTAAAGCGATATCCTTTTGACCCTGGCTCATAGCCCACAAACCTGAGCTTTCTTGCCTTTTGCTGTCCCTTTCTTCTGATTGCTTTCGGAATATGTACCCATGCAGTACTTCCAAAAATTTTCAAATGTGCCAGTGATGGCTTTCTCCCATATAGAATGGCATACGGAGTATTATTAATGGAGGAACTCCACAGCCTGTTAACTATATAATTGGCAGTCAGTATGGCTTCTCCCTGATATGACCTGCTCATACCAGAATCCTCTAATAATGAATCTTTCATTGTTTGCAAAACACCATTCCTTCTTTCAGCTACACTATTCTCTGCTGCTGTGTAAGGATTTGTACGTCTGTGTCTTATTCCCAACTGCCCCAACCATTGTTGGAATTTAGTTGACATAAATTCAGTACCTCTGTCAGTTTGCAACTGACACACTTGTTGTCTGTACCTTCTCTCTACAAAACTTACCCACTGTTTGAATTGTTGTAGCACCTCTGTCTTTCCTCTAAGCAAGTAGCAAAATGAATACCTGCTATAATCATCAACAATTACCAGTGCATATTTTGCTCCTCCCAAACTGGCTTACATAGGTCGCACCAGATCTGCATGGACCAGCTCTAGAGCTCTTTTTGTTTGTCTTGTGCTATATTTACTAACTGGGTATGCCTTTGACTTCGATGCTTTGCATACTGCACAGTCCAAATATGTTTTGCATCCCTTCAAATTTAGCCCTTCTGCAAACTCTTGCATTTGCTGCAAAATTTTAAAGCTTGCATGGCCAAGTCTTCTATGTAGAAGATGAACACACGAATCATGCTCTGCAACATTCTTAAATATATGGGAACATTGAACCTTTTGTCCCTGCAATACATATAGATTATCTTCCTTTATGCCTTCTGCACAAATATTCCCATTCCTTTTGATGAGACATTTCCCATTTACAAAAATGATCTCAAAACCTTGTTTGTCTAAATTAGACACACTTAACAAATTATGTTCCATCTCAGGTTCACAAAGCACATTGGTAAACTTTTATTCCAAATATGGAATTTTTACATCGCCTCTTCAGATGACTTTTGCTTTCTGGCCATTTGCCAAAGCCACAGCTTCTTGTGCTACTGGAACAAACCTGCAAAATAATTCAGAGTCATTAACAATTGTTTGACTTGCCCCACTATCTATTAGCCACTTGTCTCTGTTGTTGCTATAGCAAACTTTTGCAACACCAAAATGTTCCTTTTGCAAATCAGTCCTTTTTGCTTGCACAAATGTCCTTCGCTGCAAATTGTTCCTCTGCAAACAGTTCCTTTTCAGATGTGTGTTTGTTCCACAAATGTAGCAATTCTTTTCTTGCTGAGCCCTCTGCTTGCAAAATCTCTCTTTTGATGCAACTTGGTTCCATCTGCTTGTTTCTTCTCTGGAGATTTGCAGTCTGGACACCTTCCTCAGGAATTTCTCCTCCTCGTGGCTGTTCCTAAAATGTTGCTTTTCTTCTTCATTAAGCAAACATGCCTTTTAAGTCTTGCTCTTCTTTACACTCAAATATCGCAGAAACTGTGTCCCAGGTTTTATCTAAACTGTTCAATACCAATAAAACCTTCTGGGACTCAGGGAATTTAATCCCACATTGTTTTAAGTCCAAAGATAAACTTTGCATTTTATTTAAATGCTGTTCCACAGATTCACCTGGTTGCAAACAGGCCCCGTAAAGTTTTTTTGACAATTGCACTATATTGCATGCAGAAACATTCACGTGTACAGCTCTCAACTTCAACCAAATCTCCTTTGCAGTCTTTAAATTTGCAACATTTAAAAATTGTTCATCATCTAAATTCAAGATGAGATAAGCCATTGCTTATCATGACTTTTCTGATCAGCAGCTGCAAACACTTGTGGTGGATTTTCTAGATGTACCACGGCTCTTTAGCCTTGAGCAAACATTCCATTTTAGCAGCCCACACAATATAATTCTTCTGGCCCAAACGAGGCACAGAGCTTTCCTCAAATTCCAACTGCAGCCATTCTGCTAATTCTGCCTTGTTCTTATGCTTTCTAAACACAGGCAATTTCTTCCAGCTTTAAATTACAATGCAGTCCTTGGCTCTTTTATGACTCATGGACTTCAACTCCCAGAATTCCTGAGCCAGCCATGCTGAGGGGAAAGGGAAAGGTTTCCATGCTAAGCCATGATGGCTCAGGAATTCTGGGAGTTGAAGTCCACGAGTCATAAAAGAGCCAAGGTTGCCTACCCTGGTCTAGCGGTTAAGGCACCAGGAGAATGTGAGTTCTAGTTCTGCCTTGGCATGAAAGATGGCTGGGTGACTTTGGGCCAGTCACTAGAAAATTGTGAGTTCTACTCCCGCCTTAACCATGAAAGCCGGCTAAGTGTGCCAGTCACTCTCTCAGAAAAACTAACCTCACAAGGTTTTTGTTGTGAGAAAACTAGGAGGAGGAAAGAGTTATGTTCACCATCTTGAGTGATTTATAAAAAATAAAAAAGGTGGGATAAAGAAAAATAATAAATAAAAAGTGTGGATATAATGTCTTCAACATCATGATTCAATCAGTTATGTCCATATTTTTAAGAATATGCAGTGAGGGAGATGAGCGGTTTCTAAATTTGATAGGACAGTCATCCTCCTCCCCCTCCTCCTTCTCCCAAACTGCACATAGCTGTTGTTGTTTTTTTTATCGTTGAGAACCTAAAACTGTGCTGAAACTTTAAAGAAAGATATCAAAGAATTCCCAGTTGTAGTAATGGATCCTGCCTAGGGTAGCTGATTGAACTAGGTGATCTCCTAAATCCTTTCCAATTTTTACATTCTATGTTTCTAACACCCAAGGACTGTAGATCTGGTTAATTCTTACAGGAATCTGCTTTACTCTTCCTTGGCCACTTGTAACAGATTAAATAAATGGTAAAAATACATTTTGGTTGTTACTAGATGGTGACAGAGAAACACCATGATGTACTGTCATGATTTTTCACTTACCAATAACTACTAGGGAAAAAAAGATGGTGTTTTCAAAATGAAAATGGCTATTTTGGATTAAAGGAACACCTTTAATTACCCCTACTCCCTGAAGCAGGTCTGCTTGAAGCTAGTCAAGTATTATTTAACAGCAATCAGCACCCAGAATAAAATCTCCATCATGATACCTGATATGGGATCTTTTGTTGGTTTTAAAATACAGATGGTCAATTCTTTCTTTCCTTTTAATTCTTTTCACTGTCTCTGGGCAATAGCCTTTGCTACCGGTAAGATGCTCTCAGACTCTTCTGAATGCTTAATTACTCAATGAGATTTAGATTTAAACCAAATGGGATGAGATAACGGTTTAGTCCTGTCCTCGCCATTGTGTGATCAAAGCAGGGCTTCTCTGTATAAAATATCCATAGGTGAGAGTTTATCCGGAGGTTGACGGGGAAGGTCTTCCTTACTGAAACTGACAAATGCCCTTGAGTGATTATTTCGGTGTCAGCTGTATTACAGAAGATAAAAAAAAAATACAGCTCTACATATGTGCCCTTCTGACCTGATTCAATAAAAATAGTGATTAGATAGTGGTGATTTGTGTGCCTTAATCTCTGGCTAAGATTACTCTTAACAGAAGGCGCCAACCTTAGATGAACTTGTTATCTTTCCTCACCAATCCTCAGGGCTCTCTGCATTCTTCAATACTATAGCAACAACCATCTCATGCAACTGCTTAAGCATTTAATGTATATGGTCAGCTTTTTCATCCATTGTCCAGCAAAGTGTTTCCTTTTCATGGGGAGGGTTTTGTTTTCAAATCTTTCAGTTTCCAAAGCTTCTTTAAACAATATCATGCTACAGTTCCACAATAGGGACCGCAACACAAAGAAGCACCTAGAAGGAGTCTGGTGTTAACCTACTTTTTGAAAAACTTTAATAGAATCTCAATTTAAATGGACTCAGAAGCAAAATCGAATATTTTAACCTAGGTTGTTTGGTTAAATTAGTTCTCCAGAACTATCCATTTTTTAGCACACTCCATATCTAAAGGGCCAGTTTAGCCTGGAGATTAAGATGTTGGACTATTCCAGGGATCTCCAATCTTGGCAACTTTAAGACTTGTGGACTTCAACTCCCAGAATTCCCCAGCCAGGATGGGAATTCTGGGAGTTGAAGCCCACAAGTCTTAAAGTTGCCAAATTTGGAGACAACGAGGTCTACTCCTGCCTTAGTTATGTACTGTAAACCAGCTGGGTGCCTTGGAGCTGGTCACTCTATCAGACCAACCCAACCTATGGACTGTTTTTTGTGGGGAAAATAGGAAGTAGGAACATTAAAGTCGCTATAGGAGGAATATGGAAGGTCTCCAAATTTGATATATAAATAAAATGAATGAATAAATAAATTGTGCATTCTGCCTTGAGATGACATCATCATCACCATCTTAGCTTTTCCCAAACCAGTGCATTAGAGCTACAAACCCCCCAAAGTTTACTGTGGATGCCAGGAATTATTATCATAATATATCTCAAAGGCACCCAGTGGATTACCTCATTCAAAATTGCAATTCATCTCAAAATGAATTGAATAAGATAAGATAGAAACGAGACAAGTGGCAGATTTTCCAAATTCATGAAATCTATATCATTGTGGGGAGCTCATTTTTGTACATGCTGAATATCCTAGGTTGAATTTCTAGCATATCTTGACCTATCAAATGATGTACATTGCTGGGCATTTGGTTTTCCATGGGATAGATCGTGGACCAGTGGTCTTTTATGGTGTACAGGACATTCATATATAGATTTATAACTTTATTTAAAAATTCAGAAAGATACATGACCAGCATATTAGCTTTTCATGATAATGATGATAATAATAATAATAATAACAACAACAACAGTAGCAGTAGTAGTAGTAGTAGTAGTAGTAAAGTTGGAAGGTACCTTGGAGGTCATCTAGTCCAACCCCCTGCTCAGGGAGGAAACTCTATACCATTTTGGACAAATGGCTGTCCAGTCTCTTCTTAAAAACCTCCAGTGTTGGAGCATTCACTGCTTCTGGAGGCAGGTTGTTCCATGACTAGTTAATTGTTCTAACTGTCAGGAAGTTTCTCCTTAGTTCTAGGTTGCTTTTCTCCTTGCGTACTTTCCACCTGTTGCTTCTTGTCCTGCCTTCAGGTGCCATGGAAAATAGCTTGACTCCCTCTTCTTTGTGGCATCCCCTGAGATATTGGAAGACTGCTATCATGTCCCCCCTCGTCCTTCTCTTCATTAAACTAGACATACCCAATTCCAGCAACTGTTCCTTATATGTTTTAGCCTCCAGTCCCCTGATCATCTTTTTTGCTCTTCTCTGTACTCTTTCTAGAGTCTCAACATCTTTTTTACATCGTGGTGACCAAAACTGGATGCACTATTCCAAGTGTGGCCTTACCAAGGCCTTGTAAAGTGGTATTAACACTTCATGTGATCTTGATTCTATCCCTCTGTTAATGCAGCCTAGCACTGTGTTGGCTTTTTTGGCAGCTGATACAGGAGTGTTAAACAGAATAGCAGAATAGCAGAGTTGGAAGGGACTTTGGAGATCTTCTAGTCCAAATCCCTGCTCAGGCAGGAGACCTTATACCATTTCAGATAAATTGTTCTCCAATCTCTTCTTAAAAACCTCTAGTGATGGAGCACCTACAACTTCTGAAGGCAAGCTTTTTCCACTGCTTAGTTGTTCTCACTGTTGGGAAATTTCTCCTTAGTTCTAGTTTGCTTCTTTCCTTGATTAATTTCCATCCCTTGTTTCTTGTCTTGTCTTTAGGTACTTTGGAGAAGAGGTTGACCCCCCCCCCTCTTCCTTGTGGCAGGTCTTCAAATACTGGAACACTGCTATCATGTCCTACCTAAATATTTAGTCCTATATAAATATTTAGACCTTTATTAAATTGTATTCCAAGTTCGCAATGAACATTGCTGCTTGTGAAATCCATATCAGAGATGATCAGAAAGAAGTCAAAATAGACTTGCTCACATCTGATTTGCTTTTTCTATTTCACTTTCCTTTCATTCACATCCTGTTTCACCCCTTCGGATGTAGTCCTGTCACTACCGTAGTATCTGTGTCACACAGAAGCTTTCTAGCTTCCTTAGTCATTATATCTTCAAGAAGTTAATTGGATACTCTCATTTCTAAGATGGAGGCTCTGTGAGATTAACAACCACTCCTTATCACCTTAAACTGACTGTAGAAAATGGCCACTGCCTGTCGGAAATTGTCTTAATTATCCTTTAAAGTCATCCATGATAACTTCGTCACACTGATTGCACACGGGGTACAAGCAAGAGACAGAAAGTTTTGGAAGAAATTCAGAAAATGTTGTTTAGTTGGTTGAATCGTATATATATATACGATTGTCAAAAAAAGAAAATTTAAATTTGTAAATGTTTCGCAGTTGCGACTTGAGCCTGCTCTATGCCCCTAGTTGTGGGGCGGCAAGGCAAAAGAGATTGTAAAAAGTTTAACTGCAGCACAGCAGTTAAAAAATGTCAAGGTGTATCTAATTAGACTTATCTGTCTGAAAAACTTTCTGTATATATATATATATATATATATATAGATAGATAGATAGATAGATAGATAGATAGATAGATAGATAGATAGATAGATAGATAGATAGATAGATAGATAGATAGATAGATAGATATAGATAGATAGATAGATAGATAGATAGATAGATAGATAGATAGATAGATAGATAGATAGATATTGCACCTTATCTCTGCAAAAATGTCTCCTTTTTATTGCCTCCTATCACAATATAATTTTGTTAGAGATGGTGCTATTGGAAGGACTACAGTGTGGTGGGCGATTTAACATTATGGAAGGATGATGCATAGCAACTCCTAAAAGAGGGCAGTTTTACAAAATAATCCTACAAAAAAAAAATCTATAAATTGTGCCTTGAGGTGAAACGGAGAAATAGTGAAGTGCATGTAATCTTGAAAATCAAGAATCAGTTGCTTAGAATTCACTTGACATTTGGAAGGACCGAATTTTTCCCAGTCACATCTACCCAACCCACTAGAGTGAAGAGGCAGGGAATATTACAAGTCCCCTCTTCTAAGGAAGTCCATATAGCATAGGGGTCCCCAACCCCTGGTCCGGGGCCCAGTAGCAGACCGCAGCATGCCAGCAACGGTCCGCACAAACAAGCAAAGCCCTATCTATGGGATGCAGGCAGCACACAAAACCACACACTCTCTGGTCTGTGGAAAAACCTTTCTCCACGAAACGTCCCTGGTGCCCCAAAAAGTTGGGGACCTCTGATCTAGCGGGACCAAGAAGAAGGGTCTTCCTTGTGGTGGCTCCCTCCCTATGGAATGTCACTGAGATAAGATTGGCCCCCACTTTAACACACTTCTACAAGGCCCCGAATATCTGGTTTTGCCAATGGGACTGGGCACCCCAGAGTCTGACGGAGCCCATCAAATGGCTCATTTGACTTGTCATCAAGGGAATTGGGAACTATTACTTTTTTATTGTTTGTTGTATTGGACTTTCATATCTTGTACGTTGCCCAGAGGCACTGAGAGTGAGTTGGGTAGCCATATACATTTTCTTAAATAAAATAAATATTGCTCATAGGGATGAAGAGATAGGCGTATATCTTGATAATCCTTCTGAAATGCTAACATCCTCCATGTCTTAGAACTGGATTTCCTGAAAATCACCTCTTTCCCCAGGAGTTTGTTTGGACAGTAATGAATTTGAGTTCTTCTCAACTCATTTGCAAAGCAAATGGGAAGGGAATTTAGTTGGTAGCTCTATCCTTATTGGGAAATTTTGCTCCTATAACCAAGCATATTGTTTCAGTGCCAGAGCCTTTTAAAGAACTTTGAATTCTAAATTGGCTGGTTTTATGGTGCTTTTATCTTCTGGTTTTAATTAATCAATTAATTTAGGAAATTTATAGGCTGCTCATTCCCTTAATGGTGGTAGGCAGCTTACAAAGATACACTAAAAGTACCCATTAAAAACAACACTGAAAGCATAGCAAAATCTAAAACAGTCATATTAAAAAGGATTCGGCAAATGAATATGCTAAGTCTCCTTCTCAACTGTAACCAGAAAGGGGCCTGATTCCACTCCGAAAGCATTTTATTGCACAACAATAAACTACCATGGGAAAAGCAGGATTTAATGTTGGTGCCAGGTTAAAGACGGCGAGCTTGTCAGCTAGAAAGCTGAGACCCTGGGTTCGAGACCTGAGCATCACGGGATGGGGCGAGCTCCCATTATTCTCCCCAGCTTCTGCCCATCTAGCAGTTTGAAAGCATACAAATGCGAATAGATAAATAGGTACCACTTTGGTGGGAAGGGAACAGCTTTCCGTGTGCCTTTGGCATATAGTCATGCTGGCCACATGCTGATCACAGAAAGACTCTTCAGACAACTCGGGCTCCTTCAGCTAGGAAATGGAGATGAGCACCACCCCATAGAGCAGCGGTTCTCAACCTGTGGGTTGCGACCCCATTTGGGGTCGAAGGACCATTTCACGGGGGTCGCCAAGCACCGCAGTCCGCCATTTTTTTGGGGTCGGCCATTTTTTTTTGGTCGGCCATTTTTTTCCTATCGCACTGCGGGCCGCCGCACTGCGCATGCGTGATGCGCCCCATCGCGCATGCGCGGTGCGGGCCTGCCATTTTTGGGGGGGGTCGGCCATTTTTTTTTGGTCGGCCATTTTTTTTATCGCGATGCGGGCCGTCACGATGCGCATGCGCAATGCGCCCCGTCGCGCCGTGCATGCGCGGTGCAGGCCCGCCATTTTTTTTGTGCGGCGCGGGCCGGGGTCGAGCCATAGAGACAGACATGACTGAACAGGGGAAACATTTACAGTAGTGACCAAAATTGCGGAAACCTTTTGGGAAAAGTGTATTTTTGAGGTTTGATGGCTAATAACATCACTTTTGGGGGGGAGTAGTACCATAAAATGATATATCAACGGAAAGATAATTTAATCAAGAATGTAATGCAACATAGTTTGTTCAATTATCTGTACTGTATTCTATGACAAGTTATAGCCAAATAACCAGAAAAAGGAATCACAACTTGCTTAGGTTGATATCAAGTAGCTTTCCTTCATCTGATTGTAGCCAATGAGCATGAGTGTTTAGAGAGCCAATCAGGTGTCATCTTGTTTTGGCACTAAGCCAATCAGATCGCAGTAGGATTCAGTTATTGATGTCCTGTATTGAAGCTGAGAGGAGGACATTGGTCAGTGTGTTATGTGATCGCTAGCAAGTTGTTTGGAGTTTTTGTGTTCTTTCATTTAGTGAGCTTGTAAAACATAATAAAATTAAAATAATGGTGCAAAGAGTTGACTGGTTGTCCAGAAAGCGATGTAAAATAGCATTATTAAGTGAACAAGGCTACCGTTATAAAGAAATTAGAAGAAAAATGGGTGGAAACTTAACCAAAGGTGGCATTTCTACTGTACACTTTTCTCAAAAGGTTTCCACAATTTTGGTCACTACTGTACCTTTACCTTTATTAAAGACATAGATATATCTTTACTAGATATATCTGTGGAATAGTCTCTAAAAGGTGCCTGGGGAAATCTAGGAATACTGGATGGATGGATGGATAGGTTTAAAACATTTATATATCAGAAATTATGGGACAGATAGTCCTGCACGTAGTTTAAGGCTACTATACACCAAAGTGCTTTGGGCTCAGAAAACAACTGTAAGTATTTCAGCATAAAACAGTGTTTCTCGACCTTTAAGAGGTGCAGACTTCAGTTCCCAACATTCCCCATGCTGGCTGGGGAATCCTGGGAATTGAAGCCCACACATCTTCAGGTGGCCAAGGTTGAGAAACTCTGGCGTAGAATGATGTTCTCCTCCAAGAGACTAAACTGGGATGGGTTACAAATCGGAACCAGCCCATAGTAATTATTTCCTCACTAAATTCATCCTGCAGTACAACCACAAGCCAGAGTTCTTAACTGTTTTACTTGCTTTTGACAGTTTAGCATTTATAACTTCAAGTATTAAAATAGCCCTACGCTCAGCAGGGTTTTTCATCTTCACGTTTCCCCTCCCTGTTGCTATGTTCCTTCACTACGGACCACCTGGGTGTTGTCAGTGGTTGCCTTTAAAAAAAAAAATTACTTAATGTCTTTATTTTCGTAGCAAAACATTTTTTTTAAAAAAAGGAACTTAAAAAATCGAAACTGCAAACTAAAAGCACAAACTAAGAAAAGAAAAATATTATCGTTGTTTTATATGTATCAGTACAGGTAGTGCTCAACTTACAACCAAAACTGGGACCAGAATTTGCATTGCTAAGCAAAGTGGCTGTTTAGTGAGTCACCTCATTTTATGTCTTTTTGCCATGGTTCTTAAGTGAATCACTGCAATCGCTCAAGCAACTCGCAGAGTTGTCAATGAATCCAGCTTCCCCCTCTTGACTTTGCTTGTCAGAAGCTGGCTGGGAAGATTGCAAATGGCAGTCACATTCCCAGGATACTGCAGTCATCATAAACACACAGCAGATGTGAAGTGCCTGAATTTGGACCACATGAACACAGGGATGCTATAACTGTTGTAAGTGTGAGTACCGGTCGTAAGTGCCATTGTAATGTCAAACGGTCCCTAAATGAATGATTGTAAACAGTGGTGGAATTCAAATACCTGAACAACCAGTTCTCTCCTTTGATGCACGCCTGGGCCTCTGACGCCTAGAACGGACTTTCAGAAGTGCCATCCATGCACTTCCGGTGGGCTGTTCTAAGCCTGGGAGGTCTCTGAGGCCTAGAACGGACTTCTGGAAGTGGAATCCATGCACTTCCGGTGGCCTGTTCTAGGCCTGGGAGGCCTCCTCCAGGCCTCGGAGGCCTAGACTGAACTTCTGGAAGCCAGCCGGTTCTCCGAATGAAGCAAAATTTAGCTACCGGTTCTACCAAACCGGTGCAAACTGGCTGAATCCCACCATTGGTTATAACTTGAGGATTGACTGTAATCTCTACTTTACCAGTGAATTCACTAGTGTAATACGAACAGTGCATAAATTCCCATTCTAGGTGGCGGCTCTGCATAGCCACCTTTTTCCCCCCCCCCTCATCTAGCCTAATAAACTGATGGTAGTAGAGTTCTCTATCCCCAGTTTTTCCTCAAAATGGCAGCTCAAAAGGTTGATGGTCTTGGGGGTTGCATCTTTAGGATTTATTTATTTCACAAATGAAGGCGAAGATACATGTCCCAGGATAATGTTGCCGGATCCAATCTGCGTTGTTCACCGGGACCAGAGATTTAATCTTCTGAGCTTTTGGATTCACACTGGAGCCCATCCTCGAGGGAACTTCCCCCCAGTAGCGTGTGTGCCTCTGCTAGAGCACCCAGTGACCCAGTGACCAACCCAGATTGTATCCCGCCTTTATTTTGTTGTTGTTGTTGTTTCTTTTTTTCTTTTTTTTTTCTTTCTTTTTTTTTTTTTTTGTATCCCGCCTTTATTGATTTACTGTAAATGACTCAAGGTGGCCAAGAGATCCAATGCTCCTTTTGCTTCCTATTTTCCCCACAACAAAACTCTGAGCTGGATTGAGCTGGGAGAGAGTGACTGGCCCAAGTCACCCAGAGGGCTTTCATGGCTAAGGCGGGACTTGAACTCACAGTCTCCTGCTTTCTAGCTTAGTGCAGATCAATGCTTCACTGAGGAAGTTTTTCCAGCTTGTTGGGATGCAAGCAGGTGAAGGTGCTGGCCAACATTATTCTCCTCTCTCTTTTCCTCTCTTTCTTTTTCTTTCTCTCTCTGTGTGTCTTTCTCTTTCTCCTCCTATTTCTCTTTCCCTTTCCCTCTTTCTCTTTCTTTCTCTTTGTCTCTTTCTCTGACTCTCTGTGTGTCTTTCTCTCTCTTTCTCTTTCTCCTTCTCCTCCTTCTCCTCCTCTTTCTCTTTCACTTTCTTTTTCTCTTTCTTTCAATCACGTCAGGATGCTTGAAGGAGCAGACTTCAAGAACAAGGTTGTGAGCCAGCTGTCTTCAGCAATATTTTGATGGTTTGCATCCAAGACGCAAAGCAGCAGTGCTGCGAATGCCAAGCGTAGTTCAGATCTGTATCATTAATTTCCCCACTGTGTCAGAAGAAAAAGTTTAGCAAGAAGTGGATGACATGAAAGAGATTCTTTAAAAAAAGAAAAGAAAGAAAAAAGAATCATATCACGATGCAGTTGTAGTAGTGAGAATTACGGGGAGATTTTTTGATCTGCAGTAGTGTATTCCCTTTGCTATGAGCCTGTGTCACTTCCACTATTTTTCTGAGCAACGAGAGAGAAAGCAAGGCAGCAGTGGGCCTCTTTGAGAAGAAAGAAGCTTACAGGGAAGAGAACAACAACAACAACAACAAAACCCACAAAAAACCCAGAAGTTTGCACTGTCCTGCTGTGCAACTGCATTAAAAAGCATTCCCCCTCCTGTAGAAAACATTTGCATTATCCTCTTCTTAACCCGAGGTTGTTTTTTTTTAATAAGGTGGACTCGCTAACTTTAAACTATTCTATTTTGTTCATAAAATAATTTGAAGCATTTCTTTAGAAGCCTCAAAGATATTACGGGTATTACAAAAATCAAAACTAGAAACTAAAAATGCAAACTAAGAAAGAAAAGAAAAAGTAAGACAAGAAAAGAAAATCATATTTTATACCTATCAGTACAGGTGGTCCTCAGGCTGGCAGCCCAGGGGTAGGCAACCTTGGCCCCTTCATGACTGGTGGACTTCAACTCCCAGAATTCCTGAGCCAGCATGGCTCAGCTTGGAAATCTCTCTCTTTCCCCTCAGCGTGGCTGGCTCAGGAATTCTGGGAGTTGAAGTCCACGAATCATAAAAGAGCCAATGTTGCCTACCCCTGGCTAGACCATAACAGGGACTAGAATTTTCATTGCTAAGCAAGGTGGCTGTTAATAAGTTATATAATATTAATAGTGTACTTTTTTGCTTTGTTAAACATAAAATATCTATTCCATCCATCTTCTTTCCTTCTCTATCTCTCTTTCCTGCCTGTGCATCTATCTATAGCAATAGCAACAGCAGTTATATACCACTTCTCCGTGCTTTATAGCCCTCTCTGAACAGTTTATGAAGTCAGCATTTTGCCCCTAATACAATCTGGGTCCTCATTTTACCCACCTAGAAAAAATGGAAGGCTGAGTCAACCTTGAGCCGGTGAGGCTCGAACCCTTGGCAGTCGGCAGAATGAGCCTGCAATACTGCATTCCAACGACAGCTCTATGTCAATCACCCTCATTCAGTCCTCTCCATATGTTGCACTCCAATCTCCAAAATCACAGCCAGCATGGTCTTGTTCGGCTGGCAGTTATGGGACTTGAAGTCCATCATATTGAAAGAGCACTAAATTCAGGGACGTGACTAGATTAACTGCATTTTTCTTCTAACTTCAGAGAAGATAAAGAGGAGGGTCAACGATAAAAGGGGCGGGCATGGTTATCCTTCAGAGCGGCTTTGATCAAACAAGGGCTGAGGAATGCAGCACGGAGGCTCCGAGCTTTCTGGATTCCTATAGCTGACAGGTAGATCACAGAAAACCTTAAATGGCTGTTTAGGGAGAAAGATGAATGGGTGAACACTTGCAAACAGACAGTTTCTTTGCCTGGCAGTGATTATTCCAGCTTTTGAAGCTTTCGACCAAAAGGAAGATAACTCTTTAAAGAACAGCTTTAAAGCTCTTTAAAATATGTGTGTATGTATACACCGAGATACACCATTTAAATTTTCCACTGCACATAACAATGCACATAGAGTAAAAATAATTTTATTTCAAAATATTTAAAGGATAAAAGAAATAACCGCTCCAAAGGAAAAGAAAAGAGGAAAATAAGAAAAGACACAGTGGATTAAAAATAAAATATCAAAATAAAACATAGATATAATCTGAAATAAAATATAACAGGAATTAAGATCACATAAAGTGTTCCCAGTAGGACCACTTTATAATGCCTTGGTGAGACCACACTTGGAAAATTGCATCCAGTTTTGGTTGCCAGGATATAAAAAAGATGTTGAAACTCTAGAACAGACATGTCAAACACAAGGCCCGGGGGCCAGATGCGGCCCGCGAAGTGGTTGCATGTGGCCCATGAAGCCATCCTGGAAACAGTGAGGGAACGGCCCCCACTGCCTTGACCCTGGCCCAGGCTGGCTGGGAGCCAATGTACAATTTTGTGGTGGCCATCTATGCTGAAACACATTCAGTCTTAGCTCCACAAGGCCGTCTGGAAAAAGCGAGGAACCAGCCCCTGCCATGTTGGCTCTGCCCCCTGGGTGCATGCTGGGGAGGTGTCCCCCTTTGTGAGGAATGAAGAAATGGACCATGCCTTGGCGCTTGCCCCGGTCCCACCCCCTTCTACCAGAGACCCTCAGATCTGTCCCACTCCTGCCCAGGCCCCCCACAGGCACCCTTGAAGCGAATGATGCAGAGCTGGCCACGCCCACCCAGTAGGCCACACCCATTCCATCCACGCCCACCCAGTAGGCCGCACCCCCCCCCCGAGGGCAACCGCAATGCTGATGCGGCCCTCAATGAAATTGAGTTTGACACCCCTGCTCTAGAAAGAGTGCAGAGAAGTGTGGGTGCTTCAACACAGGAGGTTTTCAAGAAGAGATTGAGTAGCCATTTGTCTGAAATGGAATAGGTCAGGGGTAGGCAACCTTGGCTCTTTTATGACTCGTGGACTTCAACTCCCAGAATTCCTGAGCCAGCCATGCTGAGGGGAAAGGGAGAGGTTTCCATGCTGAGCCATTGCTGGCTCAGGAATTCTGGGAGTTGAAGTCCACGAGTCATAAAGCGGCCTAGGCCTAGGCCAGAGGTAGGCAACCTTGGCTCTTTTATGACTCGTGGACTTCAACTCCCAGAATTCCTGAGCCAGCATGGCTCAGCTTGGAAACCTCTCCCTTTCCCCTCAGCATGGCTGGCTCAGGAATTCTGGGAGTTGAAGTCCACGAGTCATAAAAGAGCCAAAGTTGCCTACCCCTGGTCTAGGGTTTCCTGCTTCAATAGGGGATTGGTTTAAACAACCTCCAAGGTCCCTGTCCAACTCTGTTATTCTGTTAAAATATCAGCAAATATACAGAATTTATATTTGTCATAAAATATAAAATTCATTATTTCATTGATTAAGCAATGAATTGACTGTGTAAAATTAAACACATGATATCAACTGAAGAAATAGCTGCAAATCAATGTGAAACTCTGAATGTTAATGTTTATATTGATATCATCACTATTTGTCATTACCTAAAGTAGGTGAGCGCACATAATCAAAGGAAGGAAGGAAAGGGAGGGTGGGAGAGAAAGGGGAATAAGAAACAGAGGGAATGAAGAGACAAGAAAAGGGAAAAAGAAAAGAAAAAGATAAGCTTTGTAGTTAATTTTTGGAAGCTAATCAAGGAGAGAAGCAACCTAGAACTAAGGAGAAACTTCCTGACAGTGAGAACAATTAACCAGTGGAACAACCTGCCTCCAGAAGCGGTGAAAGCTCCAACACTGGAAGTTTTTAAGAAAAGACTGGACAACCATTTGTCCAAAATGGTACTAGGGTTTCCTGCCTGAGCAGGGGGTTGGACTAGATGACCTCCAAGGTCCCTTCCAACATCATCATCATCATCATCATCATCATCATCATCATCATTATTATTATAAGATTCCTACTCAGGTTCAGAAAAATCTACGGGCAACTGTAGTTTTTCAATTGTCAAGATGAAGGGATTTTCATTTATGGTACTATATTTGTGAAGATTTTCAGCAACTTAGTGAGTTTTACAATTATCCTTAGTGCTAGCATTCAGTTTTGATTTTCATTAAGACCATTAACTTCTTAAATAATAACTTCAGTTTAACTTATTTAATTAAAAGTTATCCCAAATCCTTTTCTTGTACACTTTCATCCCTCTTTGTACAATGCAGATATGAACTTCTAGATATTATTTAATTCAACTCTATGTGTAATCATCGCAACCGTCATTTGATCCCTGTCTATCCCTTGGTGTAATAGTTAAGGCACTGGGCTCGAAACTTAGAGATTGTGAGTTCTAATTCCGCCTTACGAAGAAAGCCAGCTGGGTAATCTTGGGCCAGTTACTATTTTAGCCCTAGGAAGAAGATAGTGGCAAACCACCTCTGAAATTTGCCAACAAAAACAGCAAGAACAAGCAGTTGCTATTAGTCAACAGTGTCTTGGAGACACAGTGGCCATCATCATAATCTGGAATATCCTACAGATCATAGCAGGATGCTCTGTTCACTGTTCTTAAGAGCAAAATTTAGTTTACAGAAGAAAGATCATTTCTGCAAAAAATGTTAAATTTGTCCCAATCTTTGAAATCTGGTAATATTTGGCACCTTCTTTGAAATGTACATCATACAAGGTGAGCAAATTACATCCTCACTCTTAAAACAAAAAGAAACCAGCCTCTAAATGGTGCACCATCCATTTCCCAAAACCTCTCTTCTGGATCTTCCAAGCATTTGAATTTCTGACTTGCTTTAAGTAAGATCAGTGCAGAGGCAGGTGCAAAAACAGGATTTTGCTAAGGTTTCTTGCAAATCTTTGTATCTTTTCACTTGGGAAACTGATTATCTGAACCCTGTAAAAAAGATGTCGAGACTCTAGAAAGAGTACAGAGAAAGGCAACAAAGATGATTAGGGGACTGGAGGCTAAAACATATAAGGAACAGTTGCTGGAATTGGGTATGTCTAGTTTAATGAAGAGAAGGATTAAGGGTGACATGATAGCAGTCTTCCAATATCTCAGGGGCTGCCCCAAAGAAGAGGGAGTCAAGGTATTTTCCAAAGTGCCTGAAGGCAGGACAAGAAGCAAGAGATGGAAACTAATCAAGGAGAGAAGCAACCTAGAACTAAGGAGAAACTTCCTGACAGTGAGAACAATTAACCAGTGCCTCCAGAAGCTGTGAATGCTCCAACACTGGAAGTTTTTAAGAAGAGACTGGACAGCCATTTGTCTGTAATGGTATAGGGCAGCGGTTCTCAACCTGTGGGTCGCGACCCCATTTGGGGGTCGAATGACCGTTTCTTTTTTTCCCCTATTTCTCCTTGGCTGTTGCGCGTGCACCGCACATGCGCAGTTCTGTCCGTCGCGCGCGCATGCGCGGTTCGGCCCATTGTGCCGCGCATGCGCAATGCAGGCCATCGCGCCATGCATGCGCGGTTTGGCTCGTCGTGCCGCACATGCGCGGTTCAGCCCATCGCGCCGCGCATGCGTGATGCGGGCCGTCGCGTGCACCACGCATGCGCAATGTGGGCCATCACACGCACCGCACATGGGCGGCGCAGGTCAGGGTCGTGCCACGCATGGGTGGCGCAGGTCAGGGTCGCGCCACGCATGGGCGGCGCAGGTGGGGTCTCGGCCTGAAAAAGGTTGAGAACCGCTGGTATAGGGTTTCCTGCCTGAGCAGGGAGTTGCACTAGAACAGGGGTCCCCAACCCCCGGTCTGTGGACCGGCACCGATCTGCAGCATACCAACAAGTGGGCTGCACAAACAAGCAAAGTCCATCCTCAGGATACGGGCAGTATTGAAAACCACACCCCTCTGGTCCGCGATCCATGACACTGGTCGCTGGTGTCCAAAAGTTTGGGGACTTCTGCACTAGAAGATCTCCAAAGTCCCTTCCAAATCTGTCAATCCGTTATACTCTGCCCTGAATTTGGTGATAATAAGACTGAGTAAATATATTCCTAAAAGCATTTACTCTTCCTTTAGCTTTGGCGAGTTTCATGCTTTCTCTTGTAATTTTGTTAATTTTATCATTTTTGTTTCATGTAGCTGTAGCTTACAGAAGGAAGACTCCCCTTGCTTCTCTCCATAAATAACACTTGTAATCAAACTGGGCTTGAAAGCATTAATTACTTAGTGCAATTAATGTGTTCATTAATAAATTGCAAGTTTTGAAAGTGGAGTTTAAATTGGATTCCAGTTGAACTTTGCCCTCTTTGAAAACGCGGCCTTATTGGAGTCAACATTTATATAAGTGACAGATTTTCTCCTTAATTCAAAAAGGCATTTTTAAACAAACAAACAAACAAACAAATAAATGACATTCTCATGTTTAATTTTCCAGAGAAAGGAAAAATTAAATGGCCTTATCAGAATGGGTTGGCCATATGTATTTTAATTGGCTAATTAATCAAATTTCTCAGCTCTGTACAACTTTCTTCAAATGCGCCTGGAGCTTCTTCACCCTCAATTCAGGGAGTCATTGAGGAAGGCTGCTCTAGAGGTCACCAAATCCAACCCTTTATTCAATGTAAAAAGCCAAATTAAAGTATTATGACTCTTCAAACTCCGTTTGGATTCCTCCAATGGAGTTCAATAACTTTCATCATTAGGACTGTATTTCTATAATTCAGTTAGAATTTGCCAATCTCCAATTTCTGAGATCCCCCTCAAAAAAACTTAAAATTAAGAAGAATATCCTGATTGTGAGAGATATTAAGCAGTGGAACAACCTTACTTCTGGAGTCATGGAGACTCCATCACTGGAGATTTCCAAGAAAAGATTAGGAGAGATTTGTGTGGGGTGATCTGAGGATTCTTGCCCTGGGCAAAGAATTGGTCTAGAACAGGGGTAGGCAACCTTGACTCTTTTATGACTCATGGAGTTCAACTCCCAGAATTCCTGAGCCAGCCATGCTGGAGTTGAAGTCCACAAGTCATAAAAGAGCCAAAGTCTCTTCCAACCCTAGAATTTTCTACGGTCATATAGTTTGGTTGGTGGCCAAAATTAGCCTTTTCCAATTCTATGATTCTAAGATTTAGTGAGACGTCACAAAATCCACAATTTCAGAACATAGAGTGAGACATTGACATCATATTTCCCCCAAAGTTGTCTTCTCCAAGGGAAGATTCCAGTCTTCTCCTTTATTTTTGAACCCTTCTGAACTTCTTTGGAGGTGACACTGTTGTTGTTACATGATGGCTGAAGATGATGATGCTATAGATAGTCCTAGACCAGAGGTAGGCAACGTTGGCTCTTTTATGACTTGTGGACTTCAGCTCCAGCATGGCTGACTCAGGAATTCTGGGAGTTGAAGTCCACAAGTCATAAAAGAGCCAAGGTTGCCTACCTCTGCCCTAGACCTAGGACCATAATTGAGCCCCAAATTTCTGTTGCTAAATGAGACAGTTGTTAAGTGAGTTTTGCCCCATTTTACAACCTGTCTTGCAACAGTTAAGTGAATCGCTGCACTTGTTAAGTTAGCAACACGGCTGTTAAGTGAATCTGACTTTGCTTGTCTGAAGGTCGCAACAGGGGATCACATGACCCCGGGACGCTGCAACCATCATAACGATGAGTCAGTTGCCCAGCATCTGTATTTTGTTCACGTGACCATGGGGATGAAGCAACCGTCGTAAATATGAAAATTGGTCACCAGTCACTTTTTTCAGTGCTTGTTGAACAGTCACTAAACAAATTGCTCTAGATCAGCGGTTCTCAACCTTTTCCGGGGCTCAACCCCGGCCTGCATCACCCATGCGAGGCGTGATGGGGCGCATCGCACATGCGCGGCGCGACGGCCGGCATCGCAAAGGGGAAAAAAATGGCCGACCCCCAAAAAAATGGCCGACCCACCAAAAAAATGGCTGACCGAAAAAAAATGGCGGGCCCGCATCGCACATGCGCGGCACGACGGCCCGCATCGCAAAGGGGAAAAAAATGGCCGACCAAAAAAATATGGCCAACCCAAAAAAATGGCAGACTGCGGTGTTTGGCGACCTCCGTGAAATGGTCGTTTGACCCCAAATGGGGTCGCGACCCACAGGTTGAGAACCGCTGCTCTAGATTGAGGACTACCCGCCCTTTGTTTGCTTCAGTTTGGTGGCTTTTTGCTTCCATTCTTTGATCCATCTCTCAACCACTCCGCCGTCTCCATGGTTTTCCTAATTTTTCTAATGGGAAGAGTTCACTCACGATGTTTTCCCTTGAGAATTAATTTTAAGGAGCCAGGGAATCCAATCCCTTTAGGCCCTTGGTAATGTCCAACCTTTGAAAACCACACCAATAATAATAATAATTCTCCTTTTGGGGGAAAAAAAAGAATTCCTTTTCTATCACATTGCATAATAAGGATCCAGACACAGAGAAGAGAATTTTTTTGCACATCACTAATTTGATCGCCAGCTTTTCAACGCGCCCACTTTCTTTTCTTCTGCAAGTAATTACCGAGATTACATCTGAAATGCATTTCTTTTCTTTTCCTTATTTTTTTGGGGGGGGTGGAGTGGGTTAATCTACCCTCAACTCTGCTCTCCACCCTCCATACAATATTCAGGATTCGTAGTACCGCTTCTACTAAAAATAGCCAGTTTTCCAATCCAGAAGGGAGAGATTTTCGCTTGTTATTCAGTCGGATCCATAGACAGCCCTATCTTTAGTTGGAAGTTAATGGGGCTTGCACAAAAAGGATCCAGAATGTGGCAAAGAGTGTGTGTGTGTCTCTTTCTCTCTGTGTGGAGGAAAACATTTGCTCCCCAATTGCTACTAGCAACAACCAAAAGAAAACTATTTACAGTTAAGTCCCGGATCGCAACGCTCCTCTGCACCACTTTGTCTGCCGTTATGTTAGCCGCAATTAATAAATCCTAATAATATTAATAAACCACTGTGGCAGCTGCAAATGGAAACGGTTCATCAGGAATGCCACCCGTCCCCATTTTAATGTAATAGGTTGGTAAAGTTTCCTTCCAAGGGCCTGTCTTGATCTCCCAAGATCCCTCTGCATCTCCTAGCAATCACCTCTTGTTAAATTGTGGAGTGTGTGTGTGTGTGTGGGGGGGAAGAATCCAGGTATTTCGATGCAAAGTTTCAAATTATTTTTTTAGCCTATACAGGTTTGCCTGTTTGAATGTTTCCAAGAAAGTATTGTTCTTATGTGACAACAGGTCACGAAGACTCTGCATTAATTACACTAACATATGGTTATTAACAGATTCTAGCCCAGAGAGCAATGCTTTACAATGTTATCTTCCAGATAGTCAGATGTTAGCCATATTGTCAGTGCTGGCAGCTATTGTTTCACTCATTTACTTCACAGAGCTAATTACTCCCTAATAATAACTTTACCTTGGAGTTTTTCACTTGCTTGTGCCAGCAAACCTGTTCACACTACATATGCTAATTATTGGCACTTATTCATTATGTTAAGATAGCTTTAAGATCAAGCTGTGCAGGCTGGCTTTCGGTATAGAACCAGCTGGTTGCAAAGTTCTTTTTTTTCCCCCTCTTCCTCTTTTTATTTTTTTTTTCTTCCCTCCTCCTAACTAAAGTCATTAAAACTTTTACCGTGGTATCATCTTATTATCTTAACAAGATTTGGTGTTGGAGAAGCTGAATTATTTTCAGTTATCGCTCCCCGCCCTCCAAAGAAGGGCATATCTGTAACAAGATGTATCTCATTTTTATAATCACTTTTTTTCCCTTAATCACTTTTTTCCCCTTAATCATCTATATAACACTTTTAATGTGTTCCGCTATCCTTATCTCAGAACTCTACCATCTGCGGTAAAAAAAAAAATGCCTCTCACCCAATAATTTTTTGTCGCTAACGTTTCAGTAGGGCTGAACTGGTGCAACGGTCTGCTGAGTTCGGAGAGGCGGCTTTTGGGGGATAGAAAGGGAAGAAGAAAAAGAAGGAGAGGTGTTTGGAAATGTCATGAGTTAGGCAGATATTATGTAGGGGATATTTGTAGCTCAGGGTTGTTCTGTGGGTCCTTGGTGGCCTCTGAGCTTGGTTGTGTTCTTGCAGACTTTTCATTACCCAACTAGGTAACATCATCATAGAAAGGAGTGGGGTTTGCTAGTCTAGTCTAGTCTAGTGTATTCTATTCTATTCTATTTAGTTTACTCTACTCTACTCTACTCTACTCTACTCTACTCTACTCTACTCTACTCTACTCTACTCTACTCTACTCCATTCTGTTCCATTCCATTCCATTCTATTCTATTTAGTCTACTCTACTCTACTCTGCTCTGCTCTGCTCTGCTCTGCTCTGCTCTGCTCTGCTCTGCTCTGCTCCGCTCCGCTCCGCTCCGTTCCGTTCCGTTCCGTTCCATTCCATTCCATTCTATTCCATTCTATTCTATTCTATTCTATTCTATTCTATTCTATTCTATTCTATTCTATTCTATTCTATTCTATTCTATTCTAATTTGTAGTCAGGGTTGATCTGTGGGGTCCTTGGTGCTCTCTGAGATTGGTGGTTTTCTTGCAGACATTTCATTACCCAACTAGCTAACATAATCAGTGACTGATGATGCACTGAGCACCGATGATATTAGTTGGGTAATGAAACGTCTGCTAGCTCAGAGACCACCAAGGACCCCCGAGATGATATGTTTCTTCATGTTGAGTTAGCAGTGGTTAATTCTCAAAAATCTGGATGCCCCCTACCAACTTCCCTGCTGCCCACACCAAAACAGGATCTGATCTCCAAAATGCAGCTGTGAAATCATGTGGTTGCTTTAAAGAAATGAAAGTAAAGACCAGCTCTGAATCATCTCCCTGAAACTGAATTTGGATGGCTGCTCACCCCTTTTCTTCTTGCTAAACAAGAAGAAAAACATTTTTATTTGAGAGCCTGGGTCATGGTTAAGAAGGTGGATTAGGAGAGGGGAGACCCAGGTTTCTAGGCCTTCCTCAGCCAAAACACTTTGGCCTTCCCAAAACACTTTGGGCTAGTCCTTCTCTTCCCACCTAACCTTACAACCTCATAAGAGCAGGTAGCACTATGTCTGCCATCTTGTACTATTTTTGTAAAAAGCAGGAACGTGTAACACAATACAGCGGTGAGATTTCTTCTTTAGTTCTTTTTTTCGAAGATAGATAGATAGATAGATAGATAGATAGATAGATAGATAGATAGATAGATAGATAGATAGATAGATAGATAGATAGATAGATAGATAGATAGAGTTATAGTTTATAGGCTTGGAAGAATAAACCTTTAGTCCTGGTGACCAACTCAGATTGGATCCTGCAATATAGCTATAAATACAGATGATGATATAGATATAAATGATACAGGTATAGATGATAATATATACATGAGAGAGAGAGAGAGAGAGATCCGACTGTTTGTCCAACAGTTTACCTCAGATTTAATCATAGGCAAAATTTTGTACAATATCTAGAAATATTACTCTTAGGCACTACACAGGAAATATTTAATTCTTCTAATTTTAATTAAAATTATATATATATATATATATATATATATATATATATATATATATATATATATATATATATATATATATATATATATATATATATATATATATATATATATATATATATATATATATATATATATATATATATATATATATATATAATTTTAATTAAAATTAATTTAATTACTTTTAATCTTATTGCAAGCCACCCAGAGTTACTGTATCCCTGAGATGGGTGGTATAGAAATTTTAACAAACAAACAAACAAATAAATGAGGGAGTAAGATAACATTTTGCCTAAAATGTCATTTAAAATACTGAGATCAGGCAGCACATCAAATAATTTAAAAGATAGCTGCAAGACTTCTGGCAAAGCTCAGGACTTACTCTTTTCTTTTTCTCTCCCCCCCTCCCCCCAAATTCTTGGGTGATCACGGAGCTCTGCCTGAAACAGATCCAGCATCTGAGGTTTTTTTAAAAAGTAGCATCATTGCATTTTGGAAATAAAGTCCCTACAATGTGGCGCTTGAAAATAGTGTTTGTTCTTTTCATTTTATTGCATGCCTGTGTTTTGACTATGAAATTTCAGTTGGCAGTCCCTGTGCAAAGAAATGCCTGACATTAATGTATATGGATCCCCTGCCTCACGATGTGTGTCTAAATCAAGTGCCACTTCTAAGATATCTCAACTTGGTTTCCTAGGTTGATATTTGTTAAGATCCAGTGGGGAGATGATAATAATAATGATGATGATGATGATGTTCTTCCCAGCATCTGAATTTTGATCATGGAGATACTGCAGAGGTCATAACTGTGAAAAATAGCCCTGAGTCACTTTTTTTCAGGGCTTTGTAACTTTGAACGGTCTCTAAACTTTTGTAAGTTGAGGACTGCCTGTTACAAAAATTGAGGCTGCGGGTACCTCAAGGGGAAAAGGATCCACAGATATTTGGTCCTTAACTTTTGTAAAATAAAAAATAAAAAAAATTCTAGTGAATCCCACTGTGCTTAGTCTGTGTTGTGATGTTGGCATGAGGTCTAAAACTCTTTTTAATTTCCCAAGCGCTTAATCCTCTCTGCCCCTTGATGACGGCTTTAATTCCACTGTCTGCTCTAATGCTGCTACGAAAAAAGGGAGGGAGAGATGACAGCCGGATTGTCTCGTTTTAATTTCTTTCTTTCTTTTTTGTCGTGGTATTTTTTTTAAAAAAAGGGGGGGGGTCCTAAAATAAGTCTAATTGTAGACGGCGTGACCGCTGTTCAAAGTGCTTCTGTGAATGTATTGGTTTTAAAGGGTTACCTTTTCATTATCAGCTTTTGCTTTAGAGGACTCATTTGATTGCTTTCTTTCCTTTCCTATGAATTCACTCAGGAGAAAAGTGACCTTACTTAGAATCACCCAATGAGCTTTATGGATGATTAGACAATCCATAATCCTAGTTCTGTGTTCCCCATCTGGGTGCCCTCCAGATGTGCTGAAATCACAGCTACATGTCTCGGGATTCCCATGAAAAATGACCTAACTTTGTCCTAATTCAAAGATCCAGCTACTGTGTTCCTTGGCTGAAACATATGTTCCTTCTTAACAGGCTGTGTAAACTGTACCTTTTTGTTAAGTTGTTTTGCAAAGTACTATATGTACTAATAAGGTTATACATTAAGTAAAAAAAAAGCACAAATATTTCAGTTCAGTTTAAAAAAAAAGACTTTCAAAGTCTTGCCAAATTCGTCATCGTCGTCGTCTTCTTCTTCTTCTTCTTCTTCTTCCTCTTCCTCTTCCTCTTCCTCTCCTCCTCCTTCTCTTCTTCTCAGCTATCTCACATATGTGATCTAAATGACTTACAATAAAATAAATACACAAAATTCCTTCCTTCCTTCCTTCCTTCCTTCCTTCCTTCCTTCCTTCCTTCCTTCCTTCCTTCCTTCCTTCCTTCCTTCCTTCCTTCCTTCCTTCCTTCCTTCCTTCCTTCCATATTTATCATAAAACCAGTTTAATGAAATAAAACAACAAGTTTCACTATATTAATGAAATTAATATGCTGTGTCGCAAATAAAAAAGAATACAGCATGAATTAGCGTTAAAGGCTTTCATTTGCTGGTGAGCATGATTTTAAAAACTAAAGGAACCATGGGTTCTAAATGAAATATTAATGTCAGCATTGGGGCCTATTCAGTTGTCATTCCTGTGGCTTGCTTTCAAAGTCTTGCAATGCTTTTCCCCTTTTTAATTTCTCTGGTTTCTACTCTCTTCTTCTTTTTTCTTTAATCCTCCTCTTCCGGCTCTGTAATTTCCCGATATGATATTTTTAATGTCCAACCATCGTCCTCCAATTATTTACAGATCATCTGCTCTTCTGACACGGCCCAAGTCAATGGCATCGAGATCATATTTAGAAAGCTGAGTTGCATAAATCGCTGGGAGCAGTGGATTTTTGTTGTGCTAAGCTAAGGGGCCAAATGTTTTGGTTCACTCATGCTCATACAGCACATAACTTGCTTCGCCATGACATAACGGCTAGCAGATGAATTGCTTCCACTGAAATTCATTTTGTGTGGCCTAATGGGAAAAGCACCATCTGTGACTGCTCATTCATACAACATGCAAATCATTACTTGATGCTTAAGATATCAAGAATCAAACAGCATTCATTGCCTATTTGTAACTTCTCTGCCTTATAGGAAAGATGGCCCAAACTTTAACCTACTGGCAATTCACAGGCTGATTTACATCGTTCCACTGTTCTTTTGCCAAAGAACTCAAAATGGCAGGAATGTTTTCCCTACAGCTTTAGCTTGACAATAATCCTGTGGGATAGGTTCAGCTGAAAGCTAACAACTACCCTGAGGTCCCACTAGAAGGAAGGAAATTTATGTTCAGGATTTTATATTTATTTATTTTATTTATTTATATTTTAACTTGTATGCTGCTCCTCTCCGGAGACTCGGAGCGGCTAACAACATATATATAAACAATAATAACAATAAAAAATCCCAAACAAAAAATCTAAAAATACAATAAAACATCCACTCAATTCAACAATCAACCACAATCATCCCCAGGCCTGCCGGCAAAGATAAGTTTTAAGATTTTTCCGGAAGGCCGGGAGAGTCGGAGAAACGCGGACTTCAGGAGGCAGTTGGTTCCAGAGGGCGGGCGCCACAACAGAGAAAGCCCTCCCCCTAGGGCCCGCCAGACGACATTGTTTCGCTGATGGGACCCGGAGGAGGCCAACCCTGTGTGCTCTCACCGGTTGTAGGGAAGTATGTGGCAGAAGGCGGTCCCGTAAGTATCCAGTATCTAAGCTGGGACTGAACAAAGTTTTAGAGGATTAATTCAAGAGTACTCTGGACCGTGTAGAAGGGGCCCAGCTGGTGGTATCCATAACAAAATGGAAACAAAATGAAACTCAATGGTGAGAAAAGTAGGGTTCTACAGTTAGACAAATAAAAACAAACACTCAGATATAGAACAGGTGGTACCTGGCTCAATAGTAGTAACTGCAAGAGATATCTTGGAGTCCTGGTAGACTCCAGCAGTGTGCTGCAGCTGTCAAAAGAGCCAACACAGTCCTAGGCTGCATTAACTGAGGGATGGAATCAAGATCACACGAAGTGTTAATACCATTTCATGATGCCTTAATAAGGCCAGTTTTGGTCACCACGATCTAAAAAAGATGTGGAGACTTAGAAAAAGTGCAGAGAAGAGCAATAAGGATGGTTAGGGAACTGGAGGTTAAAATATAGGAAGAACAATTGCAAGAATTGGGTATGTCTAGTTTAATGAAAAGAAGGACTAGGGGGTGATAATAGTGATGTTCCAACATCTAAGGGCTTGTCAAAAGAACACAGGGTCAACCAATTCTCCAAAGCACCTGAAGGCAGGATAAGAAGCAACGGATGGAAACTAATCAAGGAGAGAACCAACCTAGAATTAAGGAGAAGTTTCCTGATGGTTAGAACAATTAAACAGTGGAATGACTTGCCTCCAGAAGTTGTGGGTTCTCCAACACTTGAAGTTTGAAGAAGAGATGGGACAACAATTTGTCTGAAATGGTATAGGGATTCCTGGTTGAGCGGGGGGTTGGACTAGAAGACCTCTAAGGTCCCTTCCAACTCTGTTATTCTGTTATAACAAACATCAGTGATGCCACCATGATAACTTGCACATAAGGATATCATTGTCCTTATCATTGGCCTCCAAAGATAATCATGAATGGAACTGTTCCTCTGGTAGAATCTCCAGCTAGATGGGAAGAAGGTGTTAAGAGAGGGTGTTAGAATCCTTGCACAGCAGAAAGTGGCACAGTCTGATTTCCCTCAAAATCCCTGAAGAATCTGAAAGGTCCCCAAGGGAATGCAGCCAGTCTGGTGAGATTCTTATAATGTTGGTGACTAACAATAAAACTTCTGCTTGAGATTATTCATGAGCGGTTCTTACGCCTGACACACTTTCTCCCCAACTTTTGGGGCAGAGGGTTAAGGCTGTGAAAGTTGGGCCATAAGAAAGGCTGAGCGCCAAAGAATGGAGGCCTTTGAACTATGGTGCTGGAGAAGACTCCTGCGAGTCCCCTGGACTGCAAGGCGATCAAACTGGTCGGTCCTAGAGGAGATCATCCCCGACTGCTCTTTAGAAGGCCAGATCCTGAAGTTGAAGCTCAAGTACTTCGGCCACCTAATGAGAAGGAAGGACTCACTGGAGAAGACCCTGATGCTGGGGAAGATGGAGGGCAAGAGAAGAAGGGGACGACAGAGAGTGAGGTGGCTGGATGGAGTCACTGAAGCAGTAGGTGTGAGCTTAAATGGACTCCAGAAGATGGTAGAGGACAGGAAGGCCTGGAGGAACGTTGTCCATGGGGTTGCGATGGGTCGGGCACGACTTCGCAACTAACAACAACAAAAAAGGGGGACTCTGAAAAGGACATCAATCCCATTCCGTACTTAGATTCCACAAATCTTCCAAACAATCTCAAATATTGCAACTGTGAGCAGTTGGAAAGGCTGGTTAAGAGTGGTGAGAAACGAGGGAACTCTCATTCTCACCTGGAACAGCATACCACCAAAATCATACCACCAAAACCCACCATGTTGCTACTGTTATTCAACAGTGCAATCTTGGCGTTCTGCTGTAGGCATTTCTGCCAGTCCATAACTGAGCCCCAAAATTTCTGTTGCTAAGCAAGACAAGTGTTAAGTGAGTTTTGCCCCATTTTATGACTTTTCTTGCTACAGTTGTTAAATGAATCACTGCATGTTAAGCTGCTATCATGGTTCTTAAGTGTCTGGCTGGCTTCCCCATTGGCTTTGCTTGTCAGAAGGTCACAAAAGGGGGTCACAGGACCCTGGGACACTGCAACTGTCATATATATGAGTCAGTTGCCAAGCATCCAAATTCTGAACTGGTGATCATGGGGATGCTGCAACGGTTGTAAACGGGTGGGATTCAGCCGGTTCGCACCAGTTTGGCAGAACCAGTAGCTAATTTTTTGTTGCCCAGTCCCAGAATGGACTTTTGGAAGTGGCATACACACAAAGAACCAGTTGTTCACATATTTGAATCCCACCACTGGTCGTAAAGTATGAAAAACAATCATTTTTTCCAATGCTGTTGTAACTTCGGTCACTAAACGAAGTAAGTCAAGGACTACTTGTGCACAATATATTTTTACAGTTTCTTTTACAGGCTGAACGTAGCATTATTTTTCCTTTCAACATTTAAAAAAAAAATCTATCTCCACGGACTTCTATGGGGTGGTATATGACTCTATACTCCAAAACCTATTATCATTTTGGGGAAATAAAATTAGCTTTCTCAATGCAGAAATAGATTCGGCCAACCATTTCTGCACGTCTCCCTCCCCTTCTTTTACGTTCTAAGCCATTGTTCAGTTCATTAATTAGCCCACATTCTCACCGTCAGCCCCCACAAAAGATTTTCGCAGACAGGAACCGGGAATGCACAACCTCGGTGTAATTGTAGCCTATGGTTTTTCCACAAAAAATGCATTATTGTGTGCAGAGAATCCCCAGCGTCCAGCTGTTCTTAGTAGGATTTCCAGGGTTTAATGCAGAGCACAGATGGAAATAATACCATTGTCCAGAGAGCGTTCTGGGGCAGAGAGTAAAATGTGAAGGATGATAGACAAAGAACTGGTCAGGAAGACAAAGGCAGAGAATTAAAGAAAGAAAACGAGTTTTCCCCCAGAAGAATAGGATGGAGGGAAGGGGGACAAACTATCACGTGAAGTATTCGTACCACTTTATAATGTCTTGGTAAAATCACACTTGGAATATTACATCCAGTTTTGGTCACCACGATGTAAAAAAGATGTGGACACTCTCGAAAGAGTGCAGAGAAGAGCAACAGAGATGATCAGGGGACTAGAGGCTAAAACATACAAATAATGGTTTCAAGAATTGGATATGTCTAGTTTCGTGAAAAGAAGGATTAGGGGTGACATGATAGCAGTGTTCCAATATTTGAGGGGTTGCCAAGCAAGATCAACCCAATGTCTTGCGAACTGCTAGTTCTTTATTCTTGAATTCAAGTTTTAGTTTAGGAGCGAAGTCAGCTTAGGATAAAGGGAAAAAAACTGACTCTGTTCTCATCTCTTTAAAGAAGAAAATTAGATTTTTGGAAAAGAAAAAAAACCAAAGGGAAATATTACTGGTTTACAGGTCTCAAAGTTGACACTGAGTTCATGAACTCAGTGTCAAAAGTTGGTTGATGGCTTTTTACAGAGAGCTACAGAAGGAGATAATTTTAATGGCTAAATGTATCCTCTGAAACAGTATCTTGCTGGGGGAACAGCAGTGAAAAAGGTCTGCCGCTTTTCAGAGAAGGATCTGCCCCATGTCTACATGGCATGCATTCAGGTATTAGGCCATTCTGTCACATTTTCTGAAAATTATTTAAAAAAGATACGTTTCTGTGCATTTTTTTCCCAATATACATTTTTTCCTATGCTAATTTCCCATATGTGCACTATTTGGTATGCCGCTTCCTCAGATATGTGTGTTTTTTGTGTGCAATTGTTAAGCTGAGAAATATTTCAATCTGACAATATATACTGTAGTGGATTCCACAAAGAATGATTGTGTTCATTCCATGACAGATTCTGTTTTGGTAGTTTATTTCGTTTAAGGGGAAAAACAATGATTGCTCTGTTTTATATCTGTACTACAAGGACTATTGTGTTTTCCATAAGCATTTGGACTATAAATTAGATAGATTTTTGCAGCTGATCTAACAAAGTTTTTCTTATATTGTTATAAAAAAAATGAATATCTTAATAATAGCAACCTCTAAGGTGAGTTGAACTCAGAACAGAACAGAGTAGATTTAATTGGCCAAGGTGATTTGTCTCTGGTGCAGAAGTTCTCAATGTACATGCAAAGCAGCAGAGTAATAATCATAATAATGATACCAATCAGGGGGAGTAGTAGAGGAGATGAGAAGGAGAAAAGTGTAAATATAGTTATTTTCTGCATTCTTTGTGACATGAAGCGTTATCCTAAGAAAAGAGTGGGCTGTGTGGAATTTTTGAGACACACCAGGATAGTGGTACTAACTTTTCATTCCATTAGTCCAAATTTGGGGAAAATCCTACATCCTTCAAATAGATGCATGCTGTCAGGAGAATGGTTACACACCAAATTCTCCTTTCTCGTCTCTGCTAGTTTATTTCTTCAAATATGGATTTTTAAGACCTTGCTTATGGTGAGGAGAATAAACATAAGATTGCTTTCCTACATTGGAAAAGATGTAGTGCAGAATCTTCCCTTTGCTTTTTGCAAAATGTACTCAATGTTTTGATGAGTAGCCTTTATTTCGAGACTGAATTCACCCTGGCTTTTAAACCACTTTTGTGTTTGCTATTCTCTTAGCATGTGAACTAAGTCTGGTGCATCCATGGTGTAAAAGAGTGCTGCATCCTAAATCAGTTACTGGACATGATCTTAAAAAAACAACAACACAACATCCTGTATTTCTTGAAGTTGAGAGGCAGAATCAATTTGAAACCTTTTATTTTAATCAATTTAGCCCCTTGGTGCTTGAGGTGGGGAAAAAAATGAAACTTTGAGTTTGAGTTTGGCTGATTAGATAGGCTTGATATTATAGAAATGGCTAGTCTATATATTATTATGTAAGTAAAAAGGTAAGGTTTTATATTATTACCTTATTCTACTGCACCAAAAGGTGTCGGAAGTCAATGTTTTTTTTTCCTTTATCCCCCTCTACCCTACACTTTTCTCTCTTCCCCATTCCCTCCCTTATTTGATCATTGTTTTCACTTTTCTGCATTTTATATTTTGATAAAAATTAATAACAATTTTGTTATTTAAAAAAAAAACAACCTCTTGCATGTGGGCCATTCCTGTTGAGTTACGGAAAGTAAGCTGCTGTCTCCCACTTTTTTTGATATCACCTGGTGCCAATCTGGGTTTTTCTTCACTTCCATTGCGGGAGGTCTGAACAAAACAAGTTGTGTAGTTTAAGTGCCGAAAGCACTTAATTGCTTGAGAAGTGTTGGAATTTTGGGTATGTGTGTGTGTGTGTGTGTGTGTGTCTGTTGGCAGCATTCACTTGCAGCATATTGGGATAAAGAACTGTTGCTGTTACTTAGGGTTACTGTGCTTGCTTCCCATCTGTTCACCTTGAAAAAGAAGGATAGGGAACCTTTAAATGGCTAGGGAATGCCCCTAATATTTAGGGGGCAAGTGCCCCAATGAGCAGCATGAAAATATGAATCACATGTCATCTTTCCAAGATTTTTTTTCTCTCTCTCTCTCTCTTTTTTTCCTAAAAGGGGAATTTGGTGTCCCGCTTTTTATTTTCTCTTCTTTAAAAAAAAAAAGAAAAAAAAAGTTCAGCCTATTGTCAGGCTTAGACTCTAATTTTTTGTGTATTTCCTGCCTCCAATTGGCAAAGATCCCCTGTCACTGATTTTTGGCAATTGCCGAAGGAAAGGGGTTCTGACAGCCACAATGTTGACGTTGAACAGCGTAGAGGGCAAGCAGAGGGGATACCGAAGGCAATCAACACATAAATAATCGAGACATGCCGCTAAGAAAGAGCATTTTGTCTCCACTCAAGGAGATTGACCCCCACGACCCCCTATTACTCGGAGGAACAGGATGCTTGAAACAATGCAGGAGAAGACACCCAACTCGCACAATAAATCCTTTGTTTAAGGAGAGATGTTACTCGTGTTGATATACCTTCCATTGGAAGACTTGGTGGACTTTTTAAATAAATATTTAATCGCTTGTTGTCTAAGGACAGACTGAGACACCAAGCAAATAAATTGTAACAGGCGTTTAGTTGAGGCTTGATGTGCGGAGTGAAAAATGTTTACCAAACCAGACGATTATAAAGATTAATACTTAGTGATGTATATCAGGTGCTATGATGATTGATGCATACTATGATTTTTTTGTTCAATGCTGATTGTTTTAATAAAAGAAATGTTTTCATTAAAAAAAAAAAGAGTAAACATGTTTTGCCAGGACTTTTCTTTGAATCCCTCGCCCCCTGTTACGTCTCCGTAGAAAATTGAGAGATCAATGGCAAAAATTCCTGCGCACATAATACATGGATCTGCTGCTGAGGAAGTAAGTCAATTAGGTAAATATAGTTTCCTCTCCTCTCTAACCCCCAGGCCTTGCAGCCAAAGACCCCTTTAATTGTTATAGTCAAAATTGTGTGCCTGCAGCACAGCTGTTTTTCATTAACTCTGGCCACACACAGGCACAACTTGTGGCTAGGTATGGTTGCTGCAAACATTGCTTTCCTGGAGGGTGGGGGTGGGGGGTGGAATCAGGAACATATTCCTGTCTCGAAAGCAGCTGAAGGAGAAGTATTTAGCAATTCAACTTCTGGAATAATTCTTAAACTGGAGGCGGACTGCTTATAGCTGTGGGCTACCTGTGGTTTTTTCTCTCTCTCCCCCACCCCTTTTTTTGTGGGTAGGAATAGAGGTGGGACAAGGTGACAGCGGTCATTATTGGTCTGTTGCGTCTTCTGGTGTGGTCCACCATAAAGCCCAAATAGTTTGTCCTTTTTAAATATATGGTTTTGAAGACAGCAGGACATGTCTGCAAATAGGAAACAGCTCTACCTAACATATATAGCCTTGTCTTTGGGTAAGTCAATCTGTTGGCCCACCGCTTACTTACATACTTACATTCAAGGTCACATGGAGCTTCAAAGTTTAAGTTGTTTTCTGCTGACAATCCTAAAACACAGGATATAGGAATTGATATCAGGTTAGGAAGATAGATTTCCTGCCTGGTACCAGACTAGAAGTGAAGAACTTAAATAAAAAAATGAAACATATTCTCCTGTTTTGGCACTCAAGGATTTCACCCATCCCAGGAGCTGTGAAAGAAATAGCCATATACTGGAACTCCTAAGATGTTATTGGTACCTGCTTAACACAAGGAAATAATTGAACTGAAGGTATGTAGATAGGCCAGGCTAAACAACCTGAGAAAATCTCAGCTCATTTAGAAAATGAAGATTTTAACTTAGACCTCTTAATAGGGACCTAGAATATATGAGGGCAGAAGGGAAAGGGGTAATTGAAGCCTTTAAATATATTAAGGGTGTGAATAAGCAATATTTTCAATGTTAAGCAAAAATCAAGAACACGGGGGCATAACCTCAAACTGACAGGAGGGAAGTTCAGAATTAATGTTAGAAAGTATTACTCCGCAGAGAGACTAGTGGAAGCTGGTTCAGTCATCAATAACTGAATTTAAACATGCTTAGTATAAAGCATCAGCCAACAAAAATTTAAAAGAATAAAAATAATTAAAAAGATAAACACATAAATTAGAAAGAAAACAAGAAACAAAAAATTAACCTCAAAGGGCACATCTGATGTACGGTACCCTTAGGTCTTTTTCTGCCATCAGTTTCCTATGTTTCTATGCATTGGAAGGATGTGTCAAACTCAATTTCATTGAGGGCCGCATCAGCATTGTGGTTGCCCTCGGGCGGTGCGGCCAGGGTGGGTGTGGCCTACTGGGTGGGCATGGCCAGCTCTACATCACGTCAAGGGAGCCTGTGGGGGCCTGGGCGGGAGTGGGACAGATCTGAGGCTCTCTGGCAGAAGGGGGTGAGACCGGGGCAAGTGCCAAGGCATGGTCCATTTCTTCATTCCTCACAAAGAGTAACACTTCCCCAGCAGGCACCCAGGGGGCGGGGCCGACACGGCAGGGGCTGGTTCCTCGCTGTTTCCAGACGCCTTGTGGAACTAAGACTGAATGCATTTCGGCATAGATGGCCACCACAAAATTGTACATTGGCTCCCGGCCGGCCTAGACCAGGGCCAAAGCAGCGGGAGCCGTTCCCTCACTGTTTCCAGGATGGCTTCGCGGGCCACATGAAACCACTTCGTGGGCCACATCTGGCCCCCGGGCCTTGTGTTTGACATGTCTGTTATAGATTTGTCAAATTCAGCCACCAGCTCAGTGCATTAAAAATCCCAGGCACTTAGCCATTCAGACCCTGTTTGAAAACTTGTGATGACAAAGAGTCTACCTGTATTTTGTACAGATTGTTCCACTGCTTAGCGGGCCTTACAGTTGGAAATTTTATTCCAATATTCAAATTCCTTGTACATCTAATCACACTTGGCTAATAATGTATTCTATTCTATTCTATTCTATTCTATTCTATTCTATTCTATTCTATTCTATTCTATTCTATTCTATTCTATTCTATTCCATTCCATTCCATTCCATTCCATTCCATTCCATTCCATTCCATTCCATTCCATTCCATTCCATTCCATAAGAATATGTTGCTGGATAAAGGCCAGCATGGGTTTATCAAAAACAAATTGTACCAAATCTTTTTTTTTTTTTAAATCAAATGACCCATTCAGTTGTCTGTGTTTCAGGACTTCAGCCAGGCAATTCGCGCTGTCTCCCACAAGTACTTAGCGAAGAGAGCAAAATATGGACTGGATTATGCTTCCATTGTTAAGTAATCATAGCCAATGAATGTGTTTTTGGGCTAAAAAGAAGTGATGAGCGACATACTGTACTATTCAGCGTATTCATAACTGACTTGGGTGAAAGTTAGAAGGTTATTAGTTTATTAAATCTGTAGATAACACAAAGATAGAACACATAGCAAATGTTTCCCAAAACAGTGATGGTGAGCAGCAGAAACCTGCAGGGTAAATTTTGACAGGCAAAATAGGTAGGGAAAAATGACAATGTTTTCATTACCCAACATCAATACATACTGATGAAGTTACCTAATTTGAGTAATGAAACATCTGCAAGAAAACAACCAAGCTCAGAGAGCACCCAGGACCTCCTCATTTCAATTCTGAGCTACAATTATTTTACAAGCCTTATAAATGGAATAAAATCAATCCAAAATGAAAAGCATGGAAGAAACTATACAGGGTAGAAGTGTATGCAAAAAAATAAAATAAAATAAACGAACTTAGTCTACACAAACAGAAATACTGTGTGCTGTAAATATAAAGAGGCAGAGCCAGTTTGGTCTAATCGTTTAGGCACCGTGCTAGAAACCTGGAGACAGTGAATTCTAGTCCCACCTTAGGCACAAAGACACATGGGTGACTTTGAGCGAGTCACTCTTTCTCAGCTCTAAAATGGAGACAATGGTAAACCGCTTCTGAAAAACCTGGCCAAGAAAATAGCATACACTAGTTGAGGTAGTTGCCAGGAGTCAAAAAGCTGACTCAAATGTACACACACACACACACACACACACACACACACACACACACAAAACCATCTAGACCCCATTTGCAAAACGATAAAGGGCCTGCATGGAAAAACTTAGGAGGTGTTGGATATGTTTAGCCCAGAGAAGATTGCAGAGACATAGAAGAATGTTCAGAGTTACTGCAGAAAACACTATGAGGAAAAAATAGATTTAAATCAATAAAGATCTACCAATTCTCCAAAGCATCTAAGGGCAGGAGAAGAAGCAATGGGCGAAAGATTGTTAAAGAGAGATTCAATCTAGAACTAGGGAGAAATCTCCCAACAGTGAGAACAATTAATCAGTAGAACAGCTTATCTCCAGAAGTGGCAGGTGGCTCCATCACTGGAAGTTTTCAAAGAGATATTAAATAGCTATCTGTTCAGAATGATAATAGGGTCTCCTGCTTGAGCAGGGAGTTGGACTAGAAGATTTCCAATCCTATTATTCCCTATTCTATGTTCTAAGCTACAAGGAAACCTATATCAGTTGAACCTCTGGAAAATAGAGCTAATCAATAATGGAACACTCACCATCTTAAGAGGAAGTGGTATCTAGTGATGGCTAGAGGTGTTTAAGCCAAGACTAGATGGACATTAGTTGGGATTTTTGTTAATAGTAGAATCCTGCACTAAGGAAGGGGTTGGACTACATCAAGGGTAGGCAACCTTGGCTCTTTTATGACTCGTGGACTTCAACTCCCAGAATTCCTGAGCCAGCCATGCTGAGGAGAAAGGGAGAGGTTTCCATGCTGAGCCATGGTGGCTCAGGAATTCAGGGAGTTGAAGTCCACCAGTCATAAAAGATCCAAGGTTGCCTACCCCTGGACTACATGATTTCCAAGATCTCTTCTACCCCTACGTTCTATGATTCGGTGTTTCTTTGATCTAGCTGCTCTCCAGACTTGCTGACCTCATCTTTCAAAGTTCCCAGGTTCACACTTCTGCAGGACCCCCAGTTCGGGGCAGGCTGATATAATACCTTTATATATTTTATTGATATTTTATTTATTCCCTCGCAAGCCTTTGGGAAGAAGAGTACTATTAGTGTAAATAAATAATTTCCCCCCCAAAATGTCATTTTTAATGGTTTTGGGGGGAAGAGTGGCATAAAAGCATTTTTTAATAAATAAACAATGTGATTTTAAGTGTACTTACCAAGGTGTATGGAAGTGAGGTAAATGCAAAAATCGCAAACGTAGGCAGACCTTGAACTGTGTTGGGAATCTAGCGTATGTTGTGTTTTCATGAGGGAGAAAAATACTTCCCTTTCTCTTCCTTCACTTTGAGAGAAGATCATGTGTATACAGAGTTACAGGTGGTCCACAACTCCCTTTGTTTACTGGCCAGTCAAAGTTACAGCAGCACTGAAAAAAGTAACGTATGACCGTTTTCCACACTTACGACCAATGCTGCACCCTCATGGTCACCTGATCAAAATTCGGATGCTTGGCAACTGGCTCATATTTATGATGGTTGAGGTGTCCTGGGGTCCTGTGATCCCCTTTTGTGAGCTTCTGACAAGCCAAGTCAATGGGGAAACCAGATGCACTTAACAACTGTTGAAAGAAAAGTCTTCATCCTGGTTCATCCAAGCCGGGGATAAATAAACAACATGGCGACTGCTTTAGAAAGGAGGTTGCAGTTTATTGAAGAGCCAGACAGAAAGATGGTTCTGGCAGGAAAGAGGAGAGGAAAAAATGGGCTGAGCACATGTGGGGAGTAGGTTTTTATACCCTCTGGAGCCTTTTGTTTGGAATAGTTTCCTGTTCCTGTTTTAGGTTTTGTATTTCCTGTGTCACGTATTCTGACCTGAGTCTGGGTGTGCCTTTCTGGTATTCTTGATGGTGGTAGGTTAATCCTATTATGTCCCAAATGTCATATCCTGCTTCCCTGGTTCTGGGGCTAATGACTTCTAGAGTTTGGGTGAGGTATGCATTTTAGGTGTCTTTGTCTTCTTGATGTCCTAGCCGGGGCCTTTCTGATGGTTTACATCTGCATTTGTACAGAACTGGCTTCTGCTTGGGACAGAGAGACTTGGGGGCAGGGTTGGTTTCTGCTTTTAAAATCCTTTTGAGGAAATATATTTTTCTGCTCTTTTAATATTTCCTTCTTTGTGGGGGCAGACTTCCCACACAATCTTGTTACTAACTTAACAACTGCAGTGATTCACTGTGTCAAGAAAGTTCGTAAAATGAGGCAAAACTCACTTAACTGTCTCACTGTAGCAACCTAAATTTCGGGCTCAGTTGGGGTCCTAAGTTAAAGGACTACCTGTATATTTCCTTGATGTGGGCTGAGCTTCAAAGGGTTAATATAATTTTGGATATTTTGAAATGCTACTGAGACACGGGTGCACAGAAAACCTTCCTCTTGATAAGCAAATGAGTAATTAAACGTGTTCGGTGGCTGGAGATGAATAAGCAAAGAAAGGCAGATTTGCCCTGCTTCATTTACGTGAGGCCACGGAAGTCCTTGTAAGGAGCTGAGTGATGCTGGAAGTTGAAACCAATGAAAATCAAGGGTAACTGCACCTTTGTGTACGACAATAGGCTTTGTGAATAAGAGGCTTCCTCTCCAGGCTGCAAGCTCGTATGGTTAACCAAAATTGTTGAGTAATTGTTCTGTGGTCGAGAACAAAATGCTGAATTAAACTGTTCCCAGCACAATAATTGTGTGATTATAGCATTTATGTTGCTGGCCAAAAGGAACAGTCATTAGGCTTGGAAGCCTTACCAAAACCACAGGCACACACACACACACACACACAAATGAAAGAAACAGAGAGAAAGAAGAGAGAGAGAGAGAGAGAAAAGAAAGAATGAAAGAAAAGAAAGGAAGGCAAACAAATGATATGCAGATTATCTCTAATACCTAGAGCGGCTTTGAAATGGAGCTATGAAGTGGTATTCTGGTGTATTGAAAGACCAAAAATCTGCCAGAAAGATTAGCTTGTTGATAGACACGTGTTTGTGCATGTGGAATAGCTGTGTATTCGAAGGACTATTTCACTTTTCAGGAGAAATTACCAACCTTGAGAGAGACTTCACTTAAAGTTGCATTTTCCTCTCTTTTTTTTTTCTTCCAAATTTGCCTATATGATTAGCCGGGGAGAGTGGCAAAGAATTGGACTCCAATTCTGCCCTGTTCCCTCTTCTTTGCTGCATACCAATCAGACATTGTCTGAGACTTTAGAAGTAGAATTCACTTCCACGCACAAACTAAATGCCGGGCTGAGCCAAAATGAGAGATGGAAAGAAGCGACAGGCTGCTGATGTTGGAGAAGCAGGTCCAAATCTCAGGATAAAATTAAAAGGAGATGCATGGTATTGCTAGCTGGAAAGACAATTTCTTTCCCAGGCATGCTGGCTTTATTTACAAAACAACCTCGTCCCAATATTATTTATTGTAATTTTATTGGTATATATATGTTGTTAGCCGCTCCGAGTCCCTGGAGAGGAGCAGCATACAAACCCAAATAAATAAATAAATAAATAAATATTGTAAGATTTTCTTTCTTTCCTTCCTTCCTTCCTTCCTTCCTTCCTTCCTTCCTTCCTTCCTTCCTTCCTTCCTTCCTTCTTTCTTTCCTTCCTTTCTTCCTCCTTCCTTTCTTTTTCTTTCTTTCTTTCTTTCTCTTCTTTCTTTTTTCTTTCTCTTTCATCTCCCTCCCTCCCTCCCTCCCTCCCTCTCTCTCTCCCTCCCTCCCTCCCTCTCTCTCTCTCTCTCTCTCTCTCTCTCTCAATATTTTCTTGTGCTTTTGTTCTGACATCCCCAACAAGATAATCAAAGGAAGAAAAATCAAGAATACGATTGAAAGCGTTTAAGACAGTCCCTGTATTTTTTTTTTTAACTATGTTAAAATGCAGTCACCAGTTCATGGGAATAAAAACCTCAGTAGTTAAAAAAAAAAAAGATGTTTAAACCCAACATTTGCACTTCAATCTGTATCTGTTTGCCATTTGTAATTTTTGTGCTGATAACAAAATTATTTCCTGGGATCTATCACAAAATTGGGGCAGATATCTATTTTTAGGGCAGTTGCTTCGAGCCAATAATCCAGAAAATTTATTTGTTTTTTTTTATTTTACAACTGTGTCCTGAAGTAAGCAAATTTCACCCCATCTCCAGCAGAATATATGCAGCGACATCGCTACAATAATTCTGTCCCACAGTAGCGTACAAACACATAAAGGAGGGGCTGTGCAGTGATACCACAGCAAGCTTGATATCTAAGCAGTCCTCAACTTTCAACCAAAATCGGGACCAGAATTTCTGTTGCTAAGCAGGGCGGTTCTTAAGTGAGTCAAGCCTGATTTTATAACCCTTTTGCCACAGTTGTTAAGTGAATCAGTGCAGTCATGAAGCGAAACTGGCTTCTCTTATTAACTTTGTTTGCCAGAAGCTCATATGATTGCCATTTGCGTCCTTCCCAGCCAGCTTCTGACAAAGTTAATAAGAGAAGTCAGATTTTCTTAACGACTGCACTGATTCATTTAACAACTGCAGCAAAACGGTCATAAGGTCATCCCTGCTGCAAAAAAATAAATAAATGTAAATATATGGCTGGTTGTGAAATAGCCAAATTTTTATCACATGACCACAGTGATACTGCGACAGTCATAAGTGCGAGGACTGGTATATGCCCTTTTTTCATTGCTGTTGTAACTTGGAACCACACTGAATGAATGATTGTAAATTGAGGATTAGTGTCCGGCTTAGCAGCAGCAACTTCTAAAGACTGTTAAGTACCTCTAGGGATCATACTAATCCACCAAAGTTTAATCAACAAACTAATCAAACCAATCGTGGTCTATTCAACTTGACCATGCCCACAGATGTCCTCACTGAAGGGGTCATAGAGGTAGAAGACACCTTTTGGGTCAACATCTCCAATTTGTCATGAGCAACAAAGACGATTAAGGGGCTGGAGTTTAAAACGTACGATGAACGGTTGCAGGAACTGGATATGTCTAGTCTAATTAAGAGAAGGACCAGGGGTGACATGATAGCAGTCTTCCAGTATCTGAGGGGCTATCACAGGGGAGAATGGGTCAACCTATTCTCCAAAACACCAGAAGGCAGGGCAAGAAATAGTTGGAAACTGATCAAAGAGAGAAGCAACCTGGAATTAAAGAGAAACCTCCTAACAGTGAGGACAATTAACCAGTGGAACAGCTTTGTCTTCAGAAGTTGTGGGTGCTCCATCACTGGAGGTGTTTATGAAGAGATTGGACAGCCATTTTGTCTGAAATGCTATAGAAATTCCTGAGCAGCAAGTTGGACTAGAACCATGGTCCCTTCCAACTTCATTATTTTGTTTTTCTGTTAATGCCATACTGTACAATTGATGCTTTGCATCCCGGAAACAAACCAGCTGACCAAAAACAAGTCAAATCATTTGAGAATTAAAGATGGGTGTTCCTCATATTCCATCATCTAGCCAGGCCTTCTTGTGTGGTTTTTTTTAAACTGAAGGAGTAACTGCAAAATGAAACCCTGATAGCAGACATCTCTCCTAAAGAGGTAGCAATTAAATGCAAGCTGGGTAAGTTCTAGAACAGTGTTTCTCAACCTTGACAATTTTAAGGCATGTGGACTTCAACTCCCAGAATTCCACAGCCAGGGAGTTGAAGTCCACATGCCTTAAAATTGTCAAGGTTGAGAAACACTGTTCTAGAAGAAACCAGACAAAAAAAGTTAAATAACTTCACAGTATATATTGCTGGACACCAATGGATATCAATTTGAGTTCTGTAAATATTGAAATTAAAATTTCCTGAAAGAGATCCAACCCATCGGGACAAGATCCAGAGGGTCCATCTTCATTTGAAAGACAGTGGTCCCCCTTTTGAAGTCCACATTTTGGATAGAGAATGGTTGGAAAGAAGGGCAAAAGAGTCCATTCTGTGTTAGAATTGAAAACCCCTCCCTCAACAGACACCACCTATCTCCAGTTTACAACGCAGCCCTTGCAGCAGTTCCAAGAAGATTCCAGAACCAACTGCTCCCTGCTACAGGCTACTTATCTGTGTGAGGGCACGGATAAGTAGCCTCAATGACTCTCAGAAAGAGGCTTAATGACCAGGTGACTGCAAAGAAGTAGAGTCCTTTCATCACCACCCCCATCCACCATTCAATCAGAACCTATCCTTCCATCTCCACCACCCTCCCCCCCCCATCGTCCAGTCTCAATTGTCAGTACAGGTAGAGTCCTCAACTTACAACAGTTCATTTAGTGACTGTTTAAAGTTAAAACAGCGCTGGAGAAATTGAATTACAACCATCTTTCCCACTTACGACTATCACAGCACCCCAAAGGTCAGTGATCAAAATTGAGACCCTTGGGTGACTGAGAATCTCCACAGATATTTACCTGAAGTAGCATCGTCGTCGTCGTCACCGTGTTTTGCTTTCTTCTTCCATCATTCCAGGATCGTTAGCTGTGGATGGTTAAAAGCCTCACATTAAGCAATGATACTCAATGTCAAATAATTACAAAATGTGTCATCTTGAAGAAAGGATGACATTAAACTGTTGTAGCAACTAAAACTGCAAAAGCTGGCATTACAACATGCCAACCGGGAATTCTCTTCTGCTTGATTTGATGAGCTGGTCTTATTGCTAGATTTAAAATGTTTGCCACGATCCAGAAAACCTTTTTTTTTTCCAGGCAATTCCAGCTAGATTTTAATTGATTCCTTGCCTTGAGCAAAAACCATCTATGCCAGGGATTTTTAAATCGGGATCCGTAGATCCCTTGGGAGATCTATTGATAGACTTCAGGGAGTCTTGACTTGGGAAGAGGGAGAGTGAAGTAGAACTTTACTTTCCACGGAACTTTTTAACTGAAATTTAGGTTTTTATTCAATAATGTATGGAGGCAAACAGAGTAATTCAAGTTCTCTGGTCTTCAAAATCTCCCGGTCTAAAATTATTACATGCTAAAAATAAAGAAGCACATACAGAACTGAATTATGTATTTGTTATTTTTTTTTTACTAATTTGATAACTGTATTGAGGCATAGCTAGTTACTTTTGTGATAAATCTGTATCTACGTATGTTACTTTATATATTTTCAGTTTTTGTATTTAAGTTTAAGCTTTCTTATTGAAGAAAATTCACTTATAATAACAATAAAGTTGGAAGGGACCTTGGAGGTCATCTAGTCCAAACCCCTGCTCAGGTAGGAAACCCTATACCAGTGATTTCATGTCCATCATGACGCCATTGCACAACTTACACAAATAAGTAATTTGTACTATTTATATCACGTCATGTAATCTGCGCCACTTGCATTATGATTTCATAAATCCTAAGATGTCACTTGCCCTCACTTACATCCTCCATAAATACCCATATTTCTGATGCAGCCTCTGACACGATTGTGGTTAATACATGGTTTTATGCTTAATTAATTAATAAGTTAGCACAGTATTTCTCAACGTTGGCGGCTTTAAAAGGTGTGGACTTCAATACCAGAATTTCTCAGCCAGCACATGCTGGTTGGGGAATTCTGGGAGTTGAAGTCCATATCTTTTAAAGCTGCCATTGTTGAGAAACACTGTGCTAACTTAAAGCTAAAGGCTGCCCTACAGATGCCAATTTGTGGCCCCTTGAGCCACTATCCAGTGCCAACAATTCTGCAGTGAGATTTATTGCAAAAGCTGGTGGCAAGTTTAATAATTAGAATATTTGTATTATTCTTTCAGAATTGTAATGAGTCTTTAGCACTGAGTGAATTGCAGTTTTTCCCCCCCTGATACAGACCCTCTTTGCGTTGTGCCCTTTTCCATTTTGTATCATTGCATAAGTCCCACATCTCTCGATCTAAAAGCAGAGAACGAACATGGTGTCTTCTCACGGATAAATTGCCCATCCCTTTCATACAAGCTGCCCTTTGCCATTTTTCAAATCTTACTTGATTCTCCTGCCAAATCACAACCTTTAAAAAAAAAAAACCTTCCCTCAAACTTTTTTTACAGCATTTAATGACAGGCCGCTTCTGAGCCTGGGAGCATCTGCTTTTCAAGAAGCACAAACTTTAAATCCAATTTGAAACCAGAATCCAGTTTATGCTGTTCTCTGACTGCTTAAGCAATTGCAGAAGTCCCACTCTGAGTCTCTCAGAACAGATTAAATGTTTCTTTTCCCCACTAATAAAGCCCTCTCCCTTTCTTCTGATAGAAGGATGGATATCATAAAGTGAATGACTAGCCTTAGGCTTTTCTGTGTACTTGTTCCAATACATCATACTGAAAAGGGTGCTAATTTTGAATTGCTGCCCACTGCATCATATTAGATAACCTCCCGTTTTTCTCTCCACCCGCCTACACATTAATTAAAGCAAACACTGCTATCTTTACAAGATAACTTCTTATAAGAGAGTGAGAGGGAAAAGGGGGAGAGAGAGAGAGAAAGAAAGAAAGAAAGAAAGAAAGAAAGAAAGAAAGAAAGAAAGAAAGAAAGAAAGAAAGAAAGAAAGAAAGAAAGAAAGAAAGAAAGAAAGAAAGAAAGCTCTTACAATATTGGGACAACATTGAGATCTTTTCCAAATCTTGTTACTGGGTAGAAGAAAGAAAGAAAGGAAGGAAGGAAGGAAGGAAGGAAGGAAGGAAGGAAGGAAGGAAGGAAGGAAGGAAGGAAGGAAGGAGGAAGGAAAGAAAATCTTACAATATTAGGACAACATTGAGATCTTTTCCAAATCTTGTTACTGAGTAGAAGTGAAGAAAGAAAGAAACAAAGAAAAATCATGTAAAGGCAACAGGAAAGGAGTCAATCCATAAACCTGAAATGGATAATTTTCAGAGAAAAGTTTGATTTTTTTCTGGCAATCTCTGTGGCATTAGTAAAATGAGAATGGCTGCTAGAAAGTTGATGGAGAATCAATGCTATGCTGATTTTCAATTCCTTTCAAATGTTTACCACTGTCACAGTAGGGCCTGGGTTTACTGAATCTCAGTGCAACACACAATTTGCCAGACACAATTTGCCAGATTTGCATGGTGCTTCCCATTACAGATAGTCCTCGACGAGCAAAGTCAATGGGGGCAGCCAGATTCGCTTAACAACTTCATTGATTCATTTAGCATCTGTGGCAAAAAAGGTTGTAAAGTGGGACACAACCTGATTGATTGATTGATTGAATTCATTTGCTTCCATCTTGTAAAGAAACAATTCTGGGTGGCCTTTGAACAACTTCTTAACAACTCTCTTGCTTAGCAACAGAAATTTTGGGCTGAATTGTGGTCGTAGGTCAAGGACTACCTGTATATGTCTATCTACGAAATCGCCTGTGTGTCCCTTGATTTAAATATCTATGGAGACTCTCAGCCATCCAGGTCATGGTTGTCTCAAAGATGCCTTTTCATGAGGCAACTGGACTTTCTTGTTTTTCTTTGAAGATGTTTCACTTCTCATCCGAGAAGTTTCTTCAGAGCTGAAGAAGCTTCTTGGATAAGAAGGAAATGTTTTCAAAGAAAAACAAGAATGTCTAGTTGCCTCGTGAAAAAGCATCCTTCGGTCTCTTGATCTACTTACCAAAACCATATTTCTTTTCAATCTGATCTTTTGGGGTTGCTCTCAACGAGATTTGTGGGGGACCAGAGAAGTGGTGATCAAATTGACAAAATCATATCACTAAAGGGCAATCAAGTCCCGACTTCTTTCTAAGCCACACGTACAGCCCAAAGAGATGGAGCTGAGATCATTTCAATGTTGCCCTCCAAATTCTGACCGAAGCAGTAGACCTTGCAGATACCACAGGTTGAAATTACATTCAAATGTTATTAACTCAGTGGAAACCATATAGAGTAGAGTAGAGTAGAGTAGAGTAGAGTAGAGTAGAGTAGAGTAGAGTAGAGTAGAGTAGAGTAGAGTAGAGTAGAGTAGAACAGAACAGAACAGAACAGAACAGAATAGAATAGAATAGAATAGAATAGAATTATTGATTAGACACACAAGGAATTTGTCTCCAGTGCATAAGCTTTCAGTATACATACAAGCAATAAGTGATAAATCATGATCATAGTCATCGTAAAAATGCATTCATCATAAATCATAAGGTACAACACTTAGGGATAGTCATAGAAGCAATCAACATAATCATACTAGGATACTAAATAAAGCAATATAAATCGTAATATACACCTGCAAAAAGAAATTAAACCAGCATTTTGTACTGGAAGGCCACAGAGTAATGTCACATTAAAATAAAATTAAATAAAATTAAAATTAAATTAAATTAAATTAAAATAAAATAAAATAAAATAAAATAATAAAATAATAAAATAATAAATAAAATAATAAAACAAAACAAAACAAAACAAAATAATAAATAAAATAAAATAAAATAATAAAATAAAATAAAACAATAAAATAAAATAATAAATAAACAAACAAACAAATAAATAAAATAAAATAAAATATAAAATAAAACCACTTCTATTTTTCCTCTGTGAATGTGCCTCACAGTTTTAGCAGTTATGTGTGAATATATTCAACCGCTATGAATACGTCATTATTATTACGATTATTACAATTGCACCAAAATGCCTCCTGGAAACCTTAGCCCCTGAATGGTTTCACAGGGTACCATTAGATTAGACGACCTCTCCAGACTGAGAAATTACCTGCCGTGTTCATTAAAAAGCAGGAGCGCCATCATCAGATAACCTCACACCTGTTTTCCTTGCCCGGACAACTGTTTCACTGAGTCTGTTAACCTTGTGTCGCTCGGCAAAAGGGGGCCCAGTTTATCAGTTGCTGCATTAAGCAAACGCTGCACTTTCCACCTGTACAGGGGCGGAAGCATCAGTTATTCATCAAAAGATCATAGATGCCTCATTCTCCTTCCAAAGGGGAGGCCTAGGGACTCTTTCATTGCATTCACAGGGCACGCTTGTTTTCCATTCCTGTACTGATTGATATGAAAAAGCTCGGTCCTTTAAAAAACACACACACACACACACACACACACACAGGGCCAGTGCTTGGAATGGGGAGGCACCTGCCAGGCTACTTTTAAAAGAGACCGTGATGTAAAAAAAAAAAATCTAGTCCAGAAGTTGCAATTTACATGTTGGTTTAGAAGTTGGAGGGAGAAGGGTGGTCTCAAGTCAACTTCGAAGAGAATTAGCAAAGACTGGCTCCCCTCTCCACCCTCAAAGTTTTTGAACTGGCTCTTTGCTTTGTTCAAGAGGGACAAATAAATGGACAGTGACATCTGCAGGGCTTAAAGCACAGTAGCAGAATAAGAGAGTTGGAAGGGGCCTTGGAGGTCATCTAGTCCAACCCCCTGCTCAGGCAGGAAACCCTATACCATTTCAGACAAATGGCTGCCCAGTCTCTTCTTAAAAACTTCCAGTGTTGGAGCATTCACCGCTTCTGGAGGCAGGTTGTTCCACTGGTTAATTGTTCTAACTGTCAGGAAGTTTCTCCTTAGTTCTAGGTTGGTTCTCTCCTTGATTAGTTTCCATCCGTTGCTTGTCATCCTGCCTTCAGGCACTTTGGAGAATAGCTTGACTTCCTCTTCTTTAGGGCAGCCCCTGGGATATTGGAAGACTGCTATCATGTCCCCCCTCGTCTTTCTCTTCATTAAATTAGACATACCTGATCCCTGCAACGGTTCTTCATATGTTTTAGCTTTCAGTCCCCTGATCATCTTTGTTGCTATTCTCTGCACTCTTTCTAGAGTCTCAACATCTTTTTTATATCGTGATGACCAAAACTGGATGTAACATTCCTAATGTGGCATTGACCACTTCTTCCTCTGTGGATTGTACTACCTGCAATAACGGACAAGGAAGATGTAGTTGGTATGAATTTGGAATTCAGACATTCTAACTCAGGGGTAGTCAACCTTGGCTCTTTTATGACTCGTGGACTTCAACTCCCAGAATTCCTGAGCCACAGGGCTCAGCTTGGAAACTCTCCCTTTCCCCTCAGCATGGCTGGCTCAGGAATTCTGGGAGTTGAAGTCCACCAGTCATAAAAGAGCCAAGGTTGACTACCTCTGTTCTATCTTATAGCTCATGGCTTATGGTTATCAAGTTCCTTCCAGCTGGGTAAGATCAAGGAGTCAAGTAGTACATACATAGATTTCGGGGCAAATACAGTCCTTGACTTGCAACCATTTGTTTAGTATCCATTCAAGGTTGCAGTGACACTGAAAAAAGTGACATATGGCCATTTTTCACACTTGCGACCATTGCAGCATCCCCACGGCCACATGATCAAAATTCAGACGCTTGGCAGCTGATTCACATTTATGACGGTTGCAATATCACGTGATCGCCTTTTGCAACCTTTTGACAAGCAAAATCAATGGGGACGCCAGATTTACTTAACAACTGTGTTGCCAGCCACTGCAGTGATTCACTTAACAATTGTGGCAAGAAAGATTGTAAAATGGGGCAAAACTCACTTAACCACGGTCTGGCTTAGCAACACAAATGTTGGGCTCAATTGTGGCTATCTGCATTTTTAAGCCCTTCTCTCTTTCTTCCTTAAAAAGGTCTAGCGTGGCTTGGCCCCTTCCTTCCCAACTATGTTCTGTTCAGTGGTTGAGTGGTCAAATTCTTTAACTAATTCTCCTGGCTGTTCCTAGGGTAGGGTAGCTTAAACCCATCACCCATCAAGTAAGGGGTTCTAGACCAGACATGTCAAACACAAGGCCCGGGGGCCGGATGCGGCCCACAAAGTGGTTTCTTTTTTCTTTTCTTTTTTTTTAAATTTTTTATTTTTTCACCAAACACCATACACCAAAAACAAACCATACATACATAAACAAAATTCTTTTCTTTTAGTACATTCTGACTATTACATTCCATCCTTATATCTTTTTCTTTCTCTGTTCTAGCCAAATATAACACTTATTCCAAGTTTCATAAAATTCTGTTGCCTCCTTGTCTTTTAATTCTAGCGTGAGTTCATTCATTTCTGCGCATTCCAAAATTTTATAGATAACCATATCCGCTGTGCGTATGTTTTCATTCTTCCAGTATTGGGCATATGCTATGCAGGCCGCAGTCAGTATGTATATAATTTTATGTTAGTGTGGGCACGAAATGTGGGAAGAAATATAAACTTAGAGGAATGGGAAAGACTATGGAATGTAAATTGCAAATTGACGTTATCAACTGCATATAGAGAGAACCAATACAAAATGATTTATAGATGGCATTTAACACCAGCGAGATTGGCCAAAATGCATAAAAATATAGATCCAAAGTGTTGGAAATATAGAATTAAAGAAGGAACATTCTTTCATATGTGGTGGCTGTGCCCTAAAGCAAAGAAATATTGGGAACGAATAAGAGATTGGATACAGGAGATAACGGAGATAAAAATGGATTTCAAACCAGAATTATTTTTATTGGGCATAATAAATTCAAAGATTAAAAAACAGTTCCAACAAAGTGGTTTCATGTGGCTCGCGAAGCCATCCTGGAAACAGTGAGGGAACAGCCCCCACTGCCTTGGCCCTGGCCCAGACTGGCCGGGAGCCGATGTACAATTTTGTGGTAGCCATCTATGCTGAAATGCATTCAGTCTTAGCTCCACAAGGCCGTCTGGAAACAGCAAGGAACCAGCCCCTGCCGCGTCGACCCCACCCCCTGGGTGCATGCTGGGGAGGTGTCACCCTTTGTGAGGAATGAAGAAATGCACCATCGCGTAGAAGTGGCCAGCAAATGGCCCTCGCCTACTTCACATATCCGGCTTGATGGGCTCTGCCCTGGTCCCCCCCTTCTGCCAGAGACACTCAGATCTGTCCCACTCCTGTCCAGGCCCCCACAGGCACCCTTGACGCGAATGATGTAGAGCTGGCCATCCCCACTCAGTAGGCCACACCCACTCCATCCATGCCCACCCAGTAGGCCACAACCCCCCCCGAGGGCAACCGCAATGGTGATGCGGCCCTCAATGAAATTGAGTTTGACACCCCTGTTCTAGACTTATAGGCTGCCATATAATGTAACACAGCTGTTTTCCAGAAACTTATGTTGAGAAGAAGAAAAAAAGTCTCAGATCTGGAGACGCTATATTTCTGCCTATAAAACTGTTGGATGTACTACAAGAGGACATATGGCTGTTTCTGCAACTTGCCCTGATTAGAAATGTTTAGTAGTCTGCAAATCTCTAAATCTAGGCTCCGTCACTTTGTTTGTTTGCTTAATTGTTCAGTGATTCTCTGGTCTCAGTGCTCATTGTGCCTTAGATGGTTTACACAGGTATCAAAATAGCAGTGAAATAGAATTGCAGTTTTAAAACTGTAATCGTGGAGTTAGAACAATTAATATCCCGGTAATAAGAAAAATAAAACAGATTTAAATGGTTGGCAGCCACCTTACAGAATGGCAAGCAGGGGCATCTGCAAGGAAGTGTCAAAATCTTCAAGATGGTGGGTATGGCTCTGCCCTTTTTTTTTTTTTTTTTGGCATTTAGATACAGAATTTGTTGGTGGAATTTTAACCCTTGATGCTGGATTCCCTGATATCCAGGATGTCATTGGGTACCACTGTAAACCAAGCTAGAAGAAGGTGGAGAAAGAGGATCTGTTTTTTAAAATGTTTTCCCATGTGTAGCCTAGCAACAAGTCTAGGCAAACAAACCTTGCATAAAGTTCCCTCCACCCTCAAAATTAAATACAGGGTGGGGGAACCCGGGCATCTTATGCATGTGATTCCTACTTCGTTGTTATGCTACTTTTTGATAACAATGACATTATCTGAGCCATGATCTCCTTTAGAAACGAAATGGAACATTGATATTAAAGATTTTCCTTGCTCTACTTGGCTTGTAAAGAAAATTAGATTGTTTTGTCTCAGATATTTTGGTTTCCATGTAAATTATTCACCAACTTTTCTGCTACACTTACCTTCAAGATTTAGCTTTCTTTGGCCATCTGACCCTTTTCTTTTTCCTCTCCTCTCCTCTCCTCTCTTGTGTTAAGCTCTCCATTTACTTATTCAAAAAGTAAAGAACAGTATAAGAATGCGACAATATCTTTTAAAACAAAATGTTTTCCTAATGGCTCCTTTCCCAGTCAGAAATGCATTAGTACAACACATTGGCTGGTTTATCCAGAAGTCTCTTGTAATCAAGTGCAGACTTGTAGGGCTACGTCTGAGTGTGTGCATGATTGTGTGTCGGCAAGTACTAGTGTGTGTGTGTGTGTGTGTGTGTGTGTGTTGCATTAGTTTATATTAGCCCTGGAGGCATGGTTAACACTTAAAATGGGACGGAGTGTTTGCAGCCATCAGAGAACTTTTCAGCCAGCTTCAATAACATCACTCTGGTTTTTTCTTTCTTTCTTTTTTTGTGTATAATTTTTTTTTGGCAGCAAAGACTTCAGTGGGACCATCTGTCTCTCTATTAGTGTTTTGAGTTCTGTTGTGAAGCTTCTTTGCTTGGCAAAGTCATTTTCATACATGAAACTCTTCTCCTTCTCCATTTCTCCTTCCTTCCTTCCTTCCTTCCTTCCTTCCTTCCTTCCTTCCTTCCTTCCTTCCTTCCTTCCTTCCTTCCTTCTTTCCTTCCTGTTCCCCGATTCTTTGCCAAAGAATACAATGCAAAAATTCGATTTACCTTCCAAGGAGAAAGAAATGTCTTTGTCATTTAAAAGGGGGAGGGGAAGGTAGCAAATTAAGGCAGTAACAGGATTATTCCAGGGTCATTAAATTTTCTTTCTTTATGCATTTACCTCTGGATAAATCCAGTTCAATTTTACATAGTAAGGCTATATACTAGGAGCAGAGTCTTGGGGCCTGATAGCCATTATCTGCAGGTGCTGAAATGTTTTGGTCAAGTGAGATTGAATTCTCACAACCCCAATAACCTGTCATTATTAAAGATCTGCTCAAATAACATAATTCTGTAACACTATTTTTAAAAGGCGTGTGACTCTAAAAATAGAACAGGATGAGGGAGGGAATCAGGAAGGGGAAAATGCTTGTGAGGGATCCAAATACATTTGAAATAGATCTATGTGGTGTTCTTGTTCTTTCTATGGTCCACAGAAGTGGGGATACTTCCAAACTTAGATTGTTCCAAAAAATCAAATACAGTAATATATTTTCCAATTTCCAATTACCTGTGCTACAGTTGTAATCTAGTCTAAGATGAGCCAAAACCAGAAGAGAATCTCTGTAGCTCCATGTTGAACTGTGTGGTCCTTGGTGCTCTCTGAGCTTGGTAATTGTCTTGCAGGTAACATCATCGGTGCTAGGAGGGAGAAGACCCCACTCCTGTCTAGCACTGATGATGTTACCCAGTTGGATAATGAAACGTCTGCAAAAGGAACAACCAAACTCACGGAGCACCAAGGATCCCACAGTTAGGCCACTCTCTAGAGCAGTAATGGCGAACCTTTTAGAGACCGAGTGCCCAAACTGCAACCCAAAACCCAGCGACCGGTTAGGGCGCATAGGGTTGGCCTCCTACGTGTCCCATCTGTTAAACAATGTCATCTGGCGGGGCCTAGGGCAAGGGCCTTCTCCGTTGCTGCCCCAGCCCTCTGGAACCAGCTTCCCTCAGAGGTTCGTACTGCTCCCTCCCTCCCTCCTAGTTTTCCGGAAACTGTTGAAGACACATTTATGCCGACAGGCTTGGGGCGTATGAGCTGTGCTCTGCCCCTGGGCCTAGGAATGTCCCTCCATCAGCAATTGTGAGTTGACTGTGTTTGCACGCTGTATGAATGTGATTAATTTTTAAATTTTTGTTGTATTGTTGTTGTAAGCCGCCCTGGGTCCTAGGAGAAGGGCAGCATATAAGTCTGAACAAAATAAATAAATAAATAAAATTATGCATCGGCGAGTGCCAGGTGGGCATGGCCCATTGGGTGGGCGTGGCTGCAGTGGTAACGGCAGACTGGGTGGGACTAAAAAGTTCAGTCAATCAATTCCAACTTTGCAAGATCTTTTTTTCCCCCCGCAAGAAGTTGAAATTGACTGATTGAACCTTTTTTTTTGTTTTTTGCACATGGCGGCAGAGGCCTAAAACGAAAAAGTTTTATAAAACCCAGCTGAAGGCCTAGGACTGGGGCGACGGCGCACGTGCTCACAGAGAGGGCTCTGAGTGCCGCCTCTGGCACCCGTGCAATGGGTTCGCCAGCACTGCTCTAGAGCTTTTTGTTGACCAAGGCAGCTGCAAAAAAATATGCTTCCCAAGTCTTGTTGTGCTATTGTATCTCTACTGTATCAAAGACTATTTGAACAGGTTGCCCATGGTAAATAGATTAAGTGTATGAAACCCTTCAAGATCTTGGCCACCCCAGGAACACAACTTCACCCAGGGAAAGAAACATCTCAAGGGGAAATCTGTGCCTTTGTCTACGCAGAACTTCATGAATGGCTACAGAAGTTGCTGGAGTTGGCAGAGATGGCTAAACTGACTGTTTTGATTAAAGAAAAAAAATATATAAGTCCTTTTGTTTCTACTTGGAGACAGCTTCCGGCCTTTGTGCTCAAGATGGGGGGGGAGGAAACTTTGATTTTGGGTTTTACTGATTAGATTGATTTGTTGTTATAGAAATGGCTAGTTTCTACTATTATGGAAAAGTAAAAAGTCGAGGTTCGATATTAATGCTCTATTCTATTGGACAGAGGGAGTCAGAAGTCAATGCCTTTCCTTCCCCCCCTCTCCTCATTTTCCTTTCCCCTCCCCACCCTGTCCTATTATTTGCTTTTGCATTTTAGTATTTTATGCTATAATCTAATAAAATGCTACGAACGGTGAAGACAACAAGGAGCCTCTGGAAGGATAGCTGACAATTGCAGCCTTTAATCCTGAGGCTACTCTCAAGCAGAAGATGTAATATTTGTTTTGATGTTTATCACTTTTGTCCAGCAGGTCCAAGGTCAGCTACCTCCATTAATGATCCCCGTATTCCCTCCAGACCAGCGAACCCTAGCAGCAGCAGCCCAGCAAGGATTCCTCCTTCCACCTGGTTTCAGCTACAAGACAGGCTGCAGTGAGTCTAGTCCGTTGTTTTTGTGCAGGTGGTGGTGTGCCTAAAGTGGACCGAACATGAGCTGGCACGGGCTAGCAATGATGCAGTGATCGGAGACATTGAATGAGACCATCCTCATTCAAACTGTATATTGGGTGGGTCAGAAGGTGGGGGGAATGTCCGGGTTCCAACTGATGAAGCCAACCAAGCAAACATCTTCAAGACCAGGGGTGTCAAACTCAATTTCACTCAGGGCCGCCTTAGCATTGCAGTTGCCCTCAGGGGGCCGGGTGGGTGTGGCCAGGGTGGATGCGGCCTAGTAGGTGGGCGTGGATGGAGTGGGCGTGGCCAGCTCTACATCATTCGCCTTAAGGGGGCCAGTGGGGGCCTGGGCAGGAGTGGGACAGATCTGAAGGTCTCTGGCAGAAAGGGGTGGGACCGGGGCAAGCGTCAAGGCATGGTCCACTGGAGCAGCCTCACTACCTGCTGAAACCCCTCTGCCGGAGGCCATCAAGATGGATATGTGAAGTAGGCGAGGGCCATTTGCTGGCCACTTCCAGGCATTGGTGCATTTCTTCATTCCTCACAAAGGGTGACACCTCCCCAGCATGCATCCAGGGGTCGGGGCCGACGCAGCAGGGGCCGATCCCTCGTTGTTTCCAGGCGGCCTTGTGGAACTAAGACTGAATGCATTTCAGCATAGATGGCCATCACAAAATTGTACATTGGCTCCCGGGCAGCCTGGGCCAGGGCCAAGGCAGCGGGGGCCGTTCCCTCACTGTTTCCAGGATGGCTTTGTGGGCCACATGAAATCACTTGCGGGCCGCATCCGGCCCCCGGGCCTTGTGTTTGACATGTCTGTTCAAGACATTCCAATCTCTTAATGCAGGGGTCTTCAAACTTGGCCCTTTTCTGACTTGTGGACTTAAACTCCCAGAATCCCTCAGCCGTCGTGCCCGACTGAGGAATTCTGGGAGTTGAAGTCCACAAGTCATAAAAAGGGCCAAGTTTGAAGAGCCCTGCACTAGATCTTCTGAGCAGCTCAACTGACCATGAGATACACAGGAGGAGCGAGATGCCATCTTCTTTGCAGACACCAAGAGTCACCTTTTTGGGGACCATGTTCTCCTCTCATGACACACGCGCCAGCTTAAGATGTCCCCATGTGTGAGCTGTGCTCTCTTTTTGCAATCTGCACACTCAGCCTTTCCATCTGATATGATGGTTACGCAAGTACTTTGCAAATGAAACTTTTAGTACTGTTGCGGGTTGAAGCTGTGTAGACTTTGTTCAGTAAAAGGAGTGCTCAGAGATTTCATTGTGGGCTCTGATAGTAATAGGAGGCACCTTTTATAAGAATTGTCGAAATGAAGTACGTATTTCATTTTGAGCGCTTGGAATGCATTTTTAAAATGCTAAGCGGGCTAATGTTACGGCTAGCAAACCCTCAGCCTTGGGAATGTGCAGTTTCCTGGAAGTAAAAAATTAGGAAAATATGTTCTCTGATACATGCCCCAAGGATGAGCACCAGAGACTGGTTCTGTGGAGAGAAGTTTTTCCACGGACCAGAAAGTTTAGTTTATTCACACTTATATGCCGCCCTTTTCCGAAGACCCAGGGTGGCTCACAACAAGAATACAATAACAATTTTAAAATTAACCACATTCATACCACATACAAACACAATCAATTCGCAGCCGCTGATGGCGGGACACTCTTAGGGCCAAGGGGCAGAGCACAGCTCATATGCCCCAAGCCTGTCGGCATAGATGTGTCTTCAGCACTTTCCGGAAAGCTAGGAGGGAGGAAGCAGTACGAACCTCTGAGGGAAGCTGGTTCCAGAGGCCTGGGGTAGCAACGGAGAAGGCCCTTGCCCTAGGCCCCGCCAGACGACATTGTCTAACAGACGGGACTTGTAGGAGGCCAACCCTATGCGCCCTGACCGGTCGCTGGGATTCATGAGGCAGGAGACGATCCCGCAAGTATCCTGGTCCGTGCGTGGTTTTGTGTGCTGCCTGCATCCCACACATGGGGCTTTGCTTGTTTGTGCGGACCGGTTGCTGGCATGCTGCAGCCCGGTACCGGTCCACGGATGGGGGGTTGGGGACCCCTGCCTTACAGCAGAGGTCCCCAACCTTTTGGGCACCAGGGATCAGTTCCGTGGAGAGAGGTTTTTCCATGGACCGGAGGGCAGCATGGTTTTGTATGCTGTCTTCATCTCGCAGATGGGGCTTTGCTTCTTTCTGTGGACAGGTTGCTGGCATGCCGCGGCCTGGTGCTGGTCCACGGACTGGGGGTTGGGGACCCCTGGACTAGATGACTTACAAGATCCCTTCCAACTCTCTTATTCTGTATTCTATATCATTCATTCATTGCTGATACACGGGGATATTTGCCCTGTGGTAGCTGTTCCTCGGTCACTAGATCAGTGTTGTCATCTGGAAGCAACCAGTATGTAATATAGGTAGTCCTCGGTGTATGATCACAATTGAGTCCAAAATTTTCATTGCTAAGCAAGGCAGCTATTAGGCAAATTTTGCCTCGTTGTATGGCTTTTCTTGCCACTCCTGTTAAGCGAATCACTGCAGCTGCTAAGTTAGTCACACATTTGTTAATCGAATCTGGCTTCCTCATTGACTTTCCTTGTTGCAAAAGTTGATCACATCAACCCCAGGACACTGCAGTGCTGTTGTCATTTCGAACGGTCACTGGAGAAATCGTTGCAAGTCGAGGACTACCTGGGTGCAAAGTGGTAACGAGAGAAGGGATGTCTGTTCAGCAGCAATCTGGCAAAAGAGGGAGGAACTATGAATGCAGTAGGTAGGAACATTTTTAATAGAAAGACATTGCGGAGGTCAAATCCAAGTGACTGGACCAGAGAGGTTTGAAATCCACGGCATTCACAAGGCCTCCACGCCACCCCTTGCTTGCCGTGCCCTCCGGCTGATGAAAGAAAAAGAGAAGAGCCAAGAATTTAGTAAGATCTCCTTCCCAACCCACCTGCTCTGTACTTAATGAAGGGGTTTAATTTGCCCTTTTTGCAAAATGACTTCCCAATAACGTGCAAGCCCCATTAATCTCAATGGGAGTCCTGTGCATAGATCCAGGCTAACATATGCCTCTCAATTTATGGGCTAAAACAAAGCATGGATTTACAAAAGTTTAAGTTTGGAAAGTGAAGATTTATTCTGGAAGGTTTTGCTTTCGAAAGGAGGACTGTCTGTCCGTGTTGTTGTGTGTATGCAGGTGTGTGTGTGCGTGTGTAACAGCTGGTTGTGAGTATTTGGGCACTTTTATCTAAGCTTTTTATAGATCCTTGCCTATTCCTGTCTTTAGGACATGGATTGTTTAAAATAAAACAAATAACACAGAAGGAGGGAAGGAAGATATTGGAGCTGCCTTTGTTTCAGCCGGCAGATTTATCTTGGTTAGGAATTTCATAAAACTGCATTCATTTCCGGTTATCTCCTGACATCAGTTTTCTATATCTGAAGCTCTCTTGTTCTGAAAACTACAGTCTTTGGTCCTTCTCTTTAGCCTTATTATGTTCGCATCAGTATATCATTGACGAATTCATGAATTCGTCGATTGTCTTTTGTTAGCCCAGGATACTTCACTGAAAGCAAATGAATTCGTTTCCAAAGCCAAAAACAAAAAAGACTCCGAGCTGATGACAAGCCTATACCATAATGTTACTTTTTAATAGGATGATGGTGAGGATGATGATGACGGTTTTTACTGAACTTATGGTTAATATACAGAACTGTAGGGTGGTTCCATCTTTGCTATAGACAATGCTGGCTGTGGAATTCTGGGAGTTGAAGTCCACATGCCTTAAAATTGTCAAGGTTGAGAAGCACTGCTATAGACTGAATGAAAAGGTTCATAGGGTAACACAATAAAAGCAGAACTGCCGTAATTAAACCAGTTTGGGTTTTACAGATTAAAAAAGAAAACTCTCTTAAGATAAGGTAAGGTAGGGTAAGGTAAGGTAAGGTAAGGTAAGGTAAGGTAAGGTAAGGTAAGGTAAGGTAAGGTAAGATAAGATAAGATAAGATAAGATAAGATAAGATAAGATAAGATAAGATAAGATAAGATAAGATAAGATAACCTTTATTGACATTTTTTTACTGTGGGCACAACGGCACACATCAAAAATGAAATTTAGTTGCCCGCTCTCAAAGTGAAACACATACATGACACACACCTAAACATACTATGTACAACATATGTATAGACATATGTATAAAACAGCAAGACTGGTTTTTTTCCCTCCCATAAAGTCCTGTTGTTATAGAAAGTTGCAGCTTTTTAGGAGCCCTGCCCTAGATATAATTAGATGCAAAACTCTCTTTGCAACATTGGGGCATAGGGATCAGTTGGGACTACAGAATGGGACAACTCGCTCAAAGGACAATTTAATAAATCAGTTTAAATATTCAAAATAAATAAAAATTATTGTAATCTTTGCCGTTCACATTCCATTCCATCCCTCCTTTTGCATCTTTTCTTTAATGATTCTATTCCACCATTTCTTTGATAGCAGTATAACTCTTGTCCCACAATGAATTGTCCATGGCAAGTTGTCCCATGGCAAGTTGGCCATGGCGAATTGTCATAGACCCTTTTATTTATTTATTTATTTATTTATTATTAAATTTCTATACCGCCCCTCTCCCAAAGGACTCGGGGCGGTGTACAGCCTTAAAATTAAAAAAAAAACATATAAATGTACAAAATTAAAATATTTAAAAATAAATTAAACAAATTAGGCCATAAAATCCCATATAAAACCCAATATGTGCGAATCCTAAAATCCTAAAAATTACACAATCCCCCTAAAACATTTTCACCCGGTTGGAGCCGGAGCTTCTATGCCAGGCCAGCCTGTTGAAAAAGGAAAGTTTTCAGTTCCCGATGGAAGGTGCGTAAGTCCGTCATCGTACGGAGTTCGGGGGGGAGCTTGTTCCAAAGCGTGGGAGCTCCCACAGAGAAGGCTCTCCCCCTGGGGGTCACCAATCGACATTGTCTGGCTGACGGCACCCTGAGGAGGCCCTCTCTGTGGAAGCGTACCGGACGGCGGGAAGTATTTGCTAGCAGTAAGCGGTCCTGTAAGTATCCGGGTCCGATGCCATGGAGCGCTTTAAAGGTGGTCACTAACACCTTGAACCGCACCCGGAAGACCACTGGCAACCAGTGCAGCTCGCGCAGGAGCGGTGTTACATGGGAGCGCCACGACGCTCCTGTCACTACCCGCGCAGCCGCATTCTGGGCCAGTTGGAGCCTCCGGGTGCACCTCAACGGGAGCCCCATGTAGAGAGCATTACAGTAGTCCAACCTGGAAGTGACGAAGGCATGAGTAACTGTGCGTAGCGAGTCCCGGTCTAGGAAGGGACGCAATTGGCGCACCAGGCGAACCTGATAGAACGTCCTCCCGGCCACGGCCGCCAGATGGTCCTCTAAGGACAGCCGTGAATCCAGGAGGACTCCCAAATTGCGAACCCTTTCCGCGGGGGCCACTGTTTCGCCCCCAATAGATAGTGATGGAATCAATTGGCTATACCCTTGGGACTACTGCTTGCTGATCTTCCTACTTATAGTCTAGCAGTGCTCCTCCAAAAGCTCATCAACTCTGTGGGGGGGGGGGGGGGTAGTGGAGTTCCCAAGCTTATAGATCTGGGATCAGAGGTGGCTTGAGAGTTCATGGCTTCCATGGCAACCATGGGTTTGATTCAACTTCTGGAGATCAACCCACAGTGGAAGTCACACATTAGATTTTGATTTGGGGGCAGTGGTGTTGTGATCTGATTTGGAGATACCTGCATCAGTCTTCTGTCATGGACAGATCATGCCCCTTGGTTCAGGACTCCCACTTCAGGGAGATGGAGCCAGTTCATTCAGACTGCCCCAGGTGAGTGATAGACCTCACTGGGTTTTAGAAGAAGATAAAAGTTCCTATTTCACTTAACTTCACTCATTTAGCCAGAATTTTATTATATTATTTTATTTACTATAGTTCTCTGATAGATGAAAAAATAATTTGGGCCCCAACCGTCTCTATATAAAGTCAGTGGCGATTTTAAGCAACTATACACAGTAGATGAATTTTCCCTAAGAGGAACTATTTCCAATTTGGTTTTTTAGATATTCCACCCATCGCCACCATAACTGAGGTCATCCACTTTGCTGCTAGTCATCCTCTTCTCTTTCCTTCCACTTTTCCCAGCATTATAGATGTCTCTAGAGAGTTAGGTCTTTGCATTACATACCCAAAGTAGGATCACTTGAATCCAATCATTGGAGCCTTTGAGTTAAGATCCCTGGGTTGATTTACTTTACTTTACTTTATTTTGACTTATATGCCGCCCTTCTCCTCAGACTCAGGGCGGCTCACAGCAAATAATATAAGTACAAAATATAAATTAGTTAAAATAATAATATACAATATAAAAAACAATAAAACTATACCCACTCATACAACATACAGTCCCAATCAAAGGCCCAGGGGCAGAGCGCAGCTCACACGCCCCAAACCTGTTTGCATAGATGTGTTTTTAAAAGTTTTCGGAAAGCTAGGAGGGAAGGAGCAGTACGAACCTCTGAGGGAAGTTGATTCCAGAGGGCTGGGGCAGCAACAGAGAAGGCCCTAGCCCTAGTCCCACCAAACGGCATTGTGTAACAGACGGGACCCGTAGGAGGCCAACCCTGTGTGCCCTAATCGGTCGCTGGGATTCATGATGCAGGAGATGGTCCCACAAGTATCTTGGTCCATTGCCATAAAGGGCTTTATAGGTCATAACCAACACTTTGAATTGTGTTCGGAGACCAATTGGCAGCCAGTGCAGCTCATGGAGGGCTGGAGTGACATGAGCATGTCTTGGGAGACCCAAGACGGCTCGTGCGGCCGCATTCTGAACCACCTGCAGCCTCCACCTGCTTGATAATCCATGGTTTGTTTTCTTGACCATCCACAGTACAGATAGTCCTTGACTTACAACCATTAGTTTAGTGGCTGTTAGAAGTTACAGTGGCACTGAAAAAAAGTTACTTATGAAACTTATGACCATTGCAGTATCCCTATGGTCACGTGATCAAAATTCCACCTCTTGGCAACCGGCATGTATTTATGACGGTCGCATTGTCCCAGGGTCATGTGATGACCTTTTGTGACTGTCCGACAAGCAAAGTCAATGGGGAAGTCAAATTCACTTAACAACTGTATTACTAACTTAACACCTCAGGGATTCACTTAACAACCGTGGCAAGAAAGGTCACAACATTCATTTAACAACTGTCTCCCTTAGCAACAGAAATTTTGGGCTCAATTGTGGTTATATTTATTTATTTACTTATTTATTTATTTATTTATTTAAATTTCTATACCGCCCCTCTCCCGTAGGACTCGGGGCGGTTTACAGCCCAATTAAAACAGATAATAATAATAAATATTTAAAAATAAATTAAATTAAAACATGGCTGTTACTAAAACCTGTTAAAATCCCCATTCTAAAACCCGAACAACCTTGTTTAAAAAAAATTTACATAAAGATTTACATAAAAAGTATAAGTATAGGACTGCCCGTATTCTCAGAAGCTTTAGTTTAGTTTAGTTTAGTTTATTCACACTTATATGCTGCCCTTCTCCGAAGACCCAGGGCGGCTCACAACAAGAATACAATAACAATTTTAAAATTTAACCACACTCATACCACATACAAACACAAGCAATTCGCAGCCGCTGATGGCGGGACACTCTTAGGGCCGAGGGGCAGAGCACAGCTCATACGCCCCAAGCCTGTCGGCATAGATGTGTCTTCAGCACTTTCCGGAAAGCTAGGAGGGAGGGAGCAGTACGAACCTCTGAGGGAAGCTGGTTCCAGAGGGCTGGGGCAGCAATGGAGAAGGCCCTAGTCCTAGGCCCCGCCAGACGACATTGTCTAACAGATGGGACCCGTAGGAGGCCAACCCTATGCGCCCTAACCGGTCGCTGGGATTCATGAGGCAGAAGACGGTCCCGCAAGTATCCTGGTCCATTGCCATAAAGGGCTTTATAGGTCGTAACCAACACTTTGAATTGTGTTCGGAGACCAATTGGTAGCCAGTGCAGCTCACGGAGAGCTGGAGTGTCTCTGGAGTGTCTCTTCTAACAACATCAGAGTTCAAAATTGTCAAAGCTCTTTCTAGTTCCTTTCTTCAAATCTACCTGCACCTTCAAGCATACTTACACATGGGACATAGTAAACCATATCTTAGTAAAAGGATTCTGTGGGTGAAATTGCAGCCCTGGTTGAATAATTGTGTCCTACAGTTCTATTCTTCTTCAGATGGGTGTAATAATAATCATAATAAAGTTGGAAGGGAGCTTGGAGGTCATCTAGTCCAACCCCCTGCTCAGGCAAGAAACCCTATACCATTTCAGACCAATGGCTGTCCAGTCTCTTCTTAAAAACTTCCAGTGTTGGAGCATTCACCGCTTCTGGAGGCAGGTTGTTCCACTGGTTAATTGTTCTCATTGTCAGGAAGTTTCTCCTTAGTTCTAGGTTGCTTCTCTCCTTGATCAGTTTCCACCCGTTGCTTCTTGTCCTGCCTTCAGGCGCTTTGGAGAATAGCTTGACTCCCTCTTCTTTGGGGCAGCCGCTGAGATACTGGAAGACTGCTATCATGTCCCCCCTCGTCCTTCTCTTCATTAAACTAGACATACCCAATTCCAGCCTGAGAAATTATTTATTTATTTTATTATTAACGGTCTATGCTGCCCATTTTGCAATGAAAAAGTTTTAGCTCGCCCAGGAACAATCCTGACCACAGTCTAGAAATCTAGTCTCCTCATATATATATACATTTTCCCATCAGATGGGAGATCTGGTAATTCATATCACTTGAATATATATCTTAAAAGCCTTCCTGAATATCGGCTATTTTGGTAGGTCTGGAAAAGGCCAAGAACACATGCCATTAACAGAACTGGCAGATTCAATTAATTCCTTGTTTAACATGGTGTGACACTATGTATAAATGTGTTTGCTTTTTAATTCCAATGTATTAACACCATGGCAGCTGTGTGGCACGTCACACCCATGAGGCTGACATGATTTTTTGATCACCATGGAAATGAAAAAGAAAATTAACCAAAATTTTGTTGTTGCCCCCGAGACGCTTTTAATAGTAGCCTGTTGGTGAGACATTCCAGAAGGTCTTACTTTATTCATTAAGATCAAATTTGATCAAATTCTCCCTAATCTTAAGTGACAATCAAAGGAACAAAAATATCAGATGTTCCACTGCATGCAAAGAGCTCCGTAGACATTAGATTTATATGTTGGAGAGTCTTAGGAGAGGGGCGGCATAGAAATTTGATAAAATAAATAAATAAATATTTGGAAATAAAGGCTGAAATCTAGAAAGGATAAATAAGGCCTGCACTGTTGTAGAAAGCTTTTCTCCTTTTATGTTGATCATCTGAACCTCATCAGCAATAGCATACATAGCTTTGGAGACCACCTTGAATTTTAAAAGCAGATCAAGATAATAATAATAATAATTATTATTATTATTATTAGTATTGACAAATGCATAATGACAAATGCATATAAAGTCAAAATTGAGAAGACAGCAACAGACAGTAAGTGCCGCCTATGCAAAGAAGCTGAAGAAACAGTGGACCACCTGGTAAGCTGCTGCAAGAAGATCGCACAGACTGACTACAAGCAGCGGCATGACAAAGTAGCAACAATGGTGCATTGGAAGATCTGCAAGAAATATCATTTGCCTGTAAGCAAAAACTGGTGGAATCATAAAATAAAGTCATAGAAAATGATAAAATTAAATTGCTCTGGGATGTCAGAATTCAAACAGACAAGCACCTACAACATAACACCCCGGACTTAACAATTATCGATAAGAAAGACAAAAAAGTCTGGATAGTGGACGTGGCAGTGCCTGGAGACAGCAGAATAGACGAGAAAGAACTGGAGAAGATAACAAAATACAAAAACCTACAAATAGAAATAGAAAGACTGTGGCAAAAGCAAGCAAGGGTAGTACCAATAGTAATAGGTGCCTTGGGTGCAATCCCAAAACAACTGGAGCACCACTTGAGCACCATCATCGTCACTGACAAATTCGCTATTAGTCAATTGCAAAAGGCAGCCTTACTAGGAACTGCTTCCATCCTGCGATGATATTTGTAATACCATCAAACATCCTCATCTGCCTATCCCAGGTCCTGGGTAAGGACTCAATAGGTAGACAAACTGCCAAATCCAGTCTGAACATCTGGCTGACTGTGCGATGATCCATAAAAATAATAATAAAGTTGGAAGGGACCTTGGAGGTCATCAAGCCCAATCCCCTGCTCAGGCAGGTAACCCTATACCAGTGATGGCAAAACCTTTAGAGACTGAATGCCCCAAAACTGGCCCTGACCCCACTCCACCCCCTGCCCTGCCCGTGCTCCGCCCCCATCCCCTGCCCTGCCTGCCCGCAGGGCCTCTCACTGCCTCTAGGGCCTGCCGCAGATTGCCCATGCAGCCCAGCAGCGCTATGGCGGTCACGCAGTCTGCCCATGCCCTGCAGCATAAACTGTGCACAATAGGGTGTGAGGGCAGAGTCTTGTCTACGCTGCCTGGCTGCCATGTCCTTGGCTGCGCTGCTCCGGGTGGGCTACATTCAGGGGCGACTCTCCTTCAGGGGGGCTGCTGGAGAGGAGGGGGTCATTGGAGGAGGCGAGGCTGGGGCAACGGCACATGTGCCCACAGAGAGGGCTCCGAGTGCCGCCTCTGGCACCCGTGCCATAGGTTCGCCACCACTGCCCTATACCATTTTCTGGTTGTTTGCTATTATCGGTCCATCTAAACCAGCGGTTCTCAACCTTTTCCAGGCCGTGACCCCGACCTGCACCGCACATGCGCGGCGCGATGGCCCGCATCATGCATGCGCGGTGTTACCCCGCGCATGCACGGTGCTGCCCCCTGCGCCGGCCGAGGGGAAAAGGGAAAAAAATGGCGGACTGCGTTGTTTGGCGACCCCCGCGAAATGCTTGTTCGACCCCAAATGGGGTCGCGACCCACAGATTGAGAACCGCTGATCTAAACCTTGAGAAAGAGTTGTAAAACAAGAAGGGAAGATTAATATTGGAACATGCTACTCTGTTCCAATAATCACTTATTGCACAATTAATGTGGGAAAACAAGTTATTTTCAAGCCGCCTTTGAGCTTTGGGCCCAAACTCTACCAAAATAACACTATACATGATGTTGTCAAAGCAAGAATTTAGCCTAGATTAGTTATAGATCTACTGCCAAGATAATTATAAATAATCCAGGGCTGGAATTAGCTAGAATTCTCATTCTTTTTTTCTTTCTTTCTTTTTTTTTAAAAAAAGAGATATTCTTCTCTGTTATCTTCCTCTAGAAAGAAAAGAGAAAAAAAAACACTGCCAGAAATAATTTAGCATTAAATGAGTTCCTATTTTAGTTACTCTGAAATAAGTTCTTTAAAGTCCTGCTGATTTTAGGGAGAAAATTAAAGATTTCTTGTTCGGTTAAAAGCTGAGTCATATCACAGCAGTCTGACATTAATGGACAGGAAAGGCTGTTATCCCTTTGATTCCGTCTGCGTTAGGAAGGCAGATGTAGAATCCTTGGGCAGTCAGGACATTTTATTTTTCTTACGTGGCAAATTAGTGCATGTAGAAATTATTAGTTTTTTTAAAAAAAATTACTAAAAACCTAAAAAGAAACTGACCAAAGTTCAGATGATAAAATATCTAAATTACTCCTTAAAATTGGCACACGACAATGCACCTTGAAGTTAATCGGTTGAAGGAATGCTGGACCCTTCGCTGGTTTTCTTAACATCACTCAGATCTAATTGTTTAGTTACTGATTAAATTTTTACGCTACCTGTCTCCCCTATATAAAGTGACTCTGGATGGCTTGCAGGTTATGAACCAAGTAGAAAAATAATTAAACATTAAAATTACACAAATGAAAATGTTAAAACATTACTGAAACCAGAACTAAACGATGGGCAGGATGGGGATGAGGTCTTCTTACCCCATCTATCATCTCCAGTGGTGAACGCCCCCCTCGTGGTCCCAAACCAACTGGCAAAGTCAGGTTTTAATAGCCTTCTGGAAGGCTAAAAGGGAGGAGGCAATTCTCAGCTCCAGTGGTAGAGTGTTCCACAGGAATGGGGCCACAGCAGAAAAGGCTCTTCTCCTTAAACCCACCAGCTGGAATTTCTTAGCAGATGAGATCCATAGCAGGACTCTTCCTCTGGCATGAGTGGGGCAGGCTAGTCCCACTGGGGAGAGACGTCTCCTCAGATACCTGGACCCATGCCATGTAGAGCTGGTGTGTATTTATGTAATATAATGAATTGATTTGTATAGGTAGTAATAAGAATAATAACACAAAAACATAGCTAACTTGTAGATTTTGCTTATGTGCCTACTTACATACACACACACAAAATTACAAACACACACACACACACAATTATTTTACTAATGTATTTAACGCCCAAAGTACACAGGATGATCCTGGAGAGTTACAACATTTAAAATAATAGTTAATGACTTTCTGCTACAGGATGATAACACGAATGTTTGGGATTTAAATGCTGCAAACTTTCCTTGAGCAGAATTGCTGATGTTTCTCTGTTTTGTTTGGTCTTGTTAAGATCCTCACATGTTTTATTTGTAATGGAGGATCATGTGGGCAGTATTAAAATTCTTCTTGGTCCATGAGCAATGCTTTGCAAAGGCTAATTTCCAATTTAAGTGCGGTCAGCTGATGTCTGATTTCAGAAAACGGCCAAGCCCTGAGGGGGAGAGTGGGAAGTCAAAACTCTTGAAATAATTTTATTATTATTATTATTATTATTATTATTATTATTATTATTATTATTATTATTATTATTATTATTATTATTATTATTATTAATTTTATTTTTTTAAATTCTAGTTGACAACAGTTTCAAAGCTAATTAGATGGATCATAGATACTGATCTTAAAAATAGTCATAAGGGTAGAAGGCTTTATAATCCATTGGAAGGAAATACCGCCGGAGGGGGAAAGCACTAAGAAAGACACTACAGCAGCGGTTCTCAACCTATGGGTCGCGACCCCATTTGGGGTCGAACGACCATTTCACGGGGGTCGCCAAACGCCTCCGTCCGCCATTTTTTTATTTTTTTCAATTTTTTTTTCATTTTTTTCAATTTTTTTTTCAATTTTTTCGGCCGGCGCATGCGCAGTTCGGCCCGTCGCGTGCAAGTCGGGGTCGCGGCGTGCATGGACGGCGCAAGTGGGGTCTCAACCTGAAAAAGGTTGAGAACCACTGCACTACAGGTAGTCCTTGACTTATGACCATACAGTAATTGAGCCCAGCAAGACTGTTGTTATGTGAGTTGGGTTCTTTTCTTATGACCTTTCTTGCCACAGTTGTGATGTCAGTCACTGCAGTGGTTAAGTTACTAACACTAAGGTGACCAACTTTTCTACAATGAGAAGGAGGACACAAATAAATTGAAGAAAAAAATATCGTAAATAAAACATTTTATTCATTGCAACAATACAGAATACACTATGATATGATCAATGCATAATAAAAAAACCATTTGTAACAATAACATTTTATATTGTAATTATGCTTACATGCCTATCAATTATTATTTAAATGAGTACAAAAGAAGGACTGTCCTCCCTAAAGGAGGACGATTGGTCACCTTACTAACACGGTTGTTAAGTGAATCTGGCTTTGCCACTGACCTTGCTTATTAAAAGGAGGCAAAAGGGGATCACATGACCCCAGGACACTGCAACATGCCGGTTGCTAAGCGTGTGAATTTTGATCACGTGACTGTGGGGAGGCTGCAAAAGTTGTAAGTTTGACAAGCAGTCATAAGTCACGTTTTTCAGGGTCCTTATAACTTCGGGGACTAAACAAAGGGTTGTAAGTAAAAGGATTACCTGCACCACAAAAGTAAAGACATAAGACGGCCCCACCGTTACATAAAATCTCGCAAATTTGTGAGTTCATACACGTTTTTTTTTCTTATTTTATTTCCAAAATTGTCATTTTTAACGCGATGTGGAAGGGAGAAATCACCAAATACACAACCATCGACTGTTGTCCAATGTAATTTGAATTAAATGGGGAGAAGGTGAAATGACATTTAGACTTTCCTCCAGTCCCACCGAAAAACTTTTCAGAGCACCCCTTCCACTCCTTCAAAATCTAAGCGAGGCCCTCAAAAAGAGAACCAAGGGACACCCCATTTTTAATAATAATAATAATAATAATAATAATGATAATGATGATGATGATGATGAAGTTGGAAGGGACCTTGGAGGCCATCTAGTCCAACCCCCTGCTCAGGCAGGAAACCCTATACCATTTCAGACAAATGACTGTCCAGTCTCTTCTTAAAAACTTCCAGTGTTGGAGCATTCACTGCTTCTGGAGGCAGGTTGTTCCACTGGTTAATTGTTCTCACTGTCAGGAAGTTTCTCCTTAGTTCCAGGTTGCTTCTCTCCTTGATTAGTTTCCATCCGTTGCTTCTTGTCCTACCTTCAGGCGCTTTGGAGAATAGCTTGACTCCCTCTTCTTTGGGGCAGCTGCTGAGATACTGGAAGACTGCTATCATGTCCCCCCTCGTCCTTCTCTTCATTAAACTAGACATACCCAATTCCAGCAACCGTTCCTTATATGTTTTAGCCTCCAGTCCCCTAATCATCTTTGTTGCTCTTCTCTGCACTCTTTCTGGAGTCTCAACATCTTTTTTACATTGTGGTGACCAAAACTGGATGCTGTATTCCAAGTGTGGCCTCACCAAGGCATAGTAAAGTGGTATTAACACTTCACGTGATCTTGATTCTATCCCTCTGTTAATGCAGCCCAGCACTGTGTTGGCTTTTGTCTAAGAGAAGTGGGCAACTTTGTTTGATAGACCAAGAGAGGGAAAAATAAAGCCATATTCTTCTCCACCCTCCACAGCTAATGCTAATGCATATTTCAACATTTCTGTCAATAGGACTTTGACGCTTTGTCCATACAACTGCGGCAAGATGGATGGCAAACAAATGTAATAAATAAATAAAATGACAATTGTGGTGCTTGGTATATTAAAAAAAAAAAACTTTCCTCGGCATAGCGCAGGATCAAGTGAATCCAACCAAGGCTGGGATGGGGTGGCAGGCAAGATAACTGAATAACAAGAGGTGGAAGGGACCTTTGGAGGTCTTCTAGTCCAACCCCCCCGCTCAACAAGAGACTCCCTACCCTTTCAGACAAAGGTAGATCAAGAGCTGGAAGCAGCGCAAATACAGGTTGAAATGCACAGATTGGACCCTGGTTTTCATCCCTTCAAAATGAAGAAGATTTGAGCTGTGGTCTGTGGAGATTCTCAGTCATCCGGATCATGGTTGTTTCAAAGGTGCTTTTTCAAAAGGCAACTGGATTGGTTGTTGTTTTTTCCTTGAGGAAGAAAAGTGTTTTATATATATTTGGCCCTATCCTCTATGCTGATCAAGGTTTTACAGTTTTCCCTTCTCTCTCTCTCTCTCTCTCTCTCTCTCTCTCTCTCTCTCTCTCTCTCTCTCTCTCTCTCTCTCTCTCTCTCTCTCTCTCTCTCTCTCTCTCTCTCTCTCTCTCTCCTGTTTCCTTCATGCTTTCCCCCCTCCCTCCTCTGTTGGGAAACTCAGTCCTCTGATCAAGGCGCGCTTCCCTCCCCCCTCCCCATTTCCCTAAATACATCATGAAAAAGGATGATGTTTCCGCCTTAATTGCTTGTCCCTTTTATTCCTGTTCCTCCCTCAGCCAGAATTGTGAAGAGTGTTAGTAAAAGGCCTCACAATGGAGCTTTTCATTAGAACTCTGCGAGGAACACAAAAAAGAGGCTTTTTGGAAGGAGTGAATGCAGGAGTTTAATTTGCAGGTGGAGAGTAGATAAAAGGTGCTGACGCCTCTATTATTTTCTTACTTAGGTGACCCTTACCCTGTTCAGCTGATTCCAACAACAATGGCAGCTGCTGCCGCAGCAACCCCAGGCTTAGGCCCACTGCAACTGCAGGTAAGTGCTGTAAGACGCAAAAGGTTGAATCCATCTGGAAAGCTGGACCACGCAACCCCCACTACTGACAATGTGCCTTCCCAACTCTGCTCTTGAGGTGGAAGAGATGCACCTTCCTTTGGAGTAACACAACTGCCTCTTGCCACAAAAAAATGTTTTGTTTGTTTGTTTGTTTGTCTGTCAGGTTTATACGCCCACCCATGTCACCAATGCTGAGTGGCCATGGAAAAATGGCACAATGTTTTCATTTGGGAGATGAACAACACTGAATGTGAATTTTGCTTAGCCAATGAGGTAGTGGTGATGCTGTTGGAGGAGGAGGAGGAGGAGGAGGAGGAGGAGGAGGAGGAGGAGGAGGAGGAGGAAGAAGGAGGAAGAGGAAAAGGAAGGAGATGAGGAGGAGGGAGAAGAGGAAGGAGGGGAGGAGGAGGGGGAAAGGACATCTTCTTGCCCTTTCTTTCTTTCTTTCCCTTGTTTTTGTGTAAGCCCCGGGGATCTTTGTAAGAAGCTGAATTTGGAGAGGATAAGAGAAACAATTACTACGCTTTGAAAAGGCAAGCACTTGGAGTTGAGGACCTAGGAGGAACATATCTGTGCATTTGTCTGTCGGAATAACAATTTCAGAAATTAACTGTTGTGAGAGATCAATCAAGTTATGGGACCCCATGCCCATATTATTTTCCAGAATTATTTATTTTACTTCCCGTTTTCATTCTGCCTGACTTCCCTAACAGTGGCAGTGGGTACAATGCCAAAATGATCTCCAACCCAGTGGCCGGGTCTTCGTTTTCTTAGCTTTTGCAGGATGGTTGCATCATCACATGAACTCGCAGGGGACAGAGAGAAACGATTACTACTCTTTCGAAATTTGGAGCAGAGAACGCAGGAGGAACCAAAAGATGCATTTGTTTGTGGGAAGAATAATTTAGGAAATTGTTGTAAGAAATTGGTCAAGTTATGGGATCCAGAGCTATAATGGTTATATCCCAGATTTTTTTTTTTGTTTCATATATATTCTGCCTTACTTCTCTAATAATGACAAGGGGAAGAATGCCATAATGAGCTACCACCCACTGGCCAGAACTGAGTTTTCTTAGCATTAGCAAGATAGTTGATGACCTGCCTTCAGCCTGTAGCCTTTTGTGATGTACCTGTCCAGATGTTCTGGGACTGCAATGTCAGAATGTCTAGCTGTGACCAAGAATTGCCACTTGTGGCCCATAACTTATAGCAAATTAAATAGCCTTCCATAGGACTTTGGAAGTTTGGTAAGCAGAGATGAAACTCTTTGTTATAGATAATGTACCTGATTAGTTGAAACTGCTGTAGAAGTGCATGACATACGGAGACCTTAGAAAGAGTGCCGAGAAGAGAAACAAAGATGTTAAGAGGTCTGGAGGCTAAATTGTGCGAATCATTGTTAAAAGATCCAGGTATGTTTGGACTAAGAAAGAGAAGGCTTAGGGGAGACATAAGAGCAGTCTTCCAATACTTACAGGACCGCTTACTGCTAGCAAATACCTCCCGCCGTCCGGTACGCTCCCACAGAGAGGGCCTCCTCAGGGTGCCGTCGGCCAGACAATGTCGACTGGCGACCCCCAGGGGGAGAGCCTTCTCTGTGGGAGCTCCAACGTTCTGGAACGAGCTCCCCCCCGAACTCCGTACGATGACGGACTTACGCACCTTCCGTCGGGAACTGAAAACTTTCCTTTTTCAACAGGCCGGCCTGGCATAGAAGCTCCGGCTCCAACCGGGTGAAAATGTTTTAGGGGGATTGTCTAATTTTTAGGATTTTTGTAATTTTTAGGATTTTAGGATTTGTATATATTGGGTTTTATAGATTTTATGGCCTAATTTGTTTAATTTATTTTTAAATATTTTAATTTTGTACATTTATATGTTTTTTAAATTTTAAGGCTGTAAACCGCCCCGAGTCCTTCGGGAGAGGGGCGGTATAGAAATTTAATAAATAATAATAATAATAATAATAATAATAATAATAATAATACTTGATGCCACAGGGAAGAAGGCATGAGTCCATTTTCCATAGCACCTGAAGGCAGGACAAGAAGCAATAGTTAGAAGAAGGAGGAGATCCAATCTGGAAATGAGGAATTTCCTGACAGTGAAAATAGTTGGAACTGCTTGCATCCTGGAATTGTGGACTCTGGAGGTCTTCAAGAAAAGATTGGACAACCATTTGCCTGAGATGATGATGATGATGATGAGGAGGAGGAGGAGGAGGAGGAGGAGGAGAAGGAGAAGGAGAAGGAGAAGGAGAAGGAGGAGAAGAAGAAGAAGAAGAAGAAGAAGAAGAAGAAGAAGAAGAAGAAGAAGAAGAAGAAAAGAAAAAGGAAAAGAAAAGAAGAAGAAGAAGAAGAAGAAGAAGAAGAAGAAGAAGAAGAAGAAGAAGAAGAAGAAGAAGAAGAAGAAGAAGAAGAAGAAGAAGAAGAAGAAGAAGAAGAAGTTGGAAGGGACCTTGGAGGTCATCGAGTCTAACCCTCTGCTCAGGCAGGAACCCTACACCATTTCGGACAAATGGCTGTCCAGTCTGTTGTTAAAAACTTCCAGTGTGGGAGCATTCACCACTTCTGGAGGCAGGTTGTTCCACTGGTGAATTGTTCTAACTGTTAGGAAGTTTCTCCTTAGTTCTAAGTTACTTCTCTCCTTGATCAGTTTCCATCCGTTGCTTCTCGTCCTGCCTTCAGGTGCCATGGAGAATAGCTTGACTCCCTCTTCTTTGTGGCAACCTCTAAGATATTGGAACACTGCTATCCTGTCACCCCTCATCCTTCTCTAAGGACTCCTGCCTTGAACATGGGGTTGGGCCAGAAGACCTCCAAGGTCCCTTCCAGCCTTATGACTCCATTATTATTTATTACCGATACATTTTTATGCCACCCATCTCCCCTATGAGATGATTCTGTGATGCTATGAGATGATGGTTGACATTCTTTTCAAATCATGGATTGAAATTTTGGATATCGGAAAAGCAGGAGCCATTGCTATGCTGAGCTTATAAAGTTAAGCGTTCTCCACATGAACACCTGGTTGCACAGAGCATTATTCTTCCCTGAATTTCTAAGAGGGAGGAATCATTTATTTCCAATGTTTGTCAAATTGGCCACTAGAAATCTTGGTTCACCCTGCAAGCTAGCTCAATGGCAAAGGTATGGGCTACCTCAGTGGTGGCGAATCTATGGCAGGGGTGCCAGAGGCGGCACTCAGAGCCCTCTCTGTGGGCACGCGCACCGTCTCCCCAGTCCTAGGCCTTCAGCTGGGTTTTATAAAACCTTTTCGCTTTAGGCCTCCACCACCATGTGTAAAAAAAAAAAAAAGGTTCAATCAGTCAATTTCAACTTCTCACGGGGAAAAAAAAAGATCTTGCAAAGTTGAAATTGATTGATTGAACTTTTTAGTCCCACCCAGTCTGCCGTTACCACCGCAGCCCCGCCCACCCAATTGGCCACACCCACCCAATTGGCCACACCCACCCGGCACTCAATGATGCATAAGTGGGTTTTGGGGTGCAGTTTTGGCACTCGGTCTCTAAAAGGTTCGCCATCACTGGGCTACCTCATGGGTGGATAGATATGTGAACTGGAACCTTCTTTACTTTCTTGGAGAGCCAACAGATAGGGTGGATCTTCAATCTACAGCTATAAATTATTTTTTAATTCTTATTGGTGGGAGAGAAATGCCATAAGCTTCCAAGTGCTATTCACTCAACTCCTAATGAATACATGGACGCGTCCTGTTTTGACCTGTCCCCAGTAATACTTGGTCTTCCCTTCCAAGGACATTCTAACAGTCTTTTTAATTCTATTTTCTTAATTTGTTGTGTTCTCCTTCTTTGTCCTCAATCTTGCCAAACATAATAAATTCCATCAACTGCTTATATTACTGCATATGCCCAAAGTTTTTGTTTCTTGATCACCTCAAGACTCTCTTTTATTTGTCATCGATTATCTGGCTCTTTTGTTAATTCATCCTTGTAACCATCCTCTGATTCAGAACGTGAAAACGTCTACCTTCTTTCTCTTGTTCTTTTACAATAGCCAACTTTCACAGGCACACTTTACCACAGGAAAGACCTTTAACAGTTCTGATCTTCCTTGTCCTAAAAAATATCCTTATTCATGTTTTTTTGCCTAAATTTTTCATGGTTCGGAATGAAGCTGGGGATCAGCAGTTCCTAGATTAAAATGAACTTTAAGTTAAGAAATCCCAGTTACCTTTATGAACTTGATGGAAAGCTATCAAATATGCATTAAACAAAGAAAATTGAAAGGAGAAACACTAGAAACCTTGGAGTAATGGCATATAGATAGGTTTTGATTGCTGCATGCTTCAGCAGGCAGATGGCTTGTTGTAGTTGACTTCATTCTTCCCTACAATAAAGTATTTACATTGGTTGACTAGTGTCTAAATGTCTGCCATTTACTAAGTCAATTCCAGAACAAGGAGTGGAGAATCTAGAGAGCCTAAATTTACAGCTATGCCAGGCTGAAGTATGGCATATTGCCTTCTCTAGGATTAATCTATTTACTCTTCCTACACATTGTTCCTCTTTACCTCTTCTTCAGTGCAAGAAAACAAAACTTTCTGCCACCTTTGCTTCTTCACAGACAACTGTAAGTTCACTAAGCATGCTGGCTGTCATTGCCTTAATATTTATCATTAATTCAGATTTTACTTTTCACTTTCCATTTTTGCTATTGAGCTCTTCTAATTCTTGTTTACTTCTGACTAACAATGTGGTGTCATCTTCAGATCTCAGATTGTTAGCATTTAGGCCTCCAGCTTGATTCCATCTGCCATTACATCCTTCCCTCCCGTTCTTAACAGTATCTTTGCTGCAGATGTTCAACAGATATGGAGACGATATGCATTCTTTTGCTATGCTGTACCACTCAATGTCTCCAAATTAAGTTAGTTTCTTGCTCATTGCAAAGGTTCCTTATAAGGCCCTTATTGCAAGCCATGTTGGGGAGTAACCCCTGAATTTGGTATGGCAAGAATTGGTACTTCCCAATGACTCTCGAATTCTATCTAACTAATTTTGCTCTGATTGAGGAAGTTGATTGGATGAGCAACGAAACATCTCAAGATTAACAAAGTTTAGTCCAGTTGCCATGATTGAACCTTTGGACACCTTTGGCCTGGATGATTGAGTCTTCATTGATATATGTTCCTTATAAGAATTTTCTGGTACTCCAAAATAGCCCTTAATCTGCTCTATTGACATGATCTGAAAGGCCTTGATATAATTAGTTCCATTCATAGAACAAAAGTTATGAGCAAATTTCCAGAGGAATAAAAAGATGTGGTACCTTAGATGGGATCAGTTGCCTATTTTATCCAGTATTCTGTACTGTTGTTAACTCCAGCTATGTAAGTTCCCTAGTAGATTTTTTTTCATTACCTGCTACCAACAAAGATGTTTGCAATTATGAGATCCATTAAACTCCAAGTATGAGTTATCATCCTTCCCCAGATAGGAGATAAGAGCAGATCTAAATCAGCACTGGGACTCAACAAACAGTGATGTTACCTTAATGCCTACTGTGCTGGACCAGATTGTAGCCAGCTAGAACTGTGTTAGAGTGTTTAGCATTTAAAGGGTTAAACACTGTTTCTTTAAGAGATGGCTTATGGGTAGTGTAGTTCAGTCATTAGTCTATGCTGTAGCTTATCTAGTTAAGTGGGAGGAGTTAAAAAGTTATTGCAGGACATCCTGTTACGTGTTTTTGTGCCTTGGTATTATCCCTTTACTATTCCGGAACCTGAACTAAGATGCCTTGTAGTTCTGGTTCAGACAGCATCAACTCAATGAAAATGATTTTGAAACAAATATTTATTGTTCAGGAATTCTAAGCAAAGACTTACTATGCTGAAGATGCTTCTGGTCATTTGCATATCTGTTCATTTCCATAGGTAAAAGATAATGGATTCCTCCATCCTGCGTAAAAGTTACATGCTGGCACGGAGCTTCTAGCCTTGCAGCTGGAACCCATGCAGAGAGATGAAACAATGGCACGAAGCCAGGAAGTCTTGCAATAACTTTTTAACTCCTGCCACTTAAATAGATAAGCTACAGCATAGACTAATGACTGAACTACATTACCCATAAGCCATCTCTTAAGGAAACAGCATTTAACCCTTTAAATGCAAAACACTCTAACACAGTTCTAGCTGGATACAATCTGGTCCAGCACACCTACTCAACATTTGCTTAATTGCTTTGATGTCTTCACGTGCAAGGGCTAATCTTAAGTAGCAGCTGAGCTCTAAAGAATACAAGATTCAGTGAGCAGCTTTTGGTAAATTAGATATTGCACTTAGCCTAAAGGCTTTTGAAAAACAACTTTTTAAGCATAGATTGCTCAAGCAATTTATGACCATTTGGGAAAGTGCTGGCTACAATAGTTGTTTATTCCTTATTGTAGAACTCCGTGGGTCACAGTTAGGAAGTTCTTTCTTTTTTCAGTTTACAGTTAACTTAATATGACTTGTTTTAAACGTAACAGCAGTTCCCAATCAGAAATCCTGAGTTCTGGACCTAATCAGATTGCAGTACATCTTGATTTTCTCTCTTTATGGGCTAAGCCAATTAAGACAATTGTTTGATTTTTTTCTGACATGAGTAATCAGGAAAATATTGATGTAATTAAACGGATCTTGTGAATGCATTCAGGTGATAGTTTGCTAAATTCTAGAAAACGCTGCTGCCCAAACCCACCGGGTTAGTCTTACCAGATCATTCTTTAGATGGGCTTGAGATTTTATGAGATTGAATTCAATTTCTTTATCAGAAAATCACACTTTGGTTCAACCTTGGATTGTATGGGAGGCAAATCAAATCTTAAAGGGATTCTCGGAACCCCTTTAATTCTTAAAAATGATTGCGGACCCCAGAGTGCTTTGCTTTATATGGGTTGTATCCATCAATATTTATTCTAGTGAGAAATTAAAACTGGGATTTTTAAAAAATATTTATTTATTTGACTTTCAGGCCTAAGGGGTCCCCAGACTACACTTTGAGAACAGCTGACTTACACAATATGAGTTTCTTGAGGGCATGAAAGCAAGGCTGTAAATAACTCCTGAAAATATTTCTTGTCTTAATCTCATAAAGTGCTATGAACTATCATGACAAATGTGAAGACTGAAAAATCAAAGATAGAGAGGAGAAGGAGACTATTACCTAAACTGGAATATAGTATAAGCAATGAAATCAAAATTCCATTATCGGAAAGGACTTTGTTGTGATTGTTTTTTTAATGAATTCTGAAAGGAGAAATGAAAAAAAAAATCAGGACTTGGTTTAGTCTTCTATCCTCAGGATGTTGGGGATTATAACAATCAGGATTCCCAATAAACATTAACCCAAATACTTCATGGAGTGAGAGTAGCTGTATTAGAATGAGAAAGGCTGGTTAGTCAAGAATCTTATCAATTCTTAATTAGTGGCTAGTAAGAAATCGGGGCATTTTGTAAGATGTAAGGCAAATAAAGAGCTACTGCATTTAGAGCAGTGTTTTTCAAACTTGGCCACTTTGAAATGAGTGGATTTCAACTCCCAGAATTCCCCAGCCAACATGCCCCTCTCAGTTTAACAGTTTTATAGGAAATACCCTGCTTTTGTGTGATTGCTATTCTCTATTTTCCTATCGTGTCTGTCTGTTTCTTATAAATGATTATAGAATTAGGCTGCCTTAATAGAAAATTGTATCTAAATCAGTAAAATTATATTTTGTAAATAAGCCTTATAATTGCCAGAATACTGTATGATATGTGTGATACTGTATGATATGGGGGGAGGTGTTTAACAGACAAAATGAACAAGGGTTAAATGAAGACTGGATACTTGGCAGTAACTGGGATTATTATAGAGATCTGAACTATAAGCACTAAAACAGTGGTTCTCAACCTGTGGGTCACGACCCCATTTGGGGTCGAACAACCATTTCACGGGGGTCGCCAAACAACACAGTCCGCCATTTTTTTCCTCCTTTTCCTTAGCTGTGCTACTCCCTCTTATTCTATTGGCTTTCGAAAGCCAATAGGAATTGTCCAGGCTGTCCCTGCCCTGCTGAGCCCGCCAAAAGTCCCAGTCTGCAAACGCCTCGGCCAGCGCAGGGGGCAGCACCACGCATGCGTGGCGCTCCCGGGCAGGGAAATAGTCCTCAACTTACGACCGGTTGGGGGTCCTCGACTTACAACCGGTTGGGTAGTCCTCGACTTACAACTGGTTGGGGGTCGCGGCATTAAAAAGGTTGAGAACCACTGCACTAAAAGGATCTTTCTATATATTGAAGTGATAAAAGTGAACTGGACAGCTTCTTGGAGAAAGAGGCTTCAAGGCAGATAAAAGTCATGATCCAGGTTCTGTTTATTAAAAAGTGTCATCTGATGGACAAAGAAAACGGGCATTTTTTGTCAAATATCCCCTCTGGAATACTTAACTTACAACCATAATTGAACCTATAATTTTAATTGCTAAGCAAAGCGGTTGTTAAATGAGTCCCCCCCATTTTAGGACCTTTTTGCCACAGTTATTGAGCTAATCACTACAGTTGTTAAGTGAAACATGCAGTCATTAAGTGAATCCAGCTTCTCCCCTTGACTTTGCTGGTGGGAAGCCAGCTGGGTAGGTTACAAAGAGTGATCACATCTGCAACTGATCATGGGGAATGCTGCAACGGTTGTGAGTGGGAAAACTAGTTGTAAATCACTTTGTTCAGTGCCATTGTAACTTTGAATGATCACCAAACAAATGGTTGTAAATTGAGGACTACCTATACCATATCCCCCAAGATCTGGTTGGACCCAGTCATGCTGGCATTTCGGACAGTTTTAAGGAATGAAGCATAGGATCAGGAGATTAATTGATATGTTATCTACTGATGATTGATGTTGTCCTTGACTGACATTAATTTTATATATATATAAAATGTGTGTGTGTGTATACGAACAACACCTAAAAACCGAACTACACACTCTCACTAATGTAGTAACATCCAACGGATTCCAAAGAAATAAGATTTCCAACTTAATCCAAAAAGAAACTCCCACTAAAATCCAAGACAGAGAACAAGAAAATGTCAAAGCCCTCCTCCCATACATAAAAGGCACCACAGACAGAATCAGCAAGATCCTGCACAAACATGACATCAAAACAGCATTCTGCACAAACAGAAAAATATCCACCATCCTAAGAAACCCCAAAGACAAAATTGAGTTAGAAAATCAAGGAGTATATGAAATCCCATGTACTGCTTGCTCCACCACATACATCGGACAAACCAACAGAAGAATAAGTGCACGCATTGAAGAACACAAAAACTCAGTCAAAAAAGAGGAACCAACTTCTTCCCTGGTCCAACACCTTAAAGCCACAGGACATGAAATTGATTTCAAAAAGACCAGAACTATTGCCAAAACTGAACACTTTAATAACAGAATAATCAGAGAAGCCATCGAGATAGAAAAACGCCCTCACAGCATGAACAAACGAGATGATACCTCCCGCCTACCAGCCATTTGGAAACCCGCCCTTATTGCCAGACGAGTCCATAGCACGGGGAATGACACCAGACCTACACTCACAAAAAACACACACGATATCACCACCACACATCCAGGCAAAAAGCAAACCCAAACCCACACCGATGATGAGGCACGACCACAAACCAGAAGCCAGACCACAGCTGCATTATTAGCCACCTTAAACCCCTCCAATCCATACAAGAAGCAAACTGACACCCACCATGAAGATGAGGCATGACCATGAAAGCGAAGCCAAACAGCTATGCAGCTCACCATCACTAATGCCCCTGTAACTCAGACTAACCTGAGCACAACTAAGCCCCCACCCAAACAGAACACTCCTCCAGCCAATCAGAGCACAGCCAACCCCTCATCCAATCAGAGCACAGCCAACCCCCTAACCAATCAGAACACACCTCCACCCAATCAGAACACAGCCGAGCTCCCAGCCAATCAGTTCAAACCCCCACTGGCAGTTAAAAGGAAGAAACAGTTGCAATCACACATTGCTGCTAGGAGCACGAAGCCGAAAGCACCAGCCTGAAGATGACGAATGGGACTTCGTCGAAACGTCGCCAAGACACTTCAAATTCTACGTGGGAGAAAACCCAAAGAACCAAAGACCTACATACAAACACCCGCTTAAACCTCAGAAAACATATATATAAGTCTCATTTGTCATCTTCAGGCTGGTGCTTTCGGCTTTGGTTCTAGGAGCAATGTGAGATTTTAGCTGTTTCTTCCTTTTAACTGCCAATGGGGGTTTGAACTGATTGGCTGGGAGCTCGGCTGTGTTCTGATTGGGTGGAGGTGTGTTCTCATTGGTTAGGGGCTTGGCTGTGCTCTGATTGGCTGGGGGAGTGTTCTGTTTGGGTGGGGGCTTTGTTGTGCTCAGGTTAGTCTGATTTACAAGGGGATTAGAGATGAAGATGAGGCATGACCACGAACGCGAAGCCAAACAGCTATGCAGTTCACCATCTCTAATCCCCTTGTAAATCAGACTATATATATATATCCATACATACACAAACACATATATATATATATTTATCAGTGTCATATTATTGTATACTGTATATGAGTTCTTAAGCCTATATTAGCTGCCCAACCTTACTGTTGTAATTTATAATAATAATAATAATAACAACAACAACGATGACGATGACGATAATAATAATAATAATAATAATAATAATAATAATAATAATGTTGGAAGGGACCTTGGAGGTCATCTAGTCCAACCCTTTGCTCAGGCAGGAAATCCTATACCATTTTGGACAAATGGCTGTCGAGTCTCTTCTTAAAAACTTCCAGTGTTGGAGCATTCACCACTTCTGGAAGCAGGTTGTTCCACTGGTTAATTGTTCTAATTGTCAGGAAGTTTCTCCTTACTTCTAGGTTTCTTCTCCTTGATCAGTTTCCATCCATTGCTTCTTGTCCTGCCTTCAGGCACTTTGGAGAATGACTCCCTCTTCTTTGTGGCAGCCCCTTAGATGTTGGAATGCTCCTATCATGTCCCCCTTGTTCTTCTCTTCATTAAACTAGACATACCCAATTCCAGCAGCCGTTCCTTAGTCTCAACATCTTTTCTACATCCTGGTGACCAAAACTGGATGCAGTATTCCAAGTGTGACCTTACCAAGGCATTGTAAAGTGGTATTAACACTTCATGTGATCTTGATTCTATCCCTCTCTTAATGCAGCCTAGCACTGTGTTGGCCTTTTTGGCAGCTGCAGCACACGGCTGGCTCATATTTAAGTGATTGTCCACTAAGACTCTGAAGTCCCTCTCACAGTTACTACTATTGAGCAAGGTACCCCCTATACTATACCTGTACATTTGGTTTTTCTTGCCTAAATGTAGAACCTTGCTTTTTTCACCATTGAATTTCATTTTGTTAAATAGTGCCCAGTGTTCAAGTCTGTCCAATTTATCTCAGGAATGTTCCCTCAGGAAATTTCAAGGTATCTGGGATGATGTCAGTGACAGCATGCTAGAAGCAGTTAGATGCTTAGCTTCCTTAGATATCAAATTATAACATCCATCCCCTTACCATTCTATGGCTCCATATTATGGTGATTTTATTATGGTCTTATCTTAATTTAATATTTTATCTTCTATTTTATATTGTCCACATATCTCATCTGTATATACTTGCTGACACTTTATTTAAACTAAGTTTGTATGTCAGTGATTGCGTGACCTCTGTAGATGCCATATGCCAAATAAATAGGTAGTTAGGTAGTCAGGTAGTTAGGTAGTTAGGTAGTTAGGTAGTTAGGTAGTTAGGTAGATAGATAGTTAGTTAGATAGATAGATAGATAGATAGATAGATAGATAGATAGATAGATAGATAGATAGATAGATAGATAGATAGATAGATAGATAGATAGATAGATAGATAGATAGATAGATAGATAGATAGATAGATAGATGCCGATATTAGCTGTCCAGCCTTGCTATTGTGAGATGGGTAGAGATATAAAATGAATAAAAAAATAAACAAATATTGTTGAACGAAAACCTATTCAAGTAGGTTGAATAGGTTTTGTCTGATTGACAATACTCCTCGGTAGCAAATTAGCCTAAAATAAGCATTTAGTGTAGCAATAGCTAAGCAGCACTGGGAGAACTAAATGTGTTTCTTAAGCATCATTTTACTCCCTTCCCTTAATCTAGTTAGCATAGTGTGGATGTTGGGACTTGTAGTTCAGCAGGAAGTGAAGAACTGCCAAGCTGTTCGACCTTGTCCTGGTGGTTGTTGGAAACTGCAGTCATAAAAGGATGAGAAGCTGTTCTCCATCTTTTCCCATTTAAAAGAAATATGAACCAGAGATCCCTTTGGCTTTTAAATGTTTTTAATGTTTTTCTCACTCTGGCTGAGTTAAGCCTCTCTGTAAGATGTTGTAGAAAGAAAAGGTTGCAGATGAACAGAAAAGCATGTAGCCGAATCACCCAACGTGACCTCAAGCCGCTAAAAATGTATGCTATAAATGAAATAAGTAAACAAAGACGTTCGTTAGCTCCAACTGTTGTCGTGGGAATAGAGGTATGACCATAATTGAGCCCAAAATTTTTGTTGCTAAGGGAGACAGTTGTTAACTGAGTTTTACCCCATTTTACAACCTTTCTCGCTATAGTTGTGAAGTGAATCATTGCCATTGTTAAGTTAGTAACATGGCTATTAAGTGAAGCTTGCTTCCCCATTGACTTTGCTCATCAGAAGGTCGCAAAAGGGGATCACATGACCCCAGGACACTGCAACCGTCATAAATATAAGTCAGTTGCAAGGGTCTGAATTATGATCACGTGCTCATGGGGATGCTTCAATGGTCATAAGTGCCGTTGTAACCCCGAACACTCACTAAGTGAACTGTTGTAAGTCAAGGACTACCTGTAGAATGGAGGATGATGAACTGGAGAGTCTTCCTTTCTGCTTTGGATGACGTCTGCTCCATGACACAAATAAGGTAGACAGCAATAGCAATAGCATTTAGATTTATACACCGCTTCACAGAGCTTTACAGCCGTCTCTAAGTGGTTTACAGAGTCAGCCTATTGCCTCCCAATAATCTGGATCCTCATTTTACCAACCTCAGAAGGATGGAAGGCTGAGTCAACCTTGAGCCGGTCAGGATCGAACTCCTGGCAGCGGGCAGAATTAGCCTGCAGTACTGCATTCTAACCACTGCACCACTATGGCTCCTATGGGGTGTGGTTCAACTGCATGCAGTTGTCTATTTGGCTGACATTTTGCAAGGAACACACATGTAGATGTAATGGTTTTGGTCAGTGGTGGGATTCAAATATGTGAACAACCGGTTCTCTGTGTGGATGCCGCTTCCGGAAGTCCGTTCTGGGCCTGGGCAACAAAAAATTAGCTACCGGTTTTGCTGAAGTGGTACAAACCGGCTGAATCCCACCACTGGTTCTGGTCCTTGTTTCCAACTCGCATCAGACTGCAAAAGAGTCAGTACCCACCACCCTATCCTTTACAGGCAGCCCGATCACACACAGCTTTATAGATTTCAGTGATAGCTCCCATCCGTTCTTCCTTGGAAATCTCAGAACAATGTTTTCTATCTGTTCCTCCTTTTTTCCTTCCTTCCTTCCTTCCTTCCTTCCTTCCTTCCTTCCTTCCTTCCTTCCTTCCTTCCTTCCCTCCCTCCCTCCCTCCCTCCCTCTCTCTCTCTCTCTCTCTCTCTCTCTCTCTCTCTCTCTCTCTCTCTCTCTCTCTCTCTCTTATTTTTCTTCCCCTGGTGTTACTCTTTAATCCTTCCCAAACCTTTGTGTAGCAGCAGAGCAGGGTTTTGTGGGAAAGGGATAAAAAGCCGAAGTGACAATGTTGCAGAGGCTGACACATACTCCCTGCCAACTTTGCTTTGAGAGGACATGTGTCTTGAAGCCCTTCCGCTCCTTCTTCTCTCCAGGAGTCGCCCAGTGTGCTGTCCTACCTGTCACATTTAGTGCTAATTGGTTGCCCTCCTTGGCACTGCCTGCTGGGAGGCTAATGACTGGATGAGCTGATACATTAAAGCATTCTCCTTGTTTGCAGCAGTGGATACTCTAGGTTGAATATAATTGCAGCGTTCGGGGAGTTGGCATTCATATCTCCTGTATTTAAACTTTCATTTGGGGTAGATAAAATAGGAACTACTTGATGTCTTTGTTAATTGCTCCTCAGAGGTGCAGCTAGATCACTTTGGGTCCCAGGCTTAAAAATGTTATGGAGAACCCATGTCTGTTCCTTCAGCAGTAAGGCATGCAACCAACTAAGGAATAAACAAGATTTTGTCATGGGGGGGGGCGGACTTTTTTTAAGTAGGAGAAAAACCAGTATTGATCATTGTAGACATGCCTGAGTTTGGAATCCTGATTTAAAAAAAAAAAAAAAAGATGAAAGAAGTAAAAAGTTAAGGCGGACATGGCTTCCTTGATAAACCAAGGCATGTTTAAGTCCAGCATTTTGTTGCTTACAGTAACCAATGCGATTTCTTTAGGATGCTTGCAAGCAGGAGGTTAAAATCTATTCCTCTTTTGACATTATTTATTTATTTATTTATTTGGGTTTGTATGCCGCTCCTCTCCGGGGACTCGGAGCGGCTAACAACATATATATAACAATAAAATTACAATAAAAAAACCCCAAACAACGATATCTAAAAAAAACAATAAAACACACATTCAATTCAACAATCAACCACAATCATCCCCAGGCCTGCCGGCAAAGATGAGTTTTTAGATTTTTCCGGAAGGCCGGGAGAGTCGGAGAAACGCGGACTTCAGGAGGCAGTTGGTTCCAGAGGGCGGGCGCCACAACAGAGAAGGCCCTCCCCCTAGGGCCCGCCAGAGGACATTGTTTCGCTGACGGGACCCGGAGGAGGCCAACCCTGTGCGCTCTCACCGGTCGTAGAGAAGTATGTGGCAGAAGGCGGTCCCGTAAGTATCCTGGTCCCATGCCATGAAGGGCTTTATAGGTGATAACCAACACCTTGAATTGGGCTCGGAGACCAATAGGCAACCAATGCAGCATGCGGAGAGTTGGTGAAATGCCCCTTCCCTCAACCAGAAAAAGCATTTAGCTTATTCTTTCTGGAAGTTTGGCCTTGAAATCCATCTCTCTCTACAATACCTCATAAACTACTCTACATCTGATCCTTGTTTGGTGTTGCTTAACTCAGACGGATAAGATGTTTACAACAGGCAGAGGTGTTATAGTATTGTAGATCATCTCAGTGATGTCGGATTAAACAGAGATTCTAGGGGATTTCAAGAGACATAACATTGATAAGGCTGGCAAATTTTTACAGGTGTCCACCTGTTCTTACCAGGGAGACAAAGAATACATAAATGCAGATCATCTGGAGATTCTCAGTGATTTAGGCCAGGGGTCTTCAAACTTGGCCCTTTTATGACTTGTGGTCTTCAACTCCTAGAATTCTGGGAGTTGAAGTCCACAAGTCATAAAAGGGCCAAGTTTGAAGACTCCTGATCTAGGTCATAGTTGTCCCAAAAGTTTTTTTTTTCAAAAGACAACTGGACTTTCTTGGTATTTTCTTTGAAAACATTTCATTTCTACCATGCAAGAACTTTCTTCAGTTCTGAAGCTTCTAAACGGAAGCAGCTTTTTGGATGAGAAGCTACATATTTTCAAAGAAAACATGAAGAAAGTCCAGTTGCCTTTCAGAAAAAAAATACCTTTTGAACATAAATGCAGATCACTGAGAAACTGATCTTGTGTATTTTCTTACTTGCTTATGGGTTGTCTAAACTTGCCCAAAAGCTCCCTACACTGTGGTGAAAGTTGATTAGGCATGGGATAAATCTGGAGATTGAATCACATTGGACCTGAAAATTGGAAACTCCTGTACAACAGGATCTGTACAGTTATATATATATAAAAAGATGAAAATAATTTGCACAGATGTTGAAAATGAGTGCTAGGGCAGAAGGCCATCATAGGTGAGAAGAGAACATATTGCAATTTTTCTAAGTAGGATACAACTGTAAATATCAGTTACACTTTGAACCTGAGCTGATAGATTTTGTTCTCTTTGTTTTCTGCGGCTTTACCTGCTGCCTATAAATGTTTTAGTCTACCGAGGGGACAATTTATTAATGTGCAGCTTGATCACCTCTGCTGAGGTACCCTCACAGTCCATTTGCAGGGTGGGGAAAAAAATCAAAACAAAACGGAGCTGGCTTTTTGAGAACAAACATCTGGGCAAGATAAACTGAAAATAGGAGCTGAATGCTCACGCTGCAACGGTTCACATTAGCATTGCCAAAAAGATGGCAAGCATCCATCCGCCATTAGCTCACTAGATTCCTTTAATATTAATATGCACTTTTCTTGATGGACATCACAAACGCTGAAGATGATAATGATAGAGAGTTAATAAGGCAGCATAATATGAATATTTCCCAATTGGCTAGCCCCTTAAATTGGTCTCAAACATATAATATTAACCTAGATTGGGCACTGCACTCCCCATTTATTGCCGATGCTATATTTAGGTGGGTTGGCTAGAAGATAGTCACCACCTGTTCTGTCCAAGGAGCAGCCAAACGGCCCATTTTATAGGAGATTGGTGGGGATCAAAGGCCAGTTCTCCAGCTGTAGGAATAGATGCACTTCTATTGCTACTAATGGATCCATGCCCATAAACAGCAGCTGAGGAGAGGAGGGGGAAAAAAAGCTTGCAGGCATGTTCCACTTTTAGGTGTAGTTAAATAAGATATTATTAATGGTCAAAATGGATGTTTTCCACCTCACTGCAGCTGCATGCATGAGAATCTGTCTTCCCATGTGTCTAATATTCCCGCTAGTCTATACCTCATTTCTCATTTTCTGGAAAGAGTTACAAAAGCGATGACTGCTGGCCGTCTATTTTCCTAATAAAATTCCACCACATTGTTGTGTTCCAGAGATGTATCTGTTCCTGATCTTCAACAGGGAGATTACAGGTAGTCCTCAATTTACAATCATTTGTTTAATGACCGTTCAAAATTACGACGGCATTGAAACAAGAGACTTATGACCGTTTTTCACACAAACATTGCAGTATTCCCCCATCACGTGATAATGACTCGGCTACAGCAAAAAGAGAATTTTGAGGGTAAATTCCATATAGTCTTCAAAAAAGTGGGAAGTTATACATTTCCTAAAGCTGTTTTGGACACCATATGAGAATAATTTCTACTTCGGAAAACTGAACAATGAACAGATTGGTGAAATAAAAACAGGCCACATTCAATTCACATATGAACAAGTTTGGAAAGGATGGTACTGTATATAATGTGCTATATCCTTCAATCAGTTTGATACAAGACACTGTTTAACTAATATCTGCAGTGCAGAGTGAACTGACCCTACGATTAAATGGTTTACTCGGCTATGGTTCAAATGCTTTTGAACGACATCACTTGATTCAATTATTTAAAGTTATGAGTTCAAACTTACTTCTCCAAAGAAATATTTCAAGAAAAAGGAATGGCAGTTCCTTCTCCAAACCTGCATAATTGCGCTGGCATTGTCCCTGAGTTTAGCCCTTATTTGTATATAAAAGATTTGCTGGATGTAAATTGGGAATCCTTACAGATTCAAGAATTAGGAAGCTACCAAATTTGACTTGCAAATCTATTTGATTTTTCCTGTAGCGTCATTCTCTACCCACTCGGGTGAAATTCCATGACAGAGAAAGACTATTTTGAAATCTCCTTGGAGCTCTTCCTTAGGACAGTATCTGCATAACTTCCAGTGGCAAAGCTACACATTGTGATAAAGTGTTCTTCAAAAGCATACATTAGGCCGGGCAGTTCCATGTGAAGTCTAATGTGGGACACAAAGGGAGGAAGCTAACCACCAGATTGCAAGAACACAAGTGAGCAGTCAAACGAGGAGACCCAAACTTAGTGATAGCCTCACACTGCAACGAACAAGGACATACATTCAATTTTGCAACCACTAAGATTGTTGGACAAGCAGTACAAAAACAGACATGGAAGTGGTTGAAGCCTGGGAAAATGAGTGCTGATTTACTAACAGCTTATCAAGTACTTAGGAGGCACGGGCTTGGCAGCACAGGCAAACAACAGCCAATGACTTAATAGTCACCCATCAACACCCCAATCAACATCAAAAAAGCCACCTACAACAGGCAACATATAAATACCACACACAGCACACACTCTGCTAGAGAGAAGTTCCCTGAAGTACCAGTACGAGTCCAAAAACAAAACCTCTGGTCCCAATGATTGACCCAGATTGGATCCTGCAACATTATCCTGGGACGAGTATGTTCGCCTTCCTTTGTGAGTCTAATTTGTCCCCTTCACAATCTTGGATGTAGAGGATAAGAGAGAAGTGCTTGTCTCATCGAACAGTAGAACATGAGCAGACCCATTCAGACAGATGGATTGGGAAGAGGTTTCTGCAGGATCACCTTCCTCAGATAGAATTGACCCATCTGATCCATTCATCCTGGATAGGGATGCTGGAAGTACTCTCCTCATGTGTGATGGTAGGGAGCAAAATATTGACTTCTCCATGTAGGGTTGGCAATATAAAATACTATGAAGAAATCAAATCAATATCCCACAGTAGATTTAAATAGTGTTGGGCAATTCATGATGCAGCAGGTGGAAATGCCAGCTATTATCTCCGCATGTTGTGAGCATCCCTGGGATGGTATCTTCAGACTCTTCCCTTGCTACCCATAAGGCTGGCTCCCCTTCACAACTTTTGAAAAGTATTATATTAATTTTAAAAATATTGAACAGAAGGATGGCCTGTTCTAAAACAGGGGTCCCCAACCCCAGGCCATGGCCTATTAGCAACTGGGCCACGCGCACACAGTCCAACTTGCACGAGAGATGGGCCAGCATGCGCGTGTGCACATGTGTGCCAACCCACCACTTGTTTGGCGTTTCTCTCTCTCTCCCCCCTCCCCCGCTGGGCCGTCAAGCTGCAAAGATTGGGGACCGCTGTTCTAAAACACAAGTTTCTAGCATCATGGGGCCTTTAGGTCTCACAAAGACCTCATGTAAAGCTAACAAACAGTCTTCAGAGAAGGTCAGTGAGTTAATGAGTAGTTTGTGATTGGCCACACACACCCGCCCTGGAAGCCATTGTTGCCTATGTGCCTAGCTTTCCGAATGTCACCCTATCCTAAAATGTTTGCCTACCTCTCAATTAAGCTTCTATCTGTCTGTCTGCCTGCCTATTTAGTTTGGACATTGTATAATGCGGTATTTCTGCACCTCAGCAATATTAAACTATGTGTACTTCAACTTTCAGAATTCTCCAGCCAGCATGGCAGGTGAAGAATTCTGGGAGTTGAAGTCCACACAGTTTAACATTGCTTAGATCAGGGGTGTCAAACTGCCGGCCCATTGGCCAGATGCATCATGCCGAAACCGCACCCACCCCAGTTCCGGCAATGGGGAAAAAGTCACGATACATCGCCACGTGTCACGTGACATTGCATGTTTGATACCCCTGACTTAGATTGAGAAATACTGGCATATAATTTGAATACAGCAGTTGTATTTCAATAACCCGGAGTAAAGATGTAGCATCTTGTGTGAAGGTGGCCCACTGATAGGTATGAAGAGGTGTAGGGAAAGGGAGAATCTAAGTGACTTCTCGTTTCCTTATCCAGCATTCTCTGTACTAGCACAGGGGTCCCCAGCCCCTGGGCCACACCCACTACCAGGCCGTGGCCCTTTCGAAACGGGGCCGTGGAAGCAGCAGGTGAGTGTGCACATGCACGCAGCTGCACTTGCAAGAGCAGTGGGTGAGCGAGCATGCACGAAGCTCCATTTGTGCGAGCAGCGGGCACCACAGCATCATCCCTTCCCCCTTCCCCACCAGTCCACAAAGCCAGAAAGGTTAGGGGAATGCCGTACTAGCAGACCTCTCTCAGCATGAGTCAGCTTCCTTGTGGCTTAAAATCCCTGCCTTTCCTTAACACTCTCTTCTCTTCCCGACTCCTAGGCCTATGGGGCAGACAGACAGAAGCACACATATGATTAATAAGGCAAGCTGCAGCACTGGCTCATTTGCATATGTATTAATAGAGGCAGAAACAACAATTCAATTACATCAAGAAGCATTTGGAATACTAAAGCAAGCATGCAAAATAGGCCTGTTTCAGTTTTTCCTCTACTTTACCAAATCCAGCCAGTTCCAAATCTGAGAATATAATCCTTTCTCCTTTAAATGCTACAACCCCTTCCCCAATTCTCTTTAGGTGTTGAGGAGGAGCTTTTGCATATTTGGACAACAGGAACTGACCGAGTGCCAACCTTCTTCCATGAAAATCGTACTAATCTTCAGCTTGTGTTGATTCTCATTACATGCTAAATTAGCCTCAAACTGTTGTAATTCCTGTCCTCTGGTTTGGAGAAAAATCCGTTCTGGCTTTCGGTTTGTCTCGTTTCCCTTGACTTCCCTTGATCATTCTGAGGCTAGTCTGTAACCTTCCAGAAGTAAATCTTGCAGAACAGGAAGTAGTTTATGGTGTTCCAGACATGGCCCGAGCTCAAAGCATTCAGATACTAACAAACCCACTCCTGGATCAGCTAGATTGAGTCATTCCAAGGAGAGAAAAAAGTATGAAACACTGTAGGGAACTGAAGTGAGGAACATAAGCATTATGGAGGAGGTTCTCCAGATATTTCTGTTTCAGTGAGAATTGACAGAATTCCTGGCTTGATCCTAGGTCAAAAAGTTCAGATATGGATTGGCTCTGATGCCAGCTCTGAGTTCCTGTGCTTTGGAATCATCTCTGGAAGATGAGAGGACCTAGAGGAGGGGTAGGCAACCTTGGCTCTTTTATGACTCGTGGACTTCAACTCCCAGAATTCCTGAGCCAGCCATGCTGAGGGGAAAGGGAGAGGTTTCCATGCTTAGCCATGCCGACTCAGGAATTCTGGGAGTTGAAGTCCACCAGTCATAAAAGAGCCAAGGTTGCCTACCCCTGACCTAGGCCTAGGCCGCTTTATGACTCGTGGACTTCAACTCCCAGAATTCCTGAGCCAGCCATGCTGAGGGGAAAGGGAGAGGTTTCCAAGCTTAGCCATGCTGGCTCAGGAATTCTGGGAGTTGAAGTCCACCAGTCATAAAAGAGCCAAGGTTGCCTACCCCTGGCCTAGAGCATTGTGCCACGTACCTGTCAAACTTCACTGGAGAATTCAAGCCACCTTTAATTTCCTTTCTCTTTAAGGAAAGAGGGTGGAATACTGTAAATGGGTTTCTTCCCCCCCCTAAGATTAAAGAGAACATATCCCCAAAGAATCTATTGTTTATAAGTTGTTGATTTTTTTGAGCAATAGTGTTTCAAGTGGCTGGTCTCTGCCAACATTTGTGAAAAGCAAAAGTTGGCATTGAATTGGTTTGTGATCATCTTGGCTTAAAATTGGGTGTTAGTTACAGGTGTTTGTACCTATGTGGTAGCCAGATGTTTTAGATTAACTTCTGAATCTGGAGGGCATCAGATTGGAAAGGCTGACCTAGGAAATCTTAAGCCAGACAGAGGGAAAGAACACAGATAAAGACATACTCCCTAAAGTTGCATTCGCTTCCCCCACCTGCTTTGGTTATCACAGACAATATCTGTTTCCTCTTATTCCTTACTCAACTATTCTTCACTAAAAACCTCTGGTCTGGTCTAAAACAATCACAAAAATTCAAGCACGGGTCAATAAAAGGCCTAACTTATTTTGTTTGATGTTCATTCTAGTTCAATAGCTGAGTCATGTCCAACTCTTCATGATCCCATGGATTGTAACACACCAGACCCCCGTGTCCTCCACTGTCTCCTGGAGTTTGCCCAAATTCATCTTCATTGCATCGATGACATCCTCTGCCCTTCTCCTTTTGCCTTCAATCTTTCCCATCTTCCGGGTCTTTTCCAAGGATCCCTCTCTTCTCATTTGGTGGCCAAAGTATTTGAGTTTCAGCTTCAATACCTGTCCTTCCAAAAAAACAGCCAGGGTTGGTTTCCTTTAGGATTGACTGTCGATTGGATCTCCTTGCAGCCTAAGGGACTCTCATGTGTCTTGTCCAACACCATTGTTTCTGTCTCCTGCCTTTATTGTTTTTACAAATAATTCATGATGGTGAACATACCTAATACTCTTTCCTCCTATTTTCTCCATAACAATAACCCTGCGAGGTGGGTTGGACTGAGAGAGAGTGACAGTTGCTTGATTCATTTTACCCTTGCTAAGGTTTTCCGTTGTTTGGTGTGGGGTCCTTGGTGCTCTCTGAAGTTAGTTGTTTTCTTGCAGACATTTCATTACCCAATTAGGTAGTGTTATCAGTGCTAGTGAGTATGGGGTTTGCTCTCTGTTTATACACTAGTGGCTTGCCCTATGAGTATTGTCTGAAGACAAACAAGCTAACCATAAAGAACAACCTAATCAAGGAACCACCAAGATCATTCCCACCCACACTGACAGGGCCAGCCACTTGTATATAAACAGAGACCAAACATCACTCCCTTCTAGCACTGATGATGTTACCTACTTGGGTAATGAAACATCTGCAAGAAAACAACCAGAGAGCACCCAGGACTCCACAGTTCAACCCTGAGCTACAAATATTATCTTCTTTTGTTTGGTGCAGGGGTAGGCAACCTTGGCTCTTTTATGGCTCGTGGACTTCAACTCCCAGAATTCCTGAGCCAGCATGGCTCACCTTGGAAACCTCTCCCTTTCCCCTCAGCATGGCTGGCTCAGGAATTCTGGGAGTTGAAGTCCACGAGTCATAAAGCGGCCTAGGCCTAGGCCAGGGGTAGGCAACCTTGGCTCTTTTATGGCTCGTGGACTTCAACTCCCAGAATTCCTGAGTCAGCATGGCTCAGCTTGGAAACCTCTCCCTTTCCCCTCAGTATGGCTGGCTCAGGAATTCTGGGAGTTGAAGTCCAAGAGTAATAAAAGAGCCAAGATTGCTTACCCCTGGTTTGGTGTGTTAGGCAAATCCCCCTGTTTTTATTCAATATGCAGCTTGAATCTACAAAATAGGTTATATCAGTCTCCCAACTGTGTGATGCGACATCCACAGAATAGTACAATAGGTTCACTCTGCTCCCTCAGCTTCCTAACTACAAATATCATCTTCTTCTTTTGTTTGGTGTATTAGGCAAATCCACCTATTTTGATTCAATATACCGCTTAAATCTATGAAGTAGGTTATATCAGACTCTCTGAAGTGACAACCACAGAATAGTACAGTATGTTCGCTCTGCTCTCTCATCTTCATAACTTGAAACACAGAAGCCAGCTGTCCTTTGTGAGCAGGTGTTTTCTCAGGAGGGGGGGTGCTGTTCCACCCTCAGCACACCTGCTCAAGGAGAACAGCATCTGGCCCTCGGCTTTCAGAGGCAAGCACTTTCCAAGATTTAATTTTAGCCCCAGTCGAGGATAAAATAACCTTTCCATATCTGACTTTTCTCTTCTTTTTCTCCGTCCTTCTTTTCATTCTCCCCCACCCCTTCCTGGCTGCCGTTTTATGCAAACTTGTTATTTTTCTAGGTGTTTGAAAACACAGCTTGAGAAAATGGATAATCAAGGAAGATGGCTTTTAAAATTAGAAACATATATAGCTGGACATCAAATGAGGCGACTGCATGGACACCCAGGGTGAAATCAAAGATCTTTATTCACAGTCTTTATTGAAGTGGTAGAGATAGGGGAATTTATTTAACTCTTTCTCCGAAAGTCACTGGCCTTCCAAATACTTCACGTCAGCTTGGGAGCGACTGTGCTCCAGGATCAAACAATTCCGGGACAAGTCCCTCTCATGTAAGGGTTAGAGGAACTGTTGTGTTTAATCTATAATTTAAATAGGTATTCTGCTTAAGTTCAGTATATTTGAATATAGCAATAGCTCTTACTACTTCACAGTGCTTTACAGCTCTCTCTAAGCGGTTTGCAGAGTCAGCATCTTGCCCCCAATAATCTGGGTCCTAATTTTACTGACGTTGGAAGGATGGAAGGATGAGTCAATCTTGAGCTGGTGAGGATCGAACTGCTGGCAGTGGGCAGAGTCAGCCTGCACTCTAACCACTGTGCCACCACAGCTCAAGTGGTGTGCAACTTGCATCTATTTGAGGACAATATCATATTCAGGTGGATGCATCCCAGAAGCAGGGAAAAAAAACTGGATGAATTTTGCCCCTTTAAATTTAAACTAAAGTTTTGTGGAATCCTAAAAAAATACAGGGTAGGGCAGAAGTCATAACTTTGAGGATGGGTCGTAAGGAGCTTTTAAAAGTCCACTGTAATTTTGAATGGTTGTTAAATGATCGGTTGTATGTCAAGGATTTACTTATGATTAATGAGTTAGTACGATGTCTAAGCTAGGGAATTGTGGGTCCACAAATTGTGCTTAAAACAAACCATGGCTGAGCATGATGTGCAAATCCAAGTATTGAAGTAATAAGCATGACTGAATATATCTAAAGGACAACCAATGATAGATAGATAGATAGATAGATAGATAGATAGATAGATAGATAGATAGATAGATAGATAGATAGATAGATAGATAGATAGATAGATCATAGATGTAGATAAATGATACATGATAGATGGATGGATGGTTGGATAGAGAGAGAGAGAGAGAGAGAGAGAGAAAGAGAGAGAGAGATGATAGATGATAGATGATAGATAGAAAGATAGAGAGAGATGATAGATAGATAGATAGAAAGAAAGATAGAGAGAGATGATAGATAGATAGAAAGAAAGAGAGAGAGATGTAGATAGATGATAGGTGATAAGTGGATGGATAGATAGATAGATAGATAGATAGATAGATAGATAGATAGATAGATAGATAGATAGATAGATAGATAGAGATAGATCATAGATGTAGATAAATGATACATGATAGATGGATGGATGGTTGGAGAGAGAGAGAGAGAGAAGAGAGAGAGAGATGATAGATGATAGATGGAAAGATAGAGAGAGATGATAGATAGAAAGAAAGAAAGAGAGATGAGAGAGAGAGAGATGTAGATAGATGATAGGTGATAAGTGAATGGATAGATAGATAGATAAGATAGATAGATAGATAGATAGATAGATAGATAGATAGATAGATAGATAGATAGATAGATAGATAGATAGATAGATAGATAGATAGATAGATAGATAGATAGATGATGGGTGATGAATGGATGGATATAGATAGATAGATAGATAGATAGATAGATAGATAGATAGATAGATAGATAGATAGATAGGCAGGCAGGCAGGCAGGCAGGCAGGCAGGCAGGCAGGCAGGCAGGCAGGCAGGCAGGCAGGCAGGCAGGCAGGCAGGCAGAGATGAGAGAGACATCTTATGTACACACATTTACATGCACAAATACAGTACATATGTGGAATGAAATGGAAGCTGTTATAAACTACAATAAACTTTAGATGGGTTAATTTTTTTAAAAATAGGTGTCTTCTAGTGCAAGTTAATTTTGTCCAAGTCCAAATTAAAATAACATAATGTGTCTATACATCAAGGTGGCCTTAGATTTCACAGCCTGCTCTGGAAGAGTCATACCAAATAGCTTTTGAGTTCCTGCTCTTTAAACAAACCTACATGATGCATGGCAAAAAAAAAAAAAAAAGTTGTGGAAATGTGGAGCTTGGAGAGTAATTTGTCTTATGGGAAAGAGAGAAGGAAGGTATTCTTCAAATTATTTTGTCAACAATGTTAGAATTCTATTGGACATATCCAAGGATGGAGAACACCTATCCAGTATGATTGTATCATGGAAAAGGGGCAGGTGCAAATATACAGTGAAATATTAAAGGCAGGAACAATAGCTGATTCATCACTTAATTCACGGCATGTGAAGAGTCTATAGCCCCAGCCCTTAAAATACTTCCACCCTCCCCCTCCTTTATTGCCAGAATCTTAAGAGCTTTATCATTTGCAGTCATAAAATGAAAATATACACCAAACCCTCAAAGGGCAAGTATGAAATTAAATTATATTTGGGCATCTGTAACCTTTTAAAACGATCAGATTCCAGTTAATGTATTTCTTCCTGTTCTGAGGGCTGCCAGGGTGTTTGATGGTGGGAAGCAGTGCAAAGGGCATTAGGAGATAATAAATTCTCTAAAAGTTTCACACACCCCCAGGCAATGCTCCATACTCCAGCCTTCCATTTAGCAGGCCGGACCAAAAATCTTGTCATATTCAAAGGTCACTGAGGTTGGGATTGGTGTGTCCCATTGATCTTTCCCCAGTGGAAGAGAGTGACAGTTGAGCTCATAAACAGTTGTCAGAATCTGGAAGAGAAGCCGATAGGAATGGAAGCTGGTGGGAGGAGGAGAGGACAGCGTGATTGGCAAGCTTTTTGGAATCCTATAAACGAATGAAGAGGAATTACCACCATCTGGGCTTCTTCTACTTCCTTCATTTTTTTGTGAGTGTGTTGTTGCAAAGGTTGGTTCTGACACCTTGCTCCCCTCGTTAATGGTGGTTTGGCATACAGAGAAGGAAAACATACCGTGTTTCCCCAAAAATAAGACCGGGTCTTTTTTTTTTTTTTTGCCTCCAAAATAGGCACCAGGTCTTATTTTCAGGGTAGGCCTGACCTCACCTCCAGCACCGACAGCCCCACCCAGCCGGTCCACTTCTTCTGGGGCTGAAGTTCTGCAGCTGCATTCGGGGCTGCATTTTGCAGTCAGGCCTTTCCAGAAGGCCTAAGCAGCCAGGTACCAAGCTATTGAATCCATAGCTCGGTTCTCGGCTTCAGTGGCCTTCCGGAAAGGCCTGTGACTGAAAAATGCAGGCCTGGCTGCAGAAGATGCCACAGAACAAATGGGCTGGTAAGGAGAGGCCTGGCTGCAAGGGGAGTAGGTGTGTGGCACATGGGGCAGTTCCACACCCCCAACCCACCCCCACCCTAGCTTGATTTTTAGCCATGTGCCTCGCCCCAAAACTAGGGCTTATTTGGGGGGTAGGGTTTATATTAGGCTTACCCCCCAAAATCAATCTAGGCCTTATTTTCGGGGCAGGACTTACTTTCGGGGAAGCAGTTGTGTCTTAAACTGAATTCATTGCATAGCCGTAGCTTACAGATTCACTTTACAGGTAGTCCTCAATTTATGACCACTGTTGAGTCCAAAATTTTTGTTGCTAAGCAAGAATATTTGTTAAGTGAATTCTGCCCCATTTTATAAGCTTCCTTGCTACAGTTGTTAAGCGAATCACTGCAGTGATTAAGTTAATGACAAGGTTGTTAAGAGAATCTGGCTTCCCATTGGCTTTGCTTGTCAGAACGTCGCAAAAAGAGTCCCGTAACCCCGGGACACTGCAAATGTCGTACATATGAGCTGGTTGCCAAGCATCTGAATTTTGATCAGGTGACCATGGGGATGAAGCAACAGTCGTAAGTGTGAAAAATGGTCCTGAGTCACTTTTTTCAGTGCTGTTGTAACTCTTAACGGTCACTAAATGAATGATTGGAAGTCAAAGGTTGTAATCCTAAATCAAATAAATTAAATTAAAAGAAATGAAACATTTCCCAGGAGTGAATGTTTATGTATCAATGAAGCAGGATGACCCCGTCATACCTCTCCAGACATTGCCACTAGATATGTGCATTTGTGCCAAGTCACACTTCCTCTTGCATTGATTATACAGTTGTGAGTAAATGAAAGTTCCCTATTTGCTTAAAGTGATACGACTGAAGCAGCCAGCAGCCAGAGACTAGAAGAGTTTCATGTACGGTTCTTGAATGATGTACCACAGATAAATATAAGCAAACACCACTCCCTACTAGCACTGATGATGCTCTCTAGCTTGATAATGAAAGAAAACAACAAAGCTCAGAGAGCATTGAGGACACCACAATTCAACCCTGAGCTACAAATATATTCTTCTATGGGTAAGGAGATATTTGAGGAAAGTTGCTGGAGAGACCAAAAGAGATTTTAAAAAAATGAGATCATAAGAGAAAGAATTGGCATAGAACCAATCCCTAATGTCAATGCTGCTAACATTGGATGTTCTTGCTTTGACAGCAGATGGAAATGTAGCCATTTTTTCTCTATCGCTTTTAGAGTTCGTTGATGCTGGGAGGGGAAATGTGGATGAGAGTCCAGCTAGTCATAACAATAATAACTCAGCCGTGGGAACCCAAGGTTATTAGGTCCAGAGTTGATAGAGATTTGGCAGGCTGGAGAGCTGGGGAGAAAGCCCGCCCTTCAAGTTAATTGGGGAATGTGATGTATGACTGTTAATTGGAGGAGGGAATTGTGCTTTGCTACTTTGTGCCAGGGGAGGGGAATTCATTTTTTGGCTCCAACTATGTAGTGCCAATACTTTGTTTCTCGAATAAAAGATTCTTTAAGGGAAACAATGCCTCGAAGGTCTTTTGAAGAGATTTATCTGTCAAAACTGTGACATCTAAACTACGTACGAAAAGAGCAAATAAAGTGGTTTGCTGATCTGGAGAGGTTGTCTTGGGAGTCTACACCGTACAGGGCATGTACAAAAACCAGAGAAGGCCAAAGAACACAAGGCAGACATAGAAGAAGATGGAGAGACAATGTCTAAGGCACACTAAAACAGCATCAAATAACAATAGTTAAAGTGGCGAGAAGAGCAAGCCCCAGAATGTCGTATCTCCCTTTACACCAAAAGAAGAAGTAAAGAAGAAGAAAATTGGTAATGCCTCTTTGGAACAGCTGGCAAATAAAAATTTAAGGATTTTAAAAGAATGGAGGAAAACTTAAAACATCTAGGAAAAGAGAAAGGACTTGCTGATGCTAAAATAAAACCTAAAGGAATGCCAAGCATGCTGTGAAGAATTGTGCAGATGTAACCAGCATGGCTGTCTCTTTGATTAGCATCTGTGTGCCAAAGATTTATATACAGAATATGAATTTACACAAAAGCTATGCACACAATGGAAAGTATTTGATGTGTTGCCCTTTCCCTAAGGCCAAAATTATTGCTCATACGATGTCCAAGTTTTAACACAACTCGCAACTCGTTTCTCAGGTGTTAGCTACCATTTCCTGTATTTTTCTTCTTGATCAGTCTATTTCTACATTTTCCAAACACCATCAATGCATACTTCAGTGCCCGGGATTGATTGGAGACCCCAATTGTAAAAAAATTCCCTCTGCTTTCCTCCAGACACATGCAGCAAAAATACTTGTGTACAAAATTAGATAATAGATTATCCCTTTGTGAGCACCTCTGGCTTTGAGGCAGCTCTTATTTTGCTTGCAAAATCTGTGTCACTTCACACAGTCTTATTAGATGTGAGAAAATATGTTTCTTCTTACCTTTGGGGGGGGACTTGTTACTTTTCAGTGGGGAAGATTTTGGAGACGGCATGGAGAAGAACTCATTTATTTATTATTTATTTATTTATTTTTGCGATTTCTATACCACCCCTCTCCCAAAGGACTCGGGGCGGTGTACAGCCCAATTATTAAAAACATCAATATACAAAAAGTAAAATGATTAAGAATAGATTAAACATTTAGGCCCTAAATCCATTTAAAACCCAATATATTATATCTTAAAAAACTCAATCCCCTAAAACAATTATAACCTTGTTGGTACTGGAACTCCTATCCCAGGCCGGCCTGTCGAAAAAAGTATGTTTTCAGTTCTCGACAGAAGGTACGTAAATCCGTCATCGTACGGAGTTCAGGGGGGAGCTCGTTCCAAAGCGTTGGAGCTCCCACAGAGAAGGAAATGCTTGGAAACTGTTTAAAAATACGTTACAGCAGGCTCAAATAAAATGCATTCCTAAAAGAAGAAAGAGGATTGGAAAGTCCAAGAGGATACCAGTATGGCTTACGAATGAGGTAAAGGAGGTTATTGGAAAGAAGAAAAACTCATTTAAGAAATGGAAGGCTCTTCCTACCGAGGAGAACAGGAGGGATCACAAACTCTGGCAGACCAAATGCAAGGCGATAGTCATGAAAGCCAAGAGAGACTTTGAGGAGCATATAGCCAAGAATATTAAAAATAATAACAAAACCTTTTTTAAGTACATCAGAAGCAGGAACCCAACCAGAAAATCAGTTGGGCCACTTGATAACAATGGTCAGAAGGGGATAATCAGAGAAGACAAGGAGATTGCTGAGAGGCTAAATGACTTCTTTGCCTCCGTTTTCACCGAGGAGGATAGAGAACATTTGCCTGCCACTGAATTAGTTTTCCCAGGGAGGGAAATAGAAGAATTAAACCTGATAGAGATAAACAAGGAAGATGTTCTTGCATGCCTTTCTAAACTAAACGTCAACAAATCGCCGGGTCCAGATGGCATCCACCCTAGAATTCTCAAGGAACTCAAGTGTGAAATTGCTGGACTTCTAGCTAAAATATACAATCTTTCTCTAAGATCAGGCACTGTACCGGAGGATTGGAGGGAAGCAAATATAACCCCGATCTTCAAGAAAGGATCCAGAGGTGATCCAGGAAACTATAGACCAGTCAGTCTAACCTCAGTTCCAGGCAAACTGATGGAAACCATTATTAAAGATAAAATTACAGGGCACATAGAAAAACAGGCATTGCTGAAAGAAAATCAACATGGTTTCTGCAAAGGCAAATCATGTCTTACTAACTTGTTAGAATTCTTTGAGGGTGTAAATAAATACATAGATAAAGGGGCCCCAATTGATATTGTATATCTTGACTTTCAAAAGGCTTTTGACAAAGTTCCTCACCAAAGGGTCCTAAAAAAGCTCTCCAGCCACGGAATTAGAGGACAGGTCTTGTCCTGGATTGGTAACTGGCTAAATTGTAGGAAGCAAAGGGTGGCAATAAATGGACAATTCTCCGGATGGAAAGAAGTGAGAAGTGGTATACCCCAAGGTTCAGTTTTGGGACCTTTACTTTTTAATTTATTCATCAATGATCTGGATGTAGAAGTTAATAGTGAGGTAGCCAAGTTTGCTGATGACACTAAATTGTTCCGGGTTGTGAAAAGTGAAACTGATTGTCGGGAGCTCCAGAAGGATCTCTCGAAATTGTGTGAGTGGGCAACAAAGTGGCAAATGCATTTTAACCTAAACAAGTGCAAAGTTATGCACATTGGGGCAAAGAACCCCAATTATACTTACCAACTGATGGGGACCAAACTTTCTGAGACAACCCAAGAAAGGGATCTTGGGGTTTTGGTGGACAGCTCGATGAAGATGTCAACCCAATGCGCAGCAGCAGTAAAAAAAGCAAATTCCATGCTTGGCATGATTAGGAAGGGAATCGAAAATAAGTCAGCAAGTGTTGTATTGCCTCTGTAAAAATCGATGGTGAGACCACACTTGGAGTACTGTGTACAGTTCTGGTCACCGCACCTCAAGAAGGATATAATGGAACTGGAAAAGGTGCAAAAAAGGGCAACAAGAATGATCAAGGAAATGGAGCGCCTCCCTTATGAAACCAGATTGCAACGCCTTGGTCTCTTCAGCCTTGAAAGACGGCGTTTAAGGGGTGACTTGATAGAAGTGTATAAAATCATGCATGGGATAGAAAAGGTGGATAGAGAAAAATTCTTTTCTCTATCACACAATACCAGGACAAGGGGGCACTCCCTAAAGCTCATAGCTAAGAAAGTGAGGACAAATAAAGGGAAATATTTCTTCACCCAGAGGGTCATTGATTTATGGAATTCACTTCCTGAAGGGGTCGTGACAGCTGTCAGCCTTGACAGCTTCAAGGCAGGGCTAGATAGATTCATGGATGCAAAGTGTATTGATAGTTATTAAAACAGATGTCCATGTGCCGCCTCTATGTTGGTTGAGGCAGGCAGGATTCCCTTGGGTACCATTTGTTGGGGGTCAAGGGAAAGGGAGGGTTTTGCCTTCTCTTTCTGCTCAAGATCCCCATGTACAATTGGTGGGCCACTGTGTGACACAGAATGCTGGACTCGATGGGCTTTGGCCTGATTCAGCATGGCTCTTCTTATGTTCTTATGTTCTTAACTTAGAATCATTCATTTAGTAACTGTTCAAAGTTATGTGGCCATTGAAAAAAAAAAGTGACTTCCATTTTCAACCAATGCAGTGTACCCATCATCAAAATTCGGGCACCTGGCAACCAGCTTGCATTAATGATAGTTGCAGCATCCCGATGTCAGGTGATCGCTGTTTGCAACTTTCCTAGTAGGCATCCGACAAGCAAAGTTTTGGGGGGGGAAGCCAGATTTGCTTAACAGTTGTGTGATTCACTTAACAACTGGGATGATTCACTTAAAAACCATGGCCAAAAGATCATAAAATCAGACATGACTCTCTTAACAACCTCCTCGCTTTCCAAGGGAAGTTTAATGGTGATCGTAATTTGAGGACTACCTGTAGTCGGAATTCTTTTAATTTGTCCATGACAGAAAACGCAAAACCAATGTGAAAGAAGTAACTGCAAAATTGCACGGTCTAATTTTCTCCATCCCTTGGCCAAACTAATTATATTCGCAAATATTGTACATTAAAAATGCTTCAGATGCAGGGCTAAGCTACCAGCAACGCCGTTGTTTCCATTTATCTCCCAATAAAGCTATTAATTCACTCATAACTAAGGGAGCGAGGGAGAAAGAAATGTTATCTTTTTAAAACCGCCCAGAACAGCATGTAAAGATGCAGGAAGGAGACAGAATGTCATAGGAGGCATCAGCTGTTTGAACATATGCGTATCACAAAGCCGTACAGTAAATGAAATACGTGAAGATGGTGCATAAAGAACAAAGAAAGCAGTAGCATTCTCTCTTCATCCCCTTGTCAGACAACCTTGTCTTCTGCAAACAAGAGGAGACATCTGCAGTTTTTTTAAAGACATCTGTACCGTCTGAAGGGTGACATGCTTGTACTTGTGAAGTACTGTAAAAAAAAAGGTCACACAGAAGAAGATTGAGATACATCATTACAGCCACAAAATAATAGATTTAAGTGATAAAAAGGCAGATCCAAGTTGAATACTGGTGGGAAACCTCCTAGATGTAGGAGAATAGTAGGCAGAGCCTGCGGTGGAGTCAAGAGAGTCATTAGCCTAGAATCATTACATTCCCACAAACAGTCTAAGTCAAATCCCTCTTGAATTCCATTAACTCTTACTTAGCATGAGTGTAGTGCTGCCCATTAGTTGACTAGATTCTTGTATGTAGGCATGAGTAATAAATGAGATTAACCAGAACTTAACTCATGGTCCTGATTCTTTGTGCCTGACATCAAGTGGTAGAATATTCTTTCCCCTGAAGTGATACTTCAGTGATACTTTTGACATAGTAGTAGTAGTAGTAGTAGTAGTAGTAGTAGTAGTAGTAGTAGTAGTAGTAGTAGTAGTAGTAAAGTTGGAAGGGACCTTGGAGGTCATCTAGTCCAATCCCCTGCTCAAGCAGGAAACCCTATACCATTTCAGACAAATGGTTGTCCAGTTTCTTCTTAAAAACTTCCAGTGTTGGAGCATTCACCGCTTCTGAAGGCAGGTTGTTCCACTGGTTAATTGTTCTAACTGTCAGGAAGTTTCTCCTTAGTTCTAGGTTGCTTCTCTCCTTGCTTAGTTTCCATCTGTTGCTTCTTGTTCTGCCTTCAGGCACTTTGGAGAATAGCTTGACTCCCTCTTCTTTGTGGCAGCTCCTGAGATATTGGAACACTGCTATCATGTCCCCCCCCCTCGTCCTTCTCTTCATTAAACTAAACATACCCAATTCTAGCAACCGTTATGCCCAATTCCAGCAACTTTCCAAAGTTCTCTCAAGAACTCTCAAGAATTTAGTGTTGACTGTGGGTTGAGTAGATTCATGTGTATAAACATGAGCAATAAATCAGCCTAACTGGAGCTAACGTGTGGTCCTGATTCTTCACGCCTGACATTGCAGTTAGAATAGGTCAGCAGTGGACCAATTATCCAGAAGGTGACAAGCTTTCATTTGCTGGATGCTTCCCAGCAGAGGCTGGATAACATCTGTGGAGGATGTTTTTATTTGGATTTTTGCCCTGCTGCAAAGAAGTGAGTTGAATGACCTCAGTGGTCATTTCCAACTCTAATTCTGTGTTGTTTTATTATCTGTGTTGCAAGCAAGCAGGAAAGCTAGTAAAATAGCTGATTGTTTAGTTAATGCTAATCAGCATTGTTCCCTGAATTAAATATTGCATATTCTCTCTCCTAACAAGAATCTTCTATTTCTTCCACGCAGGACATTCCATCTTTGCTCCATTCTTTTCAGGCACTATTCTGTACAGGCTTAATTTGAAAAGGGAGAAAATCCTGGAAAAAGTCAATGATAAGGCACTTTTGTTTTTTTGTTGGAGCATCTGTATGTAGAATGGAGTGGAGTGGAGTGGAGTGGAATGGAATGGAACGGAACAAAACGGAACAGAACAGAACAGAACAGAACAGAACAGAATAGAATAGAATAGAATAGAATAGAATAGAATAGAATAGAATAGAATAGAATAGAATAGAATAGAATAGAATAACAGAGTTGGAAGGGATCTTAGAGGTCTTCTAGTCCAACCCCCTGCTCAGGCAGGAAACACTATACCATTTCAGACAAATGGTTGTCCAATCTCTTTTTAAAAACTTTCGGTGTTGGAGCATTCACAACTTCTGGAGGCAGGTTGTTCCACTGGTTAATTGTTCTAACTGTCTGGAAATTTCTCCTTAGTTTCTAGGTTGCTTCTCTCCTTGATTAGTTTCCAACCATTGCTTCTTGTCCTGCCCTCAGGTGCTTTGGAGAATAGCTTGACTCCCTCTTCTTTGTGGCAGCCCCTGAGATATTGGAACACTGCTATCCTGTCACCCCTCATCCTTCTCTTCATTAAACTAGACATACCCAATGTGTGTTTGTGGCGGGGACATGAATATATCCATGAAGTTATCAGAGATTGAGCTCAGCTTAAAAGAGACTATTCCTAACTTCCCCCAAAGTTTATTCATGCTGTTATAAAACTTGGCTTCTTTCAAGCATGCTAAGACCTTCTAATTCAATCCTGTTATCAGCCTCCTAATAATGGGAAGGATTCATTTTAAGAAAGAAGACACTCATGGATTTGTGTCGAGAGATTTCTCCCATTTTCTTGGCAGTCTTCAGCTCCTTTGTAAATTCCTCAGATCTTTAATAGGTTCAGATCTGAATGGATGTTTGTCATATCCTTGAAACAAAATCTGCGCTGTAGTCAGGAAGAGTGGAATTTGGTGAGAAACCACAATGTGAATATGTTTCGTGACAAAGTTGTGTTACTTGACCCAAGGCCCTATATTCAGGCCCTTCAAGATAATACCCAACTGGAGCCTGTGTTATACACATTACCTTCAGACTTGAAAACTCAAAATATTTCTAGGCACACACAGAAACCAGCCACGTATGAGAATCAGTAGGGTATTAGAATACAAAGTGGTCAGGCTTGTTTAAAAGCTCTCTCAACCATCTTTTACACTTAACCTGCAAGATAGAATAACTAAGCCAAGATAGCAATAGCACTTAGACTTATATACTACTCCATAGTGCAGCGGTTCTCAACCTTTTTCAGGCTGAGACCCCGCCCTGCGCTGCGTATGTGCGGTGTGACCCCGACCTGCGCCGCGCATGCGCGGCGCGATGGCCCGATCCGCACATGCGTGGCGTGACGGCCCAAACCATGCATGCACGGTGCGATGGCCCGAACCGCGCATGCGTGGCGCGCGCACAATGGCCCGAACCGCGCATGCGTGGCGCGACGGTCGGAACCACACATGCGTGGCGTTTGCGCGGTGCCCCGAATCGCGCATGTGCAGCGCGACGGCCAGCATCGCGCATGCGTGGTGCAACGGGCCCGCATTGCGCATGCGTGGTGCTACCCCCACGCATGCGCGGTGCTGCCCCTTGCGCCGGCCATGGGGAAAAGGGGAAAAAATGGCGGACTGCGGTGTTTGGCGACCCCCGTGAAATGGTCGTTCGACCCCAAATGGGGTCGCGACCCACAGGTTGAGAACCGCTGCCATAGTGCTTTACAGCATTCTCTGGGCAGTTTATAATGTTGGCATATTGCCTTCAACAATCTGAGTCCTTATTTTGCTGATCTCAGAAGGATGGAAGGCTGAGTCAACCTTGAGCCGGTCAGGGTTGAACTCCATGCTGTGGGCAAAGTTTGTCTGCAGTACTGCATTCTGACCACTGTGCACCAGGGCCCTAAATCAAGTTCACCCAATTAAATGCACCGACATGTGGGATTTGAATCTGGAGCATCCCGGCAGTGCCACGCCGATAAGAGTGGTTTGCTTATAAAGCGTACATTATGCAGGCAGTCCTCAAATTATGACCACAGTTGAGCCCAAAATTTCAATTGCTAAGCAAGACAATTTTTAAGTGAATTTTGTCCCATTTTATACTCTTTCTTGCCACAGATGTTAAGTGAATCACAACCGTTGTTAAGGTAGAGATGCAGTTGTTAAGTGAATCTGGCTTCCCCATTGACTTTGATTGTCAAAAGGTCACAAAAGGGGATCGTATGATCCCGGGACACTTCAGCCGTCATAAATACGAGTCAGCTGCTGAGTGTCCCCATTTTGATCACGTGACCGTGGGGATACTGCAGTGGTCATAAGCATGAAAAATGGTCATAAGTCACTTTTTTTTAGTGCTGTTATAACTTCCAATGGTCACCAAATGAATGTCTGTAAATGGATGACTCCCTATATGTAATTATAGTTATAATCTGACTTTTCTCTAGCAACACAATGCAGTTCAAATGGCGCACAGCAAGCCCCCATTGAGGGACATGGTTGTGAATCTGATTTCCCCCAATTCTGGTTTGAGCTATTAAGCTGGCTTGGATTTTTTTTAAAAAAAAATCAATGGCATTGATTAATTCATGAAAAAGCAGGTGGTCCAATCCATGAACCAACCTCTAATTGTTTGTGACCCAAAATAATAACGAATACTTTAGATACTGCTTAGTTTTTAGCTGCTTCCTTGTTCATGGAATTCTTAATTTGTCTCTTATCTAACACAGGCTTTAAGGATCGCCTTATCAGAACCCGAGAGTGATGAGACATACAAATAGCTAATGACGATATAGTTATAAATTAGTTTTCAATTTTTATTTGCTGGAAAATGTCCATATTCCCTTTTTTGATCATGTGCAAACGTGGAAGTCTCCCACTGATGAAGTCTGATTTACTTGGCTGCTTCTCACTTGTGTAGAGAATGGTAAATGTGTCTGTTTTCTAGCTGCTTTTGATGCAAGGATGACATGAAATTAAAAAAAGATTACCAGACTGAAAAAATTATTCTACGTTCTCCCCTCCGGTTCGTGCAAATTAGTTGATGATTAATTTTTAATATGTAGATTGGGGTCTTTTTTTTAATTAATCTCATTGTTAGTGATTGAAAACTCTCCTACATATGGACATTAATTTCGGTCGTAATGATTTGGGATGAAGTTGTAATAGCTAAGATTGTGCAAAACTTTTCATTTCCTTTTTCTTCTTTAACACTGTCAGTCTCCATGGGAATGACCAAGTAGTCGAATCTTTGGGATTGTCAGATCTGAATGTAGCCCAGCTCTGTGGACCAACAGGGCACAATTTTTGGATCCTGATTTTGTGTGACACTTTTTATATCCAGAGAGTTTAAAAAAAAAAAGCAATCTTGTTTCTTCACATCTCTGTATTGATTGACTAGCACACTAAAAAGCAGAGAAATCACCCTGCCAACAAAAGCGCGTATAGTCAAGGCCATGGTTTTCCCAGTTGCAATGTATGGCTGTGAAAGTTGGACCAGAAGAAAGGCTGAGCGCCAAAGAATGGAGGCCTTTGAACTATGGTGCTGGAGAAGACTCCTGCGAGTCCCCTGGACTGCAAGGCTATCAAACCAGTCAGTCCTGGAGGAGATCAACCCCGACTGCTCTTTAGAAGGCCAGATCCTGAAGTTGAAACTCAAATACTTTGGCCACCTTTGAACTATGGTGCTGGAGAAGACTCTTGTGAGTCCCCTGGACTGCAAGGCGATCATACCTGTCAGTCCTAGAGGAGATCAACTCTGACTGCTCTTTAGAAGGCCAGATCCTGAAGTTGAAACTCAAGTACTTTGGCCACCTAATGAGAAGGAAGGACTCCCTGGAGAAGAGCCTAATGCTGGGAAAGATGGAGGACAAGAGAAGAAGGGGAGGACAGAGAATGAGGTGGCTGGATGGAGTCACTGAAGCAGTAGGTGTGAGCTTAAATGGACTCCAGAAGATGGTAGAGGACAGGAAGGCCTGGAGGAACGTTGTCCATAGGGTCACGATGGGTCGGACACGACTTGGCAACTAACAACAACAACTGATTGACTCCTCCCAGTAAAAGGGGGAGTGGGGTGGGAGAGGAAGGGCGTGGTTGTTTTCTTGAAGGTGTTTCATTACCAATCTAAGTAACATCATCAGTGCTAGTGAAGAAATAGGGTTTGCAAAACTGGGGGCAAAACTTGCTTACTAAATCTCACTTAACGACAGAAATTTTGAGGTCATAAGTCAGTGGTGGCGAACCTATGGCACAGATGCCAGAGGCGGTACTCAGAGCCCTCTCTGTGGGCATGTGCGCCGTCACCCCAGTCCTAGGTCTTCACCTGGGTTTTATACAACCTTTTCGCTTTAGGCCTCCGCCGCTATGTACAAAAAAAAAAGGTACAATCAATCAATCAATTTCAACTTCTCGCAGGAAAAAAAAAGATCTTGCAAAGTTGGAATTGATTGATTGAACTTTTTAGTCCCACCCAGTCTGCCGTTACCACTGCAGCCACGGCCATCCAATGGGCCACGCCCAGCCAACGGGCCACACCCACCCGGCACCCGACGATGCATAAGTGGGTTTTGGGTTGCAGTTTGGGCACTCAGTCTCTAAAAGGTTCGCCGTCACTGTCATAAGTATACCTGTGTCTGTATGTGTGTTTGTTTAAGTGGGGCTGGTTTTGGCTGGCAGTAGACAGAAAAGCTTCTGAGCAGTTTATCAATGCTCTATGATTAAAAGTTAAATATGATAAGTACAAAAACAGATTACAAAGGAACAAACAAAACTTTCCAATAAGCAATCAATTAACTTTCATACTAGGGCAATCTGCTTTCTATTTACTAGCCAATTTTCTGTAGTTTCCCACCGTCAAAGGGGAAAAAACCCCAATAACAATAGGATAGGGGCCAGTCTAATCTCTGATGTCCAGCACATGTTTCACAGTTGTACTACAGGAAAGTGTTCTATTCTGCCCCCTCACCCACAACACACACACAAACACACTTTCTGGTCATGCGACATGCTACTGCAAAGAGAGAGAAAAAAGAAAAAAGTCTTTGTTTTAAGCAATTAAGCTTTACTCTTTGGGTGAAATGAGGTTATATTTAATACAGTCTCAGACTAGAGAGGAAATAATGAATAAAGAACTAGAGCATGCAAGAAAATGGGAACCCTTCTCAGTTTTAAAATTTAGGGTAGTTTTTTTTTTAAAAAATGCATTTATTACTTTTTACATGTATTTATACATTTCCAAGGCTCTAGGCAGTTGTAATAACAGTTAAAAACGGAATAATCCAATTAATCCAATCTCATAAGAGAACAGGCAGTCAAAACAGCCATCCGTCATGAGAAAATCTTGTATCAAACTATGCGACAAATCAAACACATATTATTGGAAATATATAACTGGTCTGCTTTAATCACTGTCGTTCTTCCCAGCTGTAAATGTAAATGAAAATTTGCACAGCTTATTGAAAAGTTCTGGCGTTTTTGGGTTGTTGTTTTTTTTCAGCCAGTTTGAGAAGCTAAATTTTCCCTGTATCTAGGGCCATTTCCTTACTTAGTGTCAATCAAATGACCTGGATAAAGGCACAAGCAGACGTGACATTGATAGATAGTCTTTGGCACATGACATTTGGCTGAGTAGCTTGCTGTTATCCTTTTTCCAGTTCAAAGAGAGATGAAAGAAGTTGACAAGGATGGCTTGTATGTTCCCCAGGAGGGTTTACTGCCACAATCATAGCTAGAGAGAATAGTTGTTGTTGTTGTTTTAAAAAAAAAAATCTTCTGAAACTGGAAAATGACATGAAGGGAAGACAGAAGAGGCCATTCACGTTGGAGGCAGCCTATCCAAGCATCTTCCCTCTTCTGAGATGCTCTGGAGGCTTCCTTTCCTTCTTGGCATCTTTTGATGACGTGCTAACGAGTTGTGACAACCACACATCTTTATTCTTCACAAGACATGGATTTGCTTTAATTCAGCTAGGGGTAAAGATGGACCAGGTTTTGTTTTTTTTTCTAGAATGTCAACGTGGCGTTCCTGGCAGTTTTGTTTCAATTCATGAGTCAGGATGAATGAACAAGGAACTTCTGATTTGGTGTCGTCGGAAATAAAACAGCCTGGGATTTACGGAAGCTGATAAAAAGTTTTGGGTCTCCAGCAAAACGAGAAGCAAAAATACATCTGTCCTCCTCCTTTTATGGATTAGGACTATGGATTATGGGTGAAGTTGAATGGCTATTTCCACATGAAGGAAGAAAAAAGTATTGGTTAATCCGTAGATGCTTAACTCCTCTTTGTTGAATTGGTGTACTCGACAGAAGATACTCAGTTATGAATCAGTTAGATTTGTCTTGATTTTGAACACAGCCTTGCCCTGCAAAATTAGGTATGTTGTTCTACTTTTTAAATTGTATGCTTCTTCTGCCACATTTCCAAGTTAACATATGTGTAGTTATTCCCTTGCTGGACTTGGGAAGCAGCTGATCTGTTTTGATACAATAATTATCTCTATTCTAGTGTTTCTCAACCTTGGCAACTTTAAGACAGGTGGAGTTCAGTGCCCAAAAAACTCCCAGCATGGCTGGCTGGAGAGTTCTGGGAGTTAAAGTCTACCTGTCTTAAAGCTATCGAGGTTGAGAAACACTGCTTTAATATAATAACTGCAGGTTCCTACTTTTAGATTTTCTCCTTCCTGTTCCTCCTTCGGATGGCTAGAGGGAATTGTATCCCTCCTTCCATTTCCATGTCTTCATTAGCCGGAGCCCTGCAAGCTGTGAAACTTGCTTCCCAGGTAATTTGACGATAATGCCAGTAGATTTGAGTCTGTAGCCAATCCACTCTCAATGCTATTGGAAAATATCATGGGGATTGGACTAGAACAGGGCTTTTCAACCAGTGCTACTGGTACCACCTGTGGTACATTGGCACCTGGCAGGTGGTACACGACCATCCTAGAAAAGTGGTAGTGAGGGAAGGGAATGAGCTGAACCGGTGGCAGCACCGCACAAGCCTGAGCGAGAGACGGCTGGAGCTGCAGGGCTGTCAGGGCTCAGCGGAAGCACCAGGATCAGCGCTTCTTCGGGGCTGTCAGGGCTCGGCGGAAGTGCCAGGATCAGCGCCAGGCTCCAGCTGGAGCTCGGCGCTGATCCTGGCGCTTCTGCTGAGCCCAGAAGAAGCACCAATCAGCTGGAATGTTGCAGCATCTCCAGGGTCTTGTGATTTACATTCAGATGCCTGGCAACTGATTCATATTTATGACGGTCACAGTGTCCCAGGGTCATGTGAAGTGACCAAAACCTGCTGCAACCACCCAGCAGAGGGGGGAGAATAAAAACCAAACACCCCCCCCACCCCCGCTGCTCACAACAATGAAAACCTCGGACAGGAGGGGGAGCAGGCAGGTGTCTTGCTCGGCTGTGGCTTGGGGGGCACTTTTTTCAGTGCCATTGTAACTTCGAACAGTCACTAAGTGAACTGTTGAAGTTGAGGACTACCTGGACTTTATCACTTTTTTCCTTTTTTTTTTTGGTCATCAAGTTTTTGACCCCTTGCTAGGCGACTGGTGGCACTCGGATGTTGCCATATCCTGGAAGTGGTACAATGGGTGAAAAGGTTGAAAAGCCCTGGACTAGAAGACCTCCAAGGTCCCTTTCAAGTTCTGTTATTCTATGTTCTATGAGAGAAAGGAGGAGAAATAGAGGGTCTGTCACAATTCCTCAAATTTCCATTGTTACCCACGTAGAGCTCAGTTACTGCTATCATAGTCTCAGGGGCTCCTCGGCATATAAATCCATTTTATATTTCCTCTGATAATCCCTCTCTGAGCTGATCAATTAAGCCTCTTTCATGCCAAGTTGCATCCTGGGCTAACAGCTGAATCTCAGCAGCATATTCCCACACATATTGCTTACCTTGTCACAGGAACAGATTTCACGGCTGGTAATCACTTGCTTAACAGAATCCTCAAAGGTAGCTCATAGGCATGCTGTAAAGTGTGCATATAGGTCTAAATTTGGACTGTTCTGAATTAGACAGGGGGGGAGCTGTCCATTTTACAGCTCCCTCCATCATTAGACTAATTATAAATCTATGTGCCGTTGGGTTGCTGGAAGATACCCGAGTCTGAAGGAAGTGCATAATTTATACGGAGTGAAGAAAGCGGTATGTTTGCTTGGATTCCTATCAGACATGAAAGGTCAGGTCTGCTTGGGACTACGTAGAGATTCTAGGCCGCTTCCTCTTTTGACTCCACCTCCAGTCCTACAATTCTTATCATATTTGTTAGGCAAAGAGGCAGGATTATGGCTCTGTGAGTGTTTCAACCACAGCTGAAGGATTTGGCCAAGAACTGGTATGGGAACAACCAGGGGTCTGGTACAGAATGTCCCACTCACTGAAGTAACCATTTTATCATCTGAATTAACTGATTCATTAAAATATTGCTCTTAATATTGGATGAAGGGATTGGCAACAATCAAGAGTTAGCAGGGTTACAAGAGGATGAGTAGTTTCAGCGACACTTGGTCTGGAGATGAATGTTCTTCTTTGATGTGATAGAAATTGGCCAATTTAGCTGTCGGGCTTTGTACCTGAACTCAGCTATAAATCTTGGCTTATTCAGAAATTGGCTTATTTAGCCGAAAGATCTCATTCAGGTTTTGACAAGTTTAGTCTGTTTTTCATATGAAAATGAAGGACTATACACTCAATGTATCCAGTGCAGCTACATGCAATCTTTATACAGCTTCCTGTTTTAACCTTAAGGCTTTATCCAGGGTTTAAATTTCTGGGTTAATCAGAATAGAGCTGGAAGGGATCTTGGAGGTCTTCTAGTCCAGCCCCCTGATATTATCTCAGACAAGTGACTGTCCAGTCTCTTCTTAAAAACCTCCAGTGATGGCGCGCCCGCAATTTCTGAAGGCAAGCTGTTCCACTGGTTAATTGTCCTCACTGTCAGGAAACTTCTCCTTAATTGCAGGTTGTTCTCTCCTTGGTTAGTTTCCATCCATTGTTTCTTGTCTTGCCTTCTGATGCTTTGGAAAATATGTTGACCCCCCCTAGTCTTTGTGGCAGCCCCTCAAATACTGGAATACTGCTATCATGTCCCCCCCCCCAGTCCTTCTTTCTCTAGGCTAGCCATACACAATTCCTGCAATTGTTCTTCATATATTTTTGTCTCCAGTCCCTTAATCATCTAGGTCCGTAGTGGTGAACTTATGGCATGTGTGCCACAGGTGGCATGCAGAGCCCTCTCTGTGGGCACGCGCACCCTTGGCCCAGTCCTAGGCCTTCAGCTGGGTTTTATAAAACCTTTTTGCTTTACTTTATTTACTTTGTTTAAATTTCCATGCCGCCCTTCTCCTGAGACCCAGGGCAGCTCACAACAATAATACAATAAAATTTAATTTACCAACAGCAATCAACCATCCAATCTAAAACACATTCATTCAATCCGAAACACATTCATACAACACACAATCACAATCAACAGATAGTCACTGATGGAAGCACATTCCTAGGCCCAGGGGCAGAGTACAATTCATACGCCCCAAGCCTGCCGGCATAAATAAGTCTTCAATAATTTCCGGAAAACAAGGAGGGAGGAAGCAGTGCGAACCTCTGTGGGAAGCTGGTTCCAGAGGGCTGGGGCAGCGACGGAGAAGGCCCTTGCCCTAGGCCCCACCAGATGACATTGAGGCTTTAGGCCTCCGCCACCGGGTCCAAAAAAAAAAAAGAAAGATTCAATCAATCAATTTCAACTTCTCGCGGGAAAAAAAGATCTCGCAAAGTTGGAATTGATTGAACTTTTTAGTCCCACCCAGTCTGCCGTTACCACCGCAGCCATGCCCACTCAATTGGCCATGCCCACCAAATTGGCCACACACACCCCAGCATCCGACGATACATAAGTGGGTTTTGGGTTGCAGTTTGGGCACTCGGTTTCTAAAAGGTTTGCCATCACTGATCTAGGTTGCTCTTCTCTGCACTTTTTCCAACGTCTCCACATCTTTTTTCTAATGTGGTGACCAAAACTGGATGCAGTATTCCAGATGTGGTCTTACTAAGGATTTATAAAGCAGTACTAATACTTCACATGATTTTGATTCTATGCCTCTGTTTATGCAACCAAGGATTGTATTAGCTTTTTTGGCTGCTCCCACACACTGCTGTCTCATGTTTAAGTGATCGTCCACTAAGACTCCGAGATCCCCCTTAGAGTTACTGTTTTTGAGCCAGGTTTCGCCTAATCTGAACTTGTACCCTTGCTTTTTTTCTGCCTAGGTTTAAAACCTTGCTTTTCTCCACATTGAATTTCATGTTGTTGGATAGGGCCCATTGTTCACGTCTGTCAAGATCTTTTTGCATCCTGAGTTTGTCTTCTGGGGTGTTGGCTATTCCTGCCAGTGTTTTCCTCTTCACTTTACAAGTCAGCAGAATCCTAGTCATTATCTTTTTTTTTTAAATGAAAAAATTCTTTTATTAAAACAATCAGCATTGAACATAAAATCATAGTATGCATCAATCATCATAGCACCTGATATACATCACTAAGTATTAATCTTTATAAACGTCTGGTTTGGTAAACATTTTTCACTCCTCACATCAAGCCTCAACTAGACGCCTGTTACAATTTATTTGATTGGTGTTTTTCTTTTCTATAGTCTATCCACAGTTTCTGATCCTAGTCATTATCTTGATGGCCTTGGAAAGCATGCAATTTATGCTGACATGGAAAGTCCTCTCTAGTCTTGCCTGCTTACCTCCATGTCTAGACTTTTGAATATCAGGGGTGGTAGGAAGAATAAAGGCCTTTGAATGCTCAACAGAGAACCACAATCTCTTTCATTTCTGGTATCTAATTCCTGATATATAACAAAATGTTATATATCAGTTGCAATATATGGACCGTAAGAAAGGCTGAGCGCCAAAGAATTGAGGCCTTTGAACTATGGTGCTGGAGAAGACTCCTGCGAGTCCCCTGGACTGCAAGGCGATCCAACCGGTCAGTCCTAGAGGAGATCAACCCTGACTGCTCTTTAGAAGGCCAGATCCTGAAGCTGAAACTCAAGTACTTTGGCCACCTAATGAGAAGGAAGGACTCACTGGAGAAGAGCCTAATGCTGGGAAAGATTGAGGGCAATAGAAGAAGGGGACGACAGAGGATGAGGTGGCTGGATGGAGTCTCTGAAGCCATAGGCGTGAGCTTAAATGGACTCCAGAAGATGGTAGAAGACAGGAAGGCCTGGAGGAACGTTGTCCATAGGGTCGCGATGGGTTGGACATGACTTCGCAACTAACAACAACAAAACAAAATGTTCTGTAGTATAGAGACCAGACTAAACTGTATGAATATAGACACCAAGAGCTATTATCCTTATTATAGCCAAGAAAAATCACGTGGGCCTGCATCTGCTACAAACCAAGTTCAACTCAAGACAAGCTTTTGTCTTTGTCCTTTATCGCATGTGAATCTAGAACACATCAAGGCCAAACTCTGGCATTTTTGGAGCAGCTACTAAGGATTAACCATGTCTGCTTTATTATAAACCATAATCTGCTTTATTTGTCAGGTAGAGGGTAATTTCTTCCACTGTGTTAAAATGGTTAAGCTCTTAGGGGAAGTTAGAAAGAGGTAGGGCTCAGCACTGTGCTAGTAAAATAACAACAACAACAACAACAACAACAATAATAATAATAATAATAATAATGATGATGATGATGATGATGATGATGATGATGATGTTGGAAGAGACCTTGGAGGTCATCTAGTCCAACCCCCTGCTCAGGCAGGAAACCCTGCCATTTCATTTGCTGTCCAGTCTCTTCTTAAAAACTCCCAGTGTTGGAGCATTCAGCGCTTCTGGAAGCAGGTTGTTCCACTGGTTAATTGTTCTAACTGTCAGGAAATTTCTCCTTAGTTCTCTCCTGGATTAGTTTCCATTCGTTGCTTCTTGTCCTGCCTTCAGGCGCTTTGGAGAATAGCTTGACTCCCTCTTCTTTGGGGCAGCCCCTGAGATATTGGAACACTGTTATCATGTCCCCCCTCGTCCTTCTCTTCATTAAACTAGACATACCCAATTCCAGCAACCGTTCCTTATATGTTTTAGCCTCCAGTCTGCTAATCATCTTTGTTGCTAGCTCCTGGTAAGTTTACGCTGGTTGTGCTTGTTGAAAGCCGAAGGATTTGGACCTGCTAAGACCTCACCAGAAAGACTCTCTTTTCTCGTTCCAATTGTCATTGCTTTATAATTTTGCTACATCTTCCTATAATCGGTTTTATGCAAAACAGCTGCTTCTTGTTCAGGGTTTCTTCCCCTTCCATTCTCTGAATGATCCATGTTTGTCAGTTCCTGCCCATTCTGAGCACTTTGTATGGGAAACATAGGAATGCGGCTTCAGGCCACCCAACAAGGCTTTTGCAAAGAGGATGGAAGATATCTTTGTTCTTCCCAGGCATTTACACTGCTTACATTGGATAGCACGTTCATATGGAACATATCAGCCGGCAGTGTTTGCCTGGATGACCCTATCAAATTTCCTTTCTGGCTTGCTTTCAAGCCTTTTCACTTCATTTCAATTACTGTCACATGGCGTGAACATTGTTATGTACAAATATGTGACTTATTTGGGCAGGCTTCCAGCTAGCTATTCTTAATTTGCAAAGGGAGAGGCAATCTGGCCTGATAACTTCACAGCTATGCATTATTGCTACAGAAGCTAACAATTTTTTTAAAAAAAATCAGCTGATGATAGGAAGTACCAAATAATAAGTTCCTGCATATGAACAATGTTGGAAAAACAAGATTTGGACTTTGGCTTTATAGTCAGCAGTTGTTAGGCCCAAGGAACCAAGAAGGACACGAGATACTTCAGAGTGGTTTCTTTGTTGCTGCTTGCCTATAGACAGAAATCTTGCCAGATTCAAGCAACTATCTACAGGTAGTAATGTGGTTGTAAGTAATGTGGTTGTAAGTTGGCATCACAGCTGAACTTCTAGGTGTGGCCAAGCAATTAAGCCAAGGCCATTTCATAACCTTTTGAAAAGTTTAGCTGACTATTGCCGTTTCAAATACGGTAAGGATTATAGATGTTGGCTTAGGTTTGACAAAAATTTCCTTAAGACCTGAAGATTAGTGTCCTAATAATAGTTTCGCAGATATTAATGTGTAAGGTATGATATTTAAGAAAGGTTCAGCATTAAAATTGTCTGTCAACCTAACCTATTATACAGAATTACCAGGAGGGTAAAATGGAATAACCATTGTCAAGAACTCCTTAGATAGATGTGGAAGGGATAATGCAAATAGATAAACAAGCAGCGTAATCTTACTATGAGTTTAATGGCAGTTAGCCACTGGGTTACTATTTATAAGATTGCATCATAAATAAGTGTGAGGTCCATGAATAATAATCCCTCTTTTAGACACGGCAAGTACTTCAGAAACTGCAGAGTTGTATCTAACTAGGAAAAAAACGGAATGGGAATGATATGAAATATTGTATATTGGAAGAAAAAGTACTCTCAGTTGGATTTCTTGAAAATCAACAGAAAGGCGATGGCCTGCATATTTTTAAAGATTTCTTAGATTTATCATATCCGTATTAATCTATCACGTGTATTTCTTTCAAGGTTTAGAATATGTTGGGCAATCTGTAGATTTGCACTAAAGCAGGAGTGTCAAACTCAATTTCATGGAGGGCCGCATCAGCATTGCGGTTGCCCTCAGGGGGCCGGGTGGGTGTGGCCTATTGGGTGGCTGTGGATGGAATGGGTGTGGCCTACTGGATGGGTGTGGCCAGCTCTACATCGTTCGCGTCAAGGGTGCCTGTGGGGGCCTGGGCAGGAGTGGGACAGATCTGAGGGTCTCTGGCAGAAGGGGGTGGGACCAGGGCAAGCGCCAAGGCATGGTCCACTGGAGGAGCCTCACTGTTCCTCTCAGGCCATGCGGGGAGGGGGGTTAATGAAGCTAAGACTGAATGCGTTTCAGCATAGATGGCCATCACAAAATTGTACATTGGCTCCCAGCTGGCCTGGGCCAGGGTCAAGGCAGAGGGGGCCGTTCCTTCACTGTTTCCAGGATGGCTTCGCGGGCCACATGAAACCACTTCGCGGGCTGCATCCGGCCCCCAGGCCTTGTGTTTGACGTCTGCACTAAAGTCTCTATAGAAAATGTATGAGGCATTAAACGAAAAAGACTCAGGATTGTTCCGTCTGTCTGTATTGCACGATCCTGCATCTTAATTTTCTGTTATGATTATAAATAAATATAAATAATTGCTGAAAAACGAGTCTCAGCAAGATCTAGACTGGGAGACGGAACCCATGGCCCTCTAAATATACCTCCCAGCATTGCGGTCAATAGTGGGGAATGATGGCATCAGCAAATCACAAGGTCTTCTTCCTGCCCTGGTAGACCATGAGGCTACCTTCACCCAGGTACAGCATCCCTTGAAAATATTTGTTGTTGTTAGTTGCGAAGTCGTGTCCGACCCATCGCGACCCCATGGACAACGTTCCTCCTGTCCTCTGCCATCTTCTGGAGTCCCTTGAAGCTCAGGCCTACTGCTTCAGTGACTCCATCCAGCCACCTCATTCTCTGTCATCCCGTTCTTCTCTTGCCCTCCATCTTTCCCAGCATTAGACTCTTCTCCAGTGAGTCCTTCCTTCTCATTAGGTGGCCAAAGTACTTGAGTTTCAGCTTCAGAATCTGGCCTTCTAAAGAGCAGTCGGGGTTGATCTCCTCTAGGACTGACCGGTTTGATCGCCTTGCAGTCCAGGGGACTCGCAGGAGGCTTCTCCAGCACGTTCACGACAAGGTTCCTGATGTATGCATTAATGTTGTGTTGCTTATTTGAGCAAGGCAGATGTGAGTAGCATAGAATTTGATATTAGAATTAAGGAACAGATAGATAGATCAGCCAAACTCCACCTAGTTTCCTCCAGCCCTGCTGCAATTCTGCTTAGACAGAAGATATGAGAGGTCAGTTCTAGCAGATGTAGAAGGAGCTAAGTTGGTTAGCTATGACATATGAAGAATGTATTAGAAGTGCTACAGAGATGACTAACCCTCTTAGTACAGCCAAATCTTCCACAGGTAAGCACAAAGTGAAAATCACTCTTCCAAAAAGCAACTGGACTTCCTCTGTTTTTCCTTCGTCCTGACATCAGAAGTGAAGAAGCTTTCTTAGATGAGAAGGAAAAACAGTGGTCTTTTGAAAAAGTACCTTTGGGACAACCGGATGACTTGAGAGTCTCCATAGACATAGAAAGTCATTCAGTTTTAACAGCCTGCCCCACCACATTATGGAATAATCAAGTGGTTTTTCCCCCCCCCTTTCTGAGTATTTTTTTTTTCTCCCTTCGCAGTCTTATGTAACAAATGCACAAATTAAATTGGCTTCAGATCCATTTATTTAAACACTCCACCATTATGAAAGACACTCAAGACATGGTGAATGCACACTTCTGGGCAAATGGCAAAATACAGATTGTATTTCATTACACTCCTTTGCCATAGAGACTGTTGGCAGCTTCCCTAGAGCATAAAATTAATCCAAATTTTGGAGCTCTCTGCGATAGACCTTTGAGTAGACACGGTCCTTTGTTTGATTGCTTGAGGGTGCCATAACTTTTCATTCTCTAAAAAATGTTGTCAGTTAACCATCTTGATGCACAGCGTGCGGTCATTCCAGTGTCCTTTTTCCTGGTCTTGAGCCAGACGTTGTCCTGCCCTGGAACGATTAAATTTGAACAGACAGATTCAATAGTGTCAAAGTTCAATTTTGTCTAAAAATATTAACATGCTGTGCCCCATCCTGCATATTGCACATTTCACTCTCTCTTACAAACCATGGCAGGTCTATGAGAAGAAGCTCACTCACTAGACAAGAAAGCAGCAAAGCCCAAGCAATTCTAGTCTAGAACTGCTGTGCTGAAGGGTGGCCTTGGGTCCCAGCCATTGAGTGGTGGTCAACCATGTAGAAATAAAGAAATAAATAAATGGCAGCTTGCCTTGGGCTGTGACCTTCTGGATCAATTGCCAACTCTGTGATTGAGTGGAAGCTAGAAACGTGGTTTGGGGGCTCTTAAATATTTGAAATAAACACTGCGGAATTCCTTGTTTCCTTTTGTGTCCTCTTTCTGTCTCCTTTCTTCCCTCTCTCACTCCCTCTCTTTCCGTTCCTTCCTTTGTTCCTTTCCTCTCTCCTTCCTATTCCTCCCTCCCTCCCTCCCTTCCTTTATTTCCTTCCTCCCACCCTCCCTCCTTCCTTCCTTCCCTCCCTCCCTCCTTCTTCCTTTCTTCCCATCCCTCCCTCCCTTTCTTCCTATTCTTTCTTTCTTTCTTTCCTTTCTTCCTTCCTTCCTATTCCTTCCTTCCTTCCTTCCTTCCCTATTCCTTCCTTTCTATTCCTTCTTTCTTTCCTTCCTTACTTCCTTCCCTCCTTCCCTCCTCCTTCCTTTCTTCCCATCCCTCCCTCCCTCCCTCCCTCCCTTCCTATTCTTTCCTTCCTTCTTTCCTTCCTATTCCTTCCTATTCCTTCCTTCCCTATTCCTTCCTATTCCTTCTTTCTTTCCTTCCTTACTTCCTTCCCTCCTTCCCTCCTCCTTCCTTTCTTCCCATCCCTCCCTCCCTCCCTTCCTTCCTTCCTATTCTTTCTTTCCTTCCTTCCTTCCTTCCTTCCTATTCCTTCCTATTCCTTCCTTCCCTATTCCTTTCCTCCTATTCCTTCTTTCTTTCCTTCCTCCCTCCCTCCCTCCCTCCCTTCCTTCCTATTCCTTCCTTCCTTCCTTCCTTCCTTCCTTCCTTCCTTCCTTCCTTCCTTCCTTCCTTCCTTCCTTCCTTCCTTCCTTCCTTCCTCAACCCAAACATACAGGTAGCTCTAGACTTACAACCATTCATTTAGTGACCATTTGAAGTTACAAAGACACTAAAAAGTGATTTACGACGTAAACCGTCTTAGCATCCCCACAGTCAAGTGATCAAAATTTGGACATTTGACGAAAGGCATGTAGTGCAACAGTTGCAGCGCCCCAAATTCGCGTGATTGCCATTTTGTGACAGCAAAGTCACTGGGGGAAGCCAGATTCACTCACTGACCACATAATTCACTTACCGACCACAAGATTCACTTACCTGGTGATTTGCTTAACAGCCATAGCAGGAGAGGTCATTAAAAACAGGTGTGACTCATTTTGCAACCGCCTGACTTAGCAACAGAAATTCGGATCCCAGCGAAGTCAAGGACTACCTGTAATGCGATTGGACAGTTGGTGCTTTGGAGTTTAGGCTCGGAGTTCAAATGTCGGCACTGCAAAAGTCAAAGAGTGATAAATGGCTAATGAGGGGGGGGGACTCTTTTGAAGCATTAATTGGGAATTTAATCTCAGTGGAGAGCATCCTAAAGTCTTCCAGGATTCAGTTTGTAGAACAGCCAAGCAAATGCCTGTGGAAAGATGATGGGCAGGAGACAAATGCAAAGTCCTCTACCTATTGCTTACTACCAATTGATATTCATGGGCCTGTTTCTTTCTCACCCTGGAGGAAATATGCAACCAGCATGACTATTAGCCATGGATAGCCTGCCCTTCTCTAATTTTGTCTGATCTTCTTTTAAAACCGTTTGGGTTCCAGCTTCCACTATATCTACTGGTCGTTAATTTCATAGTGTAAATAAACATAGTGTAACTTCACTGTTTTATTATCTGTTCTGAGTCTCCCAACTGTTTGCTTCAGGTGCCCTTTTCTCTATCCTTCCCTTCCCCTTCCTCCAGTTATCTTCTTCTTGTGCCATATCCATTAGACGTTGGCGACCAGGTTGGCGATCCTGTTTTTATCAGCAGCCTCATGAAAAAGTGCTGCTGAGTTTTGTCCAAACCGGTCACTTAGATTTTGAAGCCAGGATGTTCTTCTTCTGCCTGGACCTCGTTTGCCTTCAATCTTTCCCCGGAGGATTAAATGGAGTATGCCGTATTTTTCTGGGTGGCGCATCACATGTCCAAAATATTCTAATTTTCGTTTTTTAATTGTTTTGATGATTTCCCTTGGCTTTCCCAGGCGGCTGATCCCCTCCTCATTTCTGATCTTGTCAACCCAGCTTATACATAACAGCCGCCTGTAAATCCACATTTCAAATACTTCTAGTCTCTTCAGGTGGCCTTCTGTCAGAGACCAGCTCTCTACTCCACAGAGCAGGATGGAAAAAAATATAGCATCTGGCAAGCCTGATTTTCAGTCTTAGGCTTATGTCGTGACTGCAGAAGACCTTTTTCATTTTCATGGCTGGCTCAGGAATTTTGAGAGTTGAAGTCCACGAGTCATAAAAGAGCCGAGGTTGCAGGATAAATGAAGGCATAATCATTCAGAGTCAGGGCCACACACTCCACATTCAGCCTTCTTATGTTTTCGATAGCCACTGTAAAAGCTAAAAGTTTATTTTTGTTGTTGTTGTTGTTGTTTTGCATCTTCCTTAATCACCTTGGAATGCTGTTGCAAACTCCTTGGAAATGGAATGCTTTGTTTAGCATTCCACAGTTGGATGCTCTTCAACCTTCGTTGACTGTTTACACTCGCCGACCAACGTTAACAGAACATCACTCAGTAACAGTGCAGAATTTTAATATTGGGCACTGTGTTGATGCATGTTTGTCCTTGCTCTCTTTTTTATCACGTGTAACCCGGTATTACTTAGCATTACAATAGGTAGTATCTTCAGCAGAGATGCCTGAGTTTGTTGACCTTTTCTCCTTGAAATAATGGCCTAATGCACAGTGTTGGCATATATTTCATTTTTGAATGCACGCGCTGCCACGCAATGTCTACCTTCTCCTTTACTTTGGCCTGCACTTCCCCCATGTAGCAGCAACTTGACAAAGTACTGTTGCTATGTGTTTCTCCAGCAGGCAAGAAGATGCATCTTAAGAAAGTGCGTGGACCTAGCTTGAAGCAGTTGCTTGCAACGTCATCCTGAATAATCTACCCCTGTAAATTTTATGTATCATGAACATTGTTCTGCCTCGCTGTAAATGAGCCATGATATAAGATGCTGGTTTGGTTGCTGTTGGGTTTTTTTTTAATTAATTAATATTTTTAATCACTTTAGAATTCATTCCACACTCTCTCCTTTCTTTCTGATTCCATGTGCTGCTTCAGGTTGGCTTCTTAGCATCTCCTACTAGTGCTGGGCACAGAGACTCTTCAGTAATTTTTTAAGTCCAGTTCAGTTTGATCTAAGAACATTTATTTTTGAGATTTCCTTTGGAAGAGAAGAAGGGGTGTGTTTTTGTTTTTCTCTTTCTTTCTTTCTTTCTTTCTTTCTTTCTTTCTTTCTTTCTTTCTTTCTTTCTTTCTTTCTTTCTTTCTTTCTTTCTTTCTTTCTTTCTTTTTTCTTTCTTTCTTTTTTCTTTCTTTCTTTTTTCTTTCTTTCTACCTTCCTTCCTTCCTTCCTTTCTCTCTTTTTCTTTCTTTCTATCTTCCTTCCTTTCTCTCTCTTTCTTTCTCTCCTCCCTCTCCCTCTCCCTCTCTTTCTTTCTTTCTTTCTTTCTTTCTTTCTTCCTTCCTTCCTTCCTTTCTCTCTTTTTCTTTCTTTCTATCTTTCTTCCTTCCTTCCTTCCTTTCTCTCTTTCTTTCTCTCCTCCCTCCCCCCCTCTTTCTTTCTTTCTTTCTTTCTTTCTTTCTTTCTTTCTTCCTTCCTTCCTTCCTTCCTTTCTCTCTTTTTCTTTCTTTCTATCTTTCTTCCTTCCTTCCTTCCTTTCTCTCTCTCTTTCTTTCTCTCCTCCCTCCCCCCCTCTTTCTTTCTTTCTTTCTTTCTTTCTTTCTTTCTTTCTTTCTGAATTTGTTTTGATATTTCTTTCACGAACCAAATGTTCTATGGAGAAGGTGTGGTGTTCGTGCACTTACTTACAGGCAGTCCTTGACTTATGACCATCATTAAGCCTGAAATTTTGGTCATCATAAGTCATAGCATTCATTAAGCAGATCACCACTTGACCCTGCCTGATTTTACAATCTTTTTTTGCAGCTGTTACTCTCTCTCTCTCAGCCAAACTCACCTTACCGCAGGGGCCTTCAAACTTGGCCCTTTTATGACTTGTGGACTTCAACTCCCAGAATTCCTCAAGTCATAAAAAGGCCAAGGTTGAAGACCCCTGTCTTACAGGGTGATTGTCACGGGGGAAATAAAAGGCGGAAGCATTATGTATGTTGGCTGCATTGAGCTACTTATAAAGTAACAAGAGCCAGATGAAAATCTAATAAATAAATGAGAAGATGGAAGTTTTGTCGGTGATTGGACCGTCTGTTTCAAGAGGTTTCATAACTTTTCTCTGAGTGAAGTTGCATTCCAGTTGCAGGGTGTGCAACTTTCAGTGAGCTAAACACCATCCCAAGTTTTACAGGGCGTGATGTGAGAATATAATGGAATAGCAGAGTTGGAAGGATCCTTTGAGATCTTTTTGTCCAACCCCATGCTCAGGCTGGAAACCCTGTAACATTTCAGACAAATAGAGAAGGAGTGGCGGAACCTGGAGTTAGTGTTAAAAGAGGGACCAGCCTAGAATCCCTACGTGGCTATAAACGAAATCCAATCCCCCTTGAATTCCATTGAACCTGTTATTTAACTGTAAGCGGGAGCTGTCCCTAGTTGAGAAGATTCTTATGCATAGACTTTTTAGCAATAAATTAATTTAATTGGACCTTCATGTGTGAACCTGGTCTTTCGCACCTGACACATAGTGGGCCATCCTGCAAAATAGGATTAGCCATATTAAAAAGATTTCCAAGTGGGTGGAAGCTGAACTAAATATTGATGTTGCTTTAAGTATTTAATCATTAAGCTTTAGCACATTTTAGCACCTGGCTATAATTTCTGTCCCCTCTCATCTCAACCGAGTTTCAGTTTTAAAATATGTGAGCAAAACCTCCCCCCAACTTTTTATGCATGTGGCTGCCATTTGCAGAGAGTTGTACTTCCAAATCAGCATGCAGAAGACTGCTGCTTGCAAGAGTTACGATTTTGCAGATGGAAGGGCTTAAAACATCAAAATGTCTCTGCAAATTATGATTTTACATTAACTAACAAGGTAGCTTTGGAAAAGTAATTGATCTTACAAAGAAAATGGAATGAAATTAAGAATACCGAGTGACTCCCAGTGGGACTATTGGATGCCTACTCTAGAATTAGTAGGAGAAGTCCAACTATAGCATGTTTGGCTTAACCAATTTTCAAGCACGGTAGTCCTTAACATATGACCGCAGTTGAGTCCCAAATTTTCTTTAAGCGAGATATTTGTTAAGTGAATTTTGTCCCATTTTACGACCTTTCTGGCCACAGTTATTAAATGAATCACTGCAGTTGTTAAGTTAGTAACACAGTTGTTAAGTGAATCTGCCTTCCCTTTAGTGGTCCTCCTTCATATTCCCAGGGCACTGGATGGCTGTGCAACATAGACTCTTTTCAATAGTAGGATAGAGACCATGGGATTTGTGGGGTCTTTGGTTCCCTCTGAGTTTGGTGGTTTTCTTGCAGACACTTCATTAGCAAACTAGGTAACACCATCAGTGCTGGTAAGGGAGTAGGGAGAGCAAACCCTACTCCCTTACTAGCACTGATGATGTTACCGAGTTTGGTATTGAAATGTCTGCGAGAAAACCAAGCTCAGAGAACACAAAGGATCCCACAGTTCACCCCGAGGTACAGATATTCTCTTCTCTCAGTACCGTGGAATTTCTCCAGAAAAATTTAATGCACTGTTTTCTCGATGGCTTTTAGATGCCAACTTAATAAAGAATTCTCTAGAACAGGGTTATCAAACTGCCGGCCCGCAGGCCGGTTTCATCATGCCGGAGCCGCGCCCACCCCATTGCCGGCAATGGCGAAAAAGCTCCGATACGTCGCACGTCGTCACGTGACATCGCGAGTTTGACATGTCTGCTCTAGAAGGTCTGTTGAGCCTCACCAGTTACACCAGGGGTTCTCAACCTTGGCAACTTTAAGACTTGTGGACTTCAACTCCCAGAATTCCTCAGCCAGCTTTGCTGGCTGAGGAATTCTGGGAGTTGAAGTCCACAAGTCTTAAAGTTGCCAAGGTTGAGAACCCCTGAGTTACACTATAATCTGAATATTGCAGCTGCTCTTCTATAATTCCCCCAAAAGGCAAAAACCAAGATTTCAGTTAGTGCTGAATGTAGTTTCTTTTTCAGTTTTTCTTGGGTGCTGCTTCTTCACATTGTCGTTTGTTTGTTTGTTTGTCTCATCTGTTGTTTTTGTTGTGCTTTTCTGTGACTGTCAACTGCCTTATGGTTCCATATGGATAAAAAGGAGGGATATTGGTATCTGAAATGCCTAAATAAACATCAGCAAATAAAGATTTTTTCACCCCTCCCTTCCCAGCAAGCTTCCCTTCAGTTTTCTTCTTCCTCTGTACAGCTAATTATAATAAAAAATTGCACTTTGTGATCTGAAATCCCAACACTCGTAAGATGTTGCAACTTCCATCATCAGCTCAGATCTGTATCTGTCTAGTACAGAGGTGGGGAAATATGGCCCCTTCGTGACTTGTGGACTTCAATTCCCAGAATGCCTGAGCCAGCCAGATCTTATCTGTCTAGTAGAGAGGTGGGGAAACATGGCCCCTTCGTGGCTTGTGGACTTCAACTCCCATAATTCCTGAGCCAGCCAGATCTTATCTGTCTAGTAGAGAGGTGGGGAAACATGGCCCCTTCGTGACTTGTGGACTTCAACTCCCATAATTCCTGAGCCAGCTAGCTCTGTACCTGTCTAGTAGAGAGGTGGGGAAACATGGCCCCTTCGTGACTTGTGGACTTCAATTCCCAGAATGCCTGAGCCAGCCAGATCTTATCTGTCTAGTAGAGAGGTGGGGAAACATGGCCCCTTCCTGAATTGTGGACTTCAACTCCCAGAATTCCTGAGCCAGCATGGTTGGCTCAGGAATTATGGGAGTTGAAGTCCACAAGTCACGAAGGGGCCATAGTTCCATCCTTGATCTAGTAGTATAGAGGTAGTCCTCAACGTACAATCACAATTGGGACTGGAACTTTGATTGCTAAGCAATGTGGTTGCTAAGTAAGTCGTGCCCTATTTTACTGCCATTTTGGCCACAGTCATTTAGGGAATCTTGTTTCCCTCATTGACTTTGCCTATTGAAGGCCTCCTGGGAAGTTTGCAAATGGCATTCACATGACCCAGGGATGCTCCAATGTTGTAAATACATGCCAGTTTCCAACAACCTGGATTTTTATCATCTGACCACATGATTGCTGTGACAGTCGTAAGTGCAGGGACCAGTCAGAAGTCACTTTTTCCAGGGCTGTCATGGCTTTGAACAGTTGTTAAATGAATGGTTGTAAGTTGAGGATTACCTATGTTTTAAAAGGGGGGGTTGGTTCAGGGGAGGATTTCTGAACTGGGATAGCTTCTCTATCTGATCAGCTTCTATTCTTGTCTTGCAGCAATTATATGCTGCGCAACTTGCAGCCATGCAAGTATCTCCTGGTGGAAAGATATCCGGCATTCCCCAAAGCAACATTGGTGCAGCAGTATCGCCGACCAATATTCACACTGACAAGATCGCAATCAGCCCACCACCCAAAACCAAGGTAATGCTTTAAGATTCACCTGCCTGGCTTTGTCGTAAAGTACCTGTTGCATATGGATGGGATTTTTCCATGCTATAAATGAAAATAAATCAGGTCATGTGTCTTATAAGGTTTTATAAGACTTATGTCTTAGTCTTATGTCTAAGGAGACTTACCCATGTAGTATGGCTGTATTACTATTATCCTTCTCATCTTTTCTACTACCTTCTCCTATTGGTATCTTATGATTATATTACCTTGTTGTTTGTATGTACACTGAGAGCTTCTGCACCAGAGAAAAATTCCTTGTGTGTCCGATCACACTTTGCCAATAAAGCATTCTATTCTATTCTATTCTATTCTATTCTATTCTATTCTATTCTATTCTATTCTATTCTATTCTATTCTATTCTATTCTATTCTATTCTATTCTATTCTATTCTATTCTATTCTATTCCATCCCATCCCATCCCATCCCATCCCATCCCATCCCATCCCATCCCATCCCATCCCATCCCATCCCATCCCACCCCACCCTACTCTACTCTACTCTACTCTACTCTACTCCACTCCACTCCACTCCACTCCACTCTCCACTCCACTCCATTCCATTCCATTCCATATTTTCTCTTCTCTTCCCTTCTCTTCCCTTCCCTTCCCTTCCCTTCCTTTCCCTTCCCTTCCCTTCCCTTCTCTTCTCCTCTCCTCCCCTCCCCTCCCCTCCTCTCCTCTCCTCTCCTCTCCTCTCTTCTCTTCTCTTCTCTTCTAATTCAGGAAGAATGGAAAGGTTATAGCTATTTGAATACCGGTTGTCAGACCTGCCACAGCTTAAACTCCTAAATATAAATGATCCTTAGCTCCATTTGTTGAGAAAGTATAATTTTATTAGAAGTGTAGTATATTGCAGTAATGCAAAGCCAGAACTGAGAATTGCACGCCAAAATCCCTGAGGTCAACTTTCCCCCCCTTTGCTACTTCCCACTACCTACCCCCAAACAACCAATGGGGTTCAGGCAATGTTTTCATAATAGACAGTCTAGGCATAGTTTGGTATGCCTTTGGTCATGTTCCAGATGACCCTGAAGCAGCTTCTTGAGGAGATACAGAACTTACTTTCATTTTCCCCTAAGCCTTCCCTATTACATTTCCCCTCCACCCCAGAGTTCATGACAGTCTGTCACTGAATACTAGTGAAACAGAAGCAAGCATGAGGTGGCAGCTGACACCAATAGAATAGCAGTTATTAGAAATGACTAAAACACCTATTGCAACTTCTGTTTGCACAAAAACAATATGGATTTTGCATTGTATGGATTACCTACATCACTGCAGTTGAAGCAGGGCTTATAAACTCACTTATTCAGCATCTGCTTTAGTCAGGAAATCCAGAATTAAAGCATTCAAGATGGATAATTCTTCAAATCTACTTTTGATCTTCCATCAAAATAGACCTTAATAGCCTTCAGGTAATTGGCAAGGTCAAGTTGCTCTTATCATCCAGATGTTCCCCCCTGATGTTCTACTAAAATGTATCTTCCTGTAACTTAACTACAGTTAAATTTAATTCACACGTCTGGGATAGAACAACTGTTTGCTTTTTTCCCTATATTATAGCCTTTTAGGTTTCTGAAAAACACAATTTTATTTCTCCATTTTTCTTCTTCAGGATAAGGTTATTACCAATAAACTAGATAGGGTCAATGATTTAGGAAAACTGGGTACAAAAGAACAATATAGAAAACTGCATCTGTGAGTGAATGTATGCATCCACACATACACAGAGAGACTCGGAAGAAGAAATTGGAACTAGAAATGCATACTGATTTCCACATGAATCTTAAACAAAATATTTGCAAAGTGATACAGAACAGGTCAAAATGAATTTGCTTTTTTTAAAAAAAAAGTGTGCAGAGTGAATAAATAGAGTGTGCAGAGGTTACAGTTGTATTATGGTGTGTTTGGGTTCAGATAATTTAATATCTAGACATACATTTTCAAAAACGAGTACCAGGTAAGAGATGGTTCTAAATATATTTATTTCCGTAAGAAATATAATCCATTTGCAGCAGCCCAGGGCTGTCTTCAGAACCAGCTTACATTTTGAAGTGCTGATAGTCCTTATTTAGTGACTGCCTCATTTAGTGACTGTTTGCAGTTACCATGATGATGAAACAGTAACTTTGCAAGAAATTCTTATATAGACCACCTTTGAGGGTCTCTAAAGCAAAGGAAAGCTGACATAAGCTCATAAGCACAGTCTCTGTTTCATTTAATGATCACTATCTATATTTGGTGGAATGACCATGTGAAAATGATGGCACATGTTTCCATGATCAGTTCAAGAAGTGTTGCAAAGAAGGAGCAGCTTTTGTCCAGGACTTCATATTGCTACATCTGCAAGAGCTTTTGTGTGTGGGAAAAAGAGGGGATCTTTCATATGTGAGCATTTACACTAGTTGTTCTGAAAAAGGACCAATGCTAGCTGGCTTCCTTCCTCTTAGCAAGTGTCTCTCAGTATAGCCCACTGGGAGAGAAGCTGCTTATATCTATTTTCTGTATTGGGCAAAAATATGGGGTCAATCCATGCAAGATGTTTGCTGTACGGTTGGCCTTGGGATATAACAGAGACAGATAGTGAGATGGATGGATGGATGGATGGATGGATGGATGGATGGATGGATGGAGAATGGAGAATGGAGAATGGAGAATGGATGGAAAGAGGATGAAGAATGGGCATGGATGGAGGATGGATAGATGGATGGATGAATATGGAGAATGGATGGATGGAGCATGGAGAATGGACATGGATGGATGGATGATGGATGGATGGATGGGAGGATGATGGATGAAGGATGGATGGAAGGATGACGGATGGATAGATGGATGGTAGATGATGGAGGATGGATGGATGATGACTGATGGATGGATGGATAGATGAAGATGGAGAATGGATGGATGATGGTGGAGGTTGGATAGATAATGATGGATGGATGAAGATGAAGAATGGATGGATTGAGGATGGATGGATAGATGAAGAATGAATGAATGAATGATGGATGGATGGATGTGTGGATGGAGTTAGCAGCCTCCACAGAGTGTTTTTTTTAAAAAAAATCAGGATAACAACAATAGTGATACAAATAAATCTCTGCCCATTTTTATACAGCTTTAATCCCCATCTTGCCTTTTTAACCATATCCTGTGGACACAACAGAGGGAGAGAACATACATACATAAACATACATGCATACACACACACACACACACACACACACATCTGTCTAGAATTTGGTGAAGAAAATAAGGAGAGGCAGCTCAGGTAAGACCCTGACTCAGTCGAGGGGACATGTCCTTCTCAGACAAACTCTCCCAAGGATCCCTTTCCATATTACAGCTAGCAGATACCGAGAGTTCCAGTAAGTTCCACCAAACTTTGCTAGGAAAAAAAACCCTCTACCTAGCCAAATACTTGGCCTAGTTGCCCACATAAGGGAAAGAAAGAAAGGAAGGAAGGAAGGAAGGAAGGAAGGAAGGAAGGAAGGAAGGAAGGAAGGAAGGAAGGAAGGAAGGAAGGAAGGAAGGAAGGAAGGTAAACCATGTCATATTTCTTTTAGCCCTTATTTGGGGGATTTGGTGATTACAGTATCAACTTGATAATGTTCACGATAACTCAAATGCCTACCTGTGAACAGAAAGGATGCGGGTTTCCCCCCCCCCCACTCACAGTTACTAGAAATACATCGCAGTCTTTCCTCTTTCTCTCCTTTTCCTTCCTGGCGGAGAAAAATCTATCCCCTTTTTTTTGTACCCTGGAGTTTCAATCCTGTCAAGGGACTGTCGCAGAATTAAGCTGCAAAGAGGAAGGCAGAGAAGAGTGCCATGCATGCTTGTGTGTGTGCGTGTTTGAATGAAGGGGGGGGGCTCCAAACGGCTGTAAAATTGTGCAGCACGGTCCCTCTGATTCATGCTGTTTTCAATCTGCTGTGTGCCAGTTGGAGGTTGAGAGAAAGAGGAGGGGAGGGCGAAACAAGGAGATAATACGGAGAAATGATAGAGTGTCTGTGACCTCAAAGCTAAGGCTGGAAACCTAAGACATTGATTTCACTTAGCATTCCTGCTGTGAAATCTGGCAGAGTTCAGATGTAATAAAAGAACAAGATTCTGTTCTAATGGTAATGGCGTATGACAGACATGTCTGTCGTTTGGTCGGTCCTACACACATACACAGACACAGACACACACATAGGAAAGGGAAGAGGGAGACATGGGAGATCTTCTGATCTTCCTGTGGTGTTGGCCGAGAGCCATTCTGAGCTTTGAGCTAAATCACAGCGTACAGTATTAACTGAGGAGCTAACCAACCAGCAGTGTATTAACTAAGTATAAGTATTAACTAAGGAGCTGAGGAGAAATTTCCTAATGGTGAGAGCAACCAACCAATGGAACAGCTTGCTTTCAGAAATTGTGGGTGCTCCCTCGCTGGAGGCTTTCAAAAAGAGACTGAAGTGGTCTAGGGCAGGGATAGGCAACCTCGGCTCTTTTACGACTCATGGACTTCAACTCCCAGAATTCCTGAGCATAGCTGGGAGTTGAAGTCCATGAGTGATAAAAGAGCCGAGGTTGCCTACCCCTGGTCTAGGGGATTGGACTAGAAGACCTCCAAGGTCCCTTGCAATTCTATTAGTCTATGTTCCATGTATGCCTCTTCATGCAAAGTGGGGTAAAAAGGAACAAGATCCAGGGAAGTGCAATGATTAAATATTACACTGAGACCAGCAGGAACTAGGCCAGGGGTAGGCAACCTTGGCTCTTTTATGACTCGTGGACTTCAACTCCCAGAATTCCTGAGCCAGCCTGGATCAGCTTGAAAACTCTCCCTTTCCCCTCAGCATGGCTGGCTCAGGAATTCTGGGAGTTGAAGTCCACGAGTCATAAAAGAGCCAAGGTTGCCTACCCCTGGACTAGGCCGAAAGGTCCTCTCAGTAGATATCTGGAGCTGGTTACTATCAGCTCCTCTTCCTGACCAAGTGGTTGTCCCGAGAATTCAATAAGGAGAGATTCCTTCCTCACCCTGCCCCAAAGGTTTGTTTTTTTGTTTTTTTTAAAAAGGCAAATGGACTTTCTTGTTTTGTTTTTTTCTTTGAAAATGTTTTGCTTCTCATCCAAGAAGTTTCTTCAGTTCAGTTCTTCAGTTGAACTGAAGAAGCTTCTAGGATGAGAAGCGAAACATTTTCGAAGGAAAAAAAAAACCCAAGGAAGTCCAGTTGCAGTTTGGAAAAAGCAGCTTTGGAACAACCGTGACCTGGATGATTGAGAACCTCTACAGACAGTTCCTCACCCATCTATACCATTTTTCAGCTTTCAGCAAGATATTAATGACATTGAAATAAAGCTTGTCAGGGCTTCTGAAGATAGTGACCAGGAGTGTTGACAAAGAGCTAAAAAGAGGACTCAGACCACAACAGTGAGAAAGATCAGGGCATCCAAGCACTGGTGATCTGGATCTTCCAGTGCCTGTAATCATTGGCCAAAACAGTGGCGGTAAGCTCTGATCTTTCACTTATAATTATAATTCATATGTGCAGTGTCCGTGTATGTAAAGGTAACATCCTTGAGCTTGAGTTACAACTCACAATGTCTTTTCCTAGAACATCTCTAGATTGCAGTTCTGGGATCTCCTCCTGGTCTTCAGTCCAGCTATTCACTTAGCGGTTTTAAGATCAATCAAAGTCAGCTCAGTCCTGCCATCTAGTGTGCTATGGATGTATGACAGAATAGACATTCTTTAGACAAGGGGAGTTACTGGGAGAAGAATGGATTCGCCCGTTTAAGTGATGAAACTGGACTCTGTGAACTCTTAAGAGTCCTTTGGGAGGGGGGGCAGTATAAAAATCGTAAAATAAATAAATAAATTAAAAAGTGTGAAATTGCTGGACTCTTGTCTCTTCAGAGTGAAGGTGGGCATTGTCTTTGTGACTTGTTTGATACCAAAGTGGATTTTATGCAGGGGATTCTACACACAGAAAGAAACATGTCAGAGGCCACATAGATTTTCTCCATGAAAATCTGTGTCTCTCAAAAGTGCATTCATTGTCACCATAACTGAGTCCATCCACCTTGCTGCTAATCATACTTTTCAATTTCCTTCCATCTTTTCCAGCAATACAGCCAGCTCCAGAAAGTTGGGGATTCATCTAATATGTCCAAAGTAGGATAATTTAGCCTTATCTTTTTTTTCCTCAAGTAAAACTCTGGATTGCTTTGTTCAATGATCCATCAGTTATTGGTTTTTTTCTTAGCTATCCTCAGCAATCTTTTCCAACACCAACGTTCACAAAAGGGTCAATGCACTCCCTGTCCTGCTTCTTCAAAGTCCAGTGAAATATTTTGTCCCTGTGGAAAACTCAGTGCTTCAAAGCTATGTTTAGAGCCATTGTGGGACTTTGGAAGTCAAATGCCCTATGTCATATGGACTAGGAAGATTAACAAGCAAGATTAGAATCCCACTGCATTGTTAGCTATGCCAACTACTTACTGGCACCAAAGAAAGATGGGTCCATGGAAAGTGAGACAACCATGTTAGCTATACGGGTAGTCCTCGACTCACAACAGTTTGTTTAGTGGTTGTACAAAGTGGTTATACCAAGACTGATTGTAAATCATGATAAGATGGGCAAAATTTTTTGGTTATAATACAGAATTAGAAAAATAGCAAATGTTATGGGAGAGAAACTATAAATTAACAATGTCAACTTCATACACAAAAAATCTGTATAAAATATTTTATAGATGGCACCTTCCACCAGCAAGATTAGCAAAAATGTTTTAAAATATGTCAGATAGATGTTGGAAATGTAAACATAACATAGGCACGTATTATCATATTTGATGGACATGTGGGAAGGCAAAGGCCTATTGGAAAAATATACATATGTGGTTAGAAAAAATCTTGGGCAAACAAGTGGATTTTAAACCTGAACTTTTTTTACTAGGCATTATGTCTGAAAAGACTAATAAGCCGAAATTATATTTAATTTTACACATCGCCACAGCAGCGAGAATAATTTTTGCACAATATTGGAAGAATGAAGGATTGCCATCAGAGGAAGAAATAATCAGGAAAATATTGGAATGTGCAGAGATGGACAGACTAACTATGAGGTTGAAAGACAAAGAAGATACAGACTACTATCAAATTTGGAATTTATTTTATTCTTGGTTAGAGAAAAGAAGGAAGGATTAGGAATTGAACATGTATTAGCTTAGCAAACTCCAGACAACTTGTTGATTGGAAAAATTAGCATATGTTGATGAAAAATTTTATATATATATATATATATATACACATACACACACATATATATATACATATATATATATATATATATATATATACATACACATATATATATATATATACATATATACCGGTATATATATATATACATACACACACACACACACACACACACACACACACACACACACACACATATATATATATATATAATTTTTCATCAACATATGCTAATTTTTCCAATCAACAAGTTGTCTGGAGTTTGCTAAGCTAATACATGTTCAATTCCTAATCCTTCCTTCTTTTCTCTAACCAAGAATAAAATAAAATATACATATGTATATGTATATGTATGTATGTATATGTAGGTCTTTGGTTCTTCGGGTTTTCTCCCACGTATTTCTTTTCTGAGGTTTTCGCGGGTGTTTGTATGTAGGTCTTTGGTTCTTCAGGTTTTCTCCCACGTAGAATTTGAAGTGTCTTGACGACGTTTCAACGAAGTCCCATTCGTAATCTTCAGGCTGGTGCTTTCGGCTTCTGCTTCTAGGAGCAATGTGTGATTGTAGCTGTTTCTTCCTTTTAACTGCCAGTGGGGGTTTGAACTGATTGGCTGGGAGCTCAGCTGTGTTCTGATTGGTTAGGGGCTTGGCTGTGCTCTGATTGGATGGGGGGTTGGCTGTGCTCTGATTGGCTGGGGGAGTGTTCTGTTTGGGCGGGGGCTTTGTTGTGCTCAGGTTAGTCTGAGTTACAGGGGGACTAGAGATGGTGAACTACATAGCTGTTTGGCTTCGCTTTCGTGGTCATGCCTCATCTTCATGGTGGGTGTCAGTTTGCTTCGTGTATGGATTGGAGGGGTTTAAGGTGGCTAATGATGCAGCTGTGGTCTGGCTTCTGGTTTGTGGTCGTGCCTCCTCATCAGTGTGGGTTTGGGCTTGCTTTTTGCCTGGATGTGTGGTGGTGACATCCTGTGTGGTTTTTGTGAGTGTAGGTCTGGTGTCATTCCCCGTGCTATGGACTCATTGACAAACTGATTGGAAATCCCCCTCGTTCAGTGCCATAGTAACTTCAAACAGTCACTGAACGAGTCCTTGTAATTCCAGAACTATTTGTACAGATAGTCCTCGACTTAACGGCAGTTCGTTTAGTGACTGTTCATAGTTACAATGGCACTGAAAAAAGTGACTTACGACCATTTTTCACACCTACGACCGTTGCAGCATCCCCACGGTCACGTGATCAAAATCCAGACGCTTGGCAACTGACACATATTTATGACGGTTGCAGTGTCCCGGGTTCACGTGATCCCCCTTTGCAACTTCCTGACAAGCAAAATCAACGGGGAAAGCAGATTCGTTTAACAACCATGTCATTATCTTAACAACTGCAATAACTCACTTAACAACGGTGGCAAGAAAGGGCGTAAAATGGGACACAGTTCCCTTAACAAAGTCTCACTTAGCAGCCAAAATTTGGGAGTCAATTGTGGTCGTTAAGTGGAGAACTACCACATATATGTTCTCTCCAACTAAGATTAATAAGCTTGAGGTCATACTATGCAGAGCCAGAAACATAACAATATATCAGTTGTCTTGTCAGGCACCACACAATGCTTTCCTTTCTTTTAACCTCAGATAAAAACGTACAGCCTTTATCCATGTGCAACATGGTTAAGCCTTGTGTAGTTTTCCTCTCTCAAGGTCTCTCTGGTCTCCCGTGAATTTTTAACACAGCTTGTGATATTAGCTAAATATCTCTTGATACTCGACCAGGCACGTGTGCCTTGTCTGAAGCCTTTGCAGGGCAGTGGGGGAGAGAGAAACCGTTCAGTGTGAAACATTAGCAAGAGTCACCAGTTCTTAGCTGCTTTCTTTTTAACCTTATTAGGATCCTGGGTCTTTTGCCCAAGACACAGCTTTGCTCAAGTCCATGGCAACGGTGTAGAAATTGTCTGAATCGTTTGTTGTTGTTGTTGTTGATGATGATTCTCAACTATTTTACTCAACAACAATGCCTGGGAGTAGCAAGGAGGGCTGCAAATGGACATTCAGACCAGCTGCAAACAGCACTAACCAGCTAGGCATAAAACTTTATGGTAATTGAGAGCAAGAAGCTTTCAAATGCTGCCTGGGATTATCTTTAAGCAAAGGGCAAACTTTTATTGTCTCATTATCTCAAACGTCCAGATTATAAGTCAGAATGGGAAGGGGCTGAAAAATCTACATCAGTTGGATTTTGACCTGATTGTCTTCTTTAACAAAGGGACTGAATTAGTGGATAAGGAAAATGCTCTGGATCTAGTTTACTTAGACTTGAATACTGCATCCAGTTTTGGTCACCACGATGTAAAAAAGATGTTGAGACTCTAGAAAGAGTGCAGAGAAGAGCAACAAAAATGATTAGGGGACTGGAGGCTAAAGCATATAAGGAACGGTTGCTGGATTGGATATGTCTAGTTTAATGAAGAGAAGGACGAAGGGGGACATGATAGCAGTGTTCCAGTATCTCAGGGGCTGCCACAAAGAAGAGGGAGTCAAGCTATTCTCCAAGGCACCTGAAGGCAGGACAAGAAGCAACGGATGGAAACTGATCAAGGAGAGAAACAACCTAGAACTAAGGAGAAACTTCCTGACCATTAGAACAATTAACCAGTGGAACAACCTGCCTCCAGAAGTGGTGAATGCTCCAACACTGGAAGTTTTTAAGAAGAGACTGGACAGTCATTTGTCTGAAATGGTATAGGGTTTCCTGCCTGAGCAGGGGGTTGGACTAGATGACCTCCAGGGTCCCTTTCAACTTTATCATCATCATCACTATTATTATTATTATTATTATTATTATTATTATTGACAAAGTAGAGCATAGCCTCCTTCTTGGTAAGATAGATTCCTTCCAGTACTTGAGGGGCTGTCACAGAGAAGAGTGGGTCGACCTATTCTCCAAAGCACACAAGGGCAGGACAAACAGTTGGAAGATCATTAAAGAGAGTTCCAACTTGGAACTTGCAGTAGGAACAATTAACCAGTGGAACAACCTGCCTCCAGAGGTTTTAGGTGCTCCATCACTGAAACTTTTCAAGAAGATACTAGATAGACATTTGTCTGGAATGATCTAGACCGGTGGTGGCGAACCTGTGGCACGGGTGCCAGAGGTGGCACTCGGAGCCCTCTCTGTGGGCACACATGCCATTGGCCCAGCCTTGCCTCCCCCCATGACACCCTCCTCACCAGCAGTCCCCTTGGAGAATCGCCCCCAAGCGTGGCCCACGCGGAGCAGTGCAGCCAAGGACATGGCAGCCAGGCAGTGTAGACAAGACTTTGCCCTCATGCCCCATCGCGCACAGTTGATGCTGCTAGATGCGGGTAGAGGGCGTGGCCACCATGGCGCTGCTGGGCTGCCTGGGCGATCTGCAGTGGGCCCTGGAGCCGGTGATTTGCCCTGCGGGCAGGTGGGGTGGGGGTGGAGCGGGGGTGGGGCAGGAGGTGGAGCGGGGGCGAGGCCAGTTTTTGGGCACTCAGTCTCTAAAAGGTTCTCCATCATTGATATAGAATCTCTTGCCTGAGCAAAAGACTGGAAGACTTTCAAGGTTCCTTTCAAGCGTATTATTTTATGTCCTATGGATTAGGTTGGGTTTGAAATAATGGAGACTGGGTAACTTAGATCCAGGGCAAGACAAGTTTATTGTGAGGGTTTGCTGTGATTGTTATATATCACCTGAACCATTGGAACTCAAGTCAGCAGGTACTTGGAATCTATTTTAATCTCTGATATCCTATATTCAAATGGAGACTAACTTGGGTTTCCCTTCTCCCAGTTTTACACCTTAACTGCACAAGCTGTAATCATCGTTGTATAAACTGAGAACAAAAGTCGGTAGTTTCAAAAACAAAAAAGAATGTGTTGTTAAATGTGTTTTTAACGGAACCCAGCAGAATTTATATTCATAATTATTCCGCTGATATCTATAGTTTATTACCATCTGCTGCCTCGAACACCATTTTGAGTGGAAAGGGAGAATGTCTTTGTACGTAAGATGGCATTAATTAATTAGTGTTTTAAAATAGAATAAATGTTCATCAGTCTTTTATTTGGCCCAATCCTGACTGAATGTGCTGGTAAAATTCTAACTTTCCTCAAGTTATCATATTTAATAAATGGGCATCCTGGATGGTGCTGATGGGAATTGTGATCCAGCTCAGCTAGAAGGCAGAGAGAGTTGAGAAAATGTGTGTAGGAGATAACCAGGCTGAACCAGAGGGAGGCGTCAAATGTGTCATCAGTCATGAGTCTCTTCACACCCATAAGAGATCTAGGTCCAGCCCACCTTCATTTCCTTCTACTCTTATCTACTGCCAATTTCCTTTGGCCTTTAGTAATTCAGATTCTTGTAGAGAGCTTAAGCTTACAATCAATCTTCATACCCATTTGAACTGTCTGGATCTCCTGATTTTCCTGTCGCTTGAGAACCTGAAGTCCAATTTCTCCCAGGTTCCTGGATATAGAACCAAGAGTGTTAGTTTGTCCTAGAGTCAAAGAATGACAGAGAGAGAGAAAAAAACGAGTGTCAAAACAAATAGCTAATAGCAAAGAATATCACTTTATAGCATGTATATGTATTGGACATCAAGCCAAACCCTCACAATTTTTATGGCTATTAGAATGGCAAATAGTGTTGCTGTATCCAGCTGGCCAAAAAATTTTGTCTGGCCCATAAAAGTGTAAGTGTAGGAGAACAAAAATTTTGAAACAAAACCAATGGCCTGGCTGTTGTTTCTGTGCTGCCAATTATTTTAACTCTTTCCGAACTGAAAACGAATTTGGAAGGGTTTTTTTTAGAATATAGAATAATAGAGTTGGAAGGGACCTTGGAGGTCTTCTAGTCCAACCCCCTGCTTGAGCAGGAGACCCTCCACCATTTCAGACAAGTGGCTGTCCAGTCTTTTCTTGAAAGCTTCCAGTAATGGGTCATCCACAGCTTCTGAAGACAAGTTATTCCATTGGTTGATTACTCTCACCTTTAGGAAATTTATCCTTCGTTCTAGGTTGCTTCTCTCCTTGGTTAGTTTCCATCCATTGTTTCTTGCCTTGCCTTTTGGTGCTTTGGAAAATAGTTTGATCCCCTCATCTTTGCAGGAATCCCTCAATTATTGGAACACTGCTATCATGTCGCCCCTAGTCCTTCTTTTCATTAGACTAGACCAGGGGTAGGCAACCTTGGCTCTTTTATGACTTGTGGACTTCAACTCCCAGAATTCCTGAATCAACATGGCCAGTTCAGGAATTCTGGGTATTGAAGTCCACAAGTCATAAAAGAGCCAAGGTTGCCTACCCTTGGACTAGACCATTGGTTCTCAACCTTTTTAATGTCGCGACCCCCAACTGGTCGTAAGTCGAGGACTACCTGTATTTCGCTGCCCAGGAGTGCCGCGCATGCGTGGTGCCGCCCCCTGCGCCAGCCGAGGCGTAGCTGGCAAGGGGCAGCGACGGTGCAGGGCGACCACCAGCTGGGCCACCAGCTGGCCCAGCCCAAGGGAGGTAAGGCACCCACCGGGCCCCACACACGCCAGCAACCCTCCCTGTGCCCGCCAGCCTCCAACCTCCCACCCCTGGCCCTCTTTTACTTACATTTTTAGTAGTTGCTCAGCAGGGAGGGGTGGAAACTTCCAGACAGCTCGCCTTCACTGCAGCACCGTTTGCAGACTGGGACTTTTGGCGGGCTCAGCAGTTTCCTTGATTAGTTTCCATCCATTGTTTCTTGTTCTGCCTTCAGATGCTTTGGAGAATAGCTTGACTCCCTCTTCTTTGTGGCAACCTCTGAGATATTGGAACATTGGTATCATGTCATCCCTAGTCCTTCTCTTCATTAAACTAGACATACCCAATTCCAGCAAACATGTTTTAGCTTTAGTCCCCTAATCATCTTTGATGCTCTTCTCTGCACTCTTTCTAGACCAAGGGTCTTCAACCTTGGCCATTTTACGACTTGTGGATTTCAACTCCCAGAATTCCTCAGCCAGGCAAAAACTGAGACAAAAACTGCATACAGTATTCCAAGTGTGGTCTTATCAAGGCATTATAAAGTGTTACTAATACTGCACTTGATAAGCAACTCGTCAGGTAAATAATTCTGACTAACAAACAGAGAAAAGAAGAGGATCAATTTATAACAATTGAGTTTGTGGCACAAAATGTCAACTTACTCCATGAACCTGTCAATCCTGTTGCATTCCATCACTTTGCGTAAATATGTAGTGACAGATGAAACTCAACATAAAATCTCCATGGGAATATTGGCAAGAAAAGCTCCCTAAAGTATCTCTGTAAGACGAGATGAACTTTTTTTTTTTTTGCAAAGGAAGAGATCAAAAGTAGGCATATGCAGTATGTAAAAAAAAGATACAGAATCATTCCAGCAAGCATACTCACTTTTATCAGCATACCTGCGGTTTTTATCTTCTTCTTTGTAGTTTGCATAGAACTTATTTCTGGAAGGAAGGTCAAAATTCAACATACCCATACTAATGAAAGATCCACAGTTAAGGATAATGGAAGGTAGATATTCACAGGCAAAAGAAGACATTCATCTACATTTAAAGAATGTACATACAGTGGTATTTTGATCCTTGTCATTAATTAGTTCCGGAAGACATGCCAAATACTGAAACCAATGAAGACTGAGAAAAACCACATGACTTACCATGTGACCCGCTATTTCTGCTGGAAGAAATAGTGAGTCACGAGAAAGCTGAGGACAGCAAGTTCTTCCTTGTGCGAGGGTCTTCAAACTTGGCCCTTTTATGACTTGTGGACTTCAGCTCCCAGAATTCCTCAGCCAGCCTCCATTTTGTTTGTTAGATTTAAGACAGGGGTCTTCAAACGTGGCTCTTTTATGACTTGTGAACTTCAACTCCCAGAATTCCTCAGCCAGCCTCCATTATGTTTGTTAGATTTAAGACAGGGGTCTCCAAACCTGGCCCTTTTATGACTTGTGGACTTCAACTCCCAGAATTCTTCAGCCAGGCACGCTGACTGAGGAATTCTGGGAGTTGAAGTCCACAAGTTATAAAATGGCCAAGTTTGAAGACCCCTGTCCTTGTGCATCAACTTCCAGGAGAAAGATGAGTGCTGGGACAAGATTTCTTTTTTATAATATAAGATTTTATTACTTTTTTCCATACATACAATAATAATTTTTCAACCAACGTTCTGTCTGAGTTTAAATTCGCTAATACATACAGTATTTAATTCCTAATCCTTTATTCTTTCCTCTAGCCATCGATAAAATAAGTCCCAAGTTTGATAATATTATGTTTCTTCTTCTTCTTTCAGTCTCATAGTCAATCTGTCCATCTCCGCGCATTCTAGTATTTTTTTTAATTATTTCTTCATCTGATGGTATTCCTTCATTTTTCCAATATTGCGCAAATATAATTCTTGCCGCTGTTGTGACGTGCAAAATCAAATATAGGTTTTGTTTGTTAGTCTTTTCTGGCATTATACCTAATTTTAAAAAGTTTAGATTTCTGCTTCAAAACACATCGAATTACCAAATTCTACGCGTTTTGAAGCCGTCGATTGTACAGGTAGCCCTCAATTCAGGACTGTAATTGAGCCCAGAACATCCTGAAGAAGGCAATAGCATACCACTTCTGTACAGTTGGCAAAAAAAAAAAAATTACAAAAACATGGCTCTTGAACATGCTGGAGTATGCGCCAGGAGTCACGCTAAACTTGTGGAGACTTTATTTTTTTTTAGACTATGTAAGTAGAAAACACAAGATCAGAAAGAATCCAAGTGGGTTTTGAAAAGGAATCTCTCTGTCTTCTGAACATTGTCCAAATTGTTTCATTTTTTTTTAAAAAAAAGCTCCTTTCTTTGACACACCAGTCGCGTTCTCTTCCTGTCTTTCTTCTTCTTATATATATATATATCCCTGAACTTCAGGGCTGTATGTATCTTTTCCAGTCCCTGTTCTTTTCTTCTCTTGTTGTGCATGCTCAGCGGGAGGAGGGATCTGTGGCTAATTTGTTTCGATATCCATGTGCTTTGGTCTGCCTTCTTTTTGAAATGAATTCCTTTTGTAGGCGTGACGTCGAGGTGGTGGGATGCTTCCAGCACAGGTAGCATCCGCCGCAGAAAGAGGTGACCGACTTTGATCAGCCGGCTCTCTGTTTTCATGTCGATCATTTGAAATACAACAATGTTCAGTGCTGGGTAGCTTCACGAATAACTTCCTCTGGTTTCCTCCCAGGCTGTTTGCAGTAGTTAGAGGACATTTCGTTCTCCTTCCCTTTCCATTTCTTAGCCTTTTCCTAAATAACTATTAATTGGAGGAGAAAGGATATGTGTAGGTAGGTAGGTAGGTAGGTAGACAGACAAACAGACAGACAGATACAGGTAGGTAGTAGGTAGGTAGGTAGGTAGATATAGACAGACAGACAGATAGAGATCGATATATAAACAGACAGAAAGATAGATAGAGATCGATATATAGACAGATATAGAAAGATAGATAGAGATCGATATATAAACAGGCAGGCAGGCAGGCAGGCAGGCAGGCAGACAGACAGACAGACAGACAGACAGACAGACAGATAGATAGATAGATAGATATAGACACACACACACACACATATATATAGAGAATAGATAGACAGACAGACAGACAGACAGACAGACAGACATAGAAAGGTAGATAGATAGATGGATAGACAGACACAGACATAGAAAGGTAGATGGATAGATAGATGGATGGATAGATAGATAGATAGATAGATAGATAGATAGATAGATAGATAGATAGATAGATAGATAGATAGATAGATAGATATAGATGGACACACACACACACACACATATATATATATAGAGAGAGAATAGATAGATAGACAGACAGACAGACAGACAGATAGACAGACAGACATAGAAAGGTAGATGGATAGATAGATAGATAGATAGAGATCGATATATAAACAGACAGACAGATATAGACACACACACACACACAAACAAACACACAAACAAACACACACACACACACACACACACACACACACACATATATATATATATATATATATATATATATATATATATATATATATATATATATATATAGAGAGAGAGAGAGAGAGAGAGAGAGAGAGAGAGAGAGAGGATGTAGAAAGAAACTCAGTGTAATTGATGAACGATTATTGTTGAGGGGGAAAAGAAATCACTGTGATGTAAAAAAAACATAGTCCAGTGCTTCCTAAACTTTTTCCATTATTACCCAAAACTACTTATCAGAAAGTCTTATCAAACTTTGAGGACAGATCCTAAGTCCCTTCCTTCAGCACCGTCATAACTTTGAATGCTGAACGAATGATTGTAACTTGAACACTTCCTGTATTATAAAAACAATATCATTGAATGATCTTTCTGTTATTTTAACAAATTACCACAGGCCATTTCATTCATTTTCACCTTAACAGGAACGCTTTGTGAGAGTTTTGAATACATTTTAGTATACCTGGCAATCTTTTGAGTCAATTTGAATGTCTGTCTTGTGATGGGTAATGGATTTGTGTGTTGCTACCCAAAGAAAAACTAGTCTTGACTAATTTGGGGTAATTAACCCAGGTTTGGGGAACACTGCCATACAAATAGTTCTCGACTTATAACCGTTCACTTGGTGACCATTCAAAATTATTTGTTGTTGTTAGTTGCGAAGTCGTGTCCGACCCATCGCGACCCCATGGACAACGTTCCTCCAGGCCTTCCTGTCCTCTACCATTTTCTGGAGTCCATTTAAGCTCACACCTACTGCTTCAGGGACTCCATCCAGCCACCTCCTTCTCTGTCATCCCATTCTTCAATTGCCCTCCATCTTTCCCAGCATCAGGCTCTTCTCCAGTGAGTCCTTCCTTCTCATTAGGTGGCCAAAGTACTTGAGTTTCAACTTCAGGATCTGGCCTTAGAAATAGCAGGCAGGGTTGATCTCCTCTAGGACTGACCGGTTTGATCGCCTTGCAGTCCAGGGGACCTGCAGGAGTCTTCTCCAGCACCATAGTTCAAAGGTCTTTATACCTGCACTGAAAAAAGTGACTTATGACTATTTTTTACATTTACAACCAGTGCAGCATCCTCATAGTTACGTGGTCAAAATTCAGATGGTGGCAACTGGTTCATACACACACCTCACTCCCACTTACCTTAGGACAGTTGCAACCCACACCCCAACACTTGCCTTGCTGGCCCACTTCTTCTGCAACTGCTCACTGCTTCTGCGACTGCCTGCACCTCACCCCCGGCCTCCGTTTTGCTGTCAGAGGCCTTCCAGAAAGGTCTCTGCAGCCAAGAAACGAGGTCCAGATTGATAGGTACGGCGCCCCCAGCCTCCTTTTCGGAAGGCCTCTGATGGCGAAATGGAAGCTGGGGGGGGGCACCATGCACGTCAATCCGGAGCTCGTTTCTTGGCTGCTGAAGCCTTTCTGGAAGTCCTCTAACAGCAAAACGGAGGCTGGGGGTGATGCACACAAGCGGCAGCGAGCGGCCGCAGAGGACGTGGGCCGGTGAGGCAAGGCAGTGTCGGGGTGTGGGAAGCCTGGCTTTGGAGGTCCTAATGTAATGTGGACTTCCCTCAAAAATAAGATCTGGTGCCTCTTTTGGAGGCAAAAAAAAATATAAGACTGGGTCTTATTTCCGGGGAAACAAGGTACAGTAATTCAATGCTTGGTTTATTTATTTATTTAGTTAGTTAGTTAGTTAGTTAGTTAGTTAGTTAGTTAGTTATTTGGGTTTATATGCCGCTCCTCTCCGGGGACTCGGAGCGGCTAACAACATATACATAACAAAGAATTACAATATAAAAAACCCAAACAAGATATCTAAAAACCAATAAACACACATTCAATACAACAATCAACCACAATCATCCCCAGGCTTGCCGGCAAAGATGAGTATTTAGGTTTTTCCGGAAGGCCGGGAGAGTTGGAGAAACGCGGACTTCAGGAGGCCGTTGGTTCCAGAGGGCGGGCGCCACAACAGAGAAAGCCCTCCCCCTAGGGCCCGCCAGACGACATTATTTCGCTGACGGGACCCGGAGGAGGCCGACCCTGTGCGCTCTCACCGGTCGTAGAGAAGTATGTGGCAGAAGGCGGTCCCGTAAGTATCCTGGTCCCATGCCATGAAGGGCTTTATAGGTAATAACCAACACCTTGAATTGGGCTCGGAGACCAATAGGCAACCAATGCAGCATGCGGAGAGTTGATGAAATGTGGGCACAGCGAGGAAGGCCCACAACTGCTTGCGCAGCTGCATTTTGCACTAATTGTAGTCTCCGAACACTCTTCAAGGGTAGCCCCATGTAGAGAGCGTTGCAGTAGTCGATCCTCGAGGTGACAAGGGCATGTGTGACTGTGAGGAGCGACTCCCGATCCAAGTAAGGACACAACTGGTGCGCCAGGCGAACCTGGGCAAATGCCCCCCTCGCCACTGCTGACAAATGATGATCCAATGTCAGCTGTGGATCGAGGAGGACACCCAAGTTGCGAACCTTCTCTTAGGGGTTTATAGATTCACCCCCCAGGGTAATGGAAGGACAGATAGACGTGTCCTTGGGAGGCATCACCCACAGCCACTCTGTCTTATTGGGGTTGAGCCTTAATCTGTTAACACCCATCCAGACCCTCACAGCCTCCAGACACCGGCACATCACCTCAACCGCTACACTGATATGGCCAGGAGTGGAAATGTACAGCTGAGTATCATCAGCGTACTGATGGTATCTCACTCCGTGGCGGTGGGTGATCTCACCCAGTGGCTTCATGTAAATGTTAAAAAGTAGGGGGGAGAGAACCGACCCCTGAGGCACCCCACATGGTAGTAACCTAGAGGTGGACCTCTGGCCCCCCACAAACACCGACTGAGACCGACCAGTGAGATAGGAGGAGAACCACCGCAATACGGTGCCCCCCACTCCCAATCCCTCCAGCCGGCGCAGAAGGATACCGTGGTCAATGGTATCGAACGCCACTGAGAGGTCAAGAAGCACCAGGATATAGGACTGGCCTCCATCCCGGGCCCGCCAGAGATCATCCATCAGAGCGACCAGAGCAGTTTCGGTGCTGTAGCCGGGCCTGAACCCATAGAACCAAAATCATGTGAAGTATTAGTACTTTACAAAACCTTAGTAAATGCATCCAGTTTTGGTCACCATGTTACAAAAAAAAAACATGTTGAGACTTTGTAAAAAGTGCAGAGAAAAGCAACTAGGATGATTAAAGGCTTGGCAACTAAAGCATATGAAGAACGGTTGCAGGAATTGGGCAGGCTAATCTAAAGAAAAGAAGGACTAGGGGTGACATGATAGCAGTATTCCATTATTTTGAGGGGCCACCACAAAGAAGAGGGGGTCAAATTATTATCCAAAGCACTTGAAGGTAAGACCAGAAACAATGGATGGAAACTAATCAAGGAGAGAAGCAACCTGGAATTAAGGAGAAACTTCCTAACAGTGAGGACAATTAACCAGTGGACCCACTTGCCTTCAGAAGTTGTGGGTGCTTCATTACTTGAGGTTTTTAAGAAGAGACTGGACAGCCGCTTCTCTGAAATGGTGTAGGGTCTCCTGCCTGAACAGGGGGTTGGACTAGAAGACCTCCAAGGTCCCTGACAGCTCTATTCTGATTGATTGTACAGTGGAAAACAATCCTGTGCAAGCTGACTGAAATGGTTGCTGTCAAAAGAAATTTCACTCAGTTGTTCTTTTTATTATATTGAGCTTGAAACACGAAGGAATTAATGTGCCAAATGCATTGGAAAAGCAACATGCCGACTCACTATCTCAGCAAAACAGCGTTTGGAAGAGAGGAGCATAAAAGCTAAAGCTTTCTAGGCAGAAACGCAGGTCATTGTAACCAGACACCATATTTTTTACCATGGCACCAGGACATCATAGCAAAGAAACAAAAGATGAGATCAGGGGGGTGGTGACCTAAAAGAGAAAATGTAGTGTTTGTTGTTTGTCTGATGGCCAGCTGCAGGCTGTAAAATGGGTATTGGGCGATGAACTGTGCAAAAACAGAATGATTAAGTCATATTTCTAGAGGGGGGGTGTGAAACAGCCAACAATTCAGTGCATTTAGGAATTGATGTTCCCAGCCACTGGTATGACTCAGAGCAAAGTTGCAGAATGAGATGGAAAAGTATTCTACACAATAAGGCAGCAATTGAAGATGCTCTAAGACAGAGGTCCCCAAACTACCAGGCCATGGCCTCTTGGCCACCGGGCCGCATAAGTGGCTGGCCAGTGTGTGCACGCGTGCGGTTATGTTCACCCCCCTTGCACTGGTGCTAGGCTCGACGCAACCCTTGCTGCGATTCTTGCACCAGGGCTAGCCTCGGGGTGCGACTGTCGCACCATCGCTAGCCTCAGTGCTAGCCTCAATACGACTCTCACGCCGGCGCTAGCCTCGGCATGACCCTCGCCCCAGCGCTAGCAGCCCCTTTATGGAGTGCGCATGCTCATGGCCCCATTCATGCGTACGTATGCGCAGCTACATTTGGGTGTGTGTGCACGCACGTGTAAAGGTGTCTGCCCCTCCCTTTGCCACCGGGCCCCCAACCCAGACCCCTGCTCAAAGAGAGAGAAACTGGGTAAGGAACTAGGTGTTTATCATCCAGTCTTATGCTTTGCATCTTCTTTTTGATGCTCTAACACAGGGGTGTCAAACTCAATTTCATTGAGGGCCACATCAGCATTGTGGTTGCCCTTGGGGGGGACGGATGGGTGTGGCCAGGATGGGTGCGCCCTACTGGGTGGGCATGGCTGGAGTGGGTGTGGCCTACTGGGTGGGCATGGCCAACTCTACATTGTTCGCGTCAAGGGTGCCTGTGGGGGCCTGGGCAGGAGTGGGACAGATCTGGGGGTCTCTGGCAGAAGGGGGTGGGACCGGGACAAGCATCAAGGCATGGTCCATTTCTTCATTCCTCACAAAGGGTGACACCTCCCCAGCATGCACCCAGGGGGCAGGGCTGATGCAGCAGGGGTTGGTTCCTTGCTGTTTCCAGATGGCCTTTTGGAGCTAAGACTGAATACGTTTCGGCATAGATGGCCACCACAAAATTGTACATTGGCTCCCAGCTGGCCTGGGCCAGGGCCAAGGCCGAGGGGGCCATTCCCTCACTGTTTCCAGGATGTCTTCACGGGCCACATGAAGCCACTTTGCGGGCCGCATCTGTCCCCCGGGCCTTGTGTTTGACATGTCTGCTCTAATATTTTGTTATTCCGACAAACAACAAACATCCAAATGAGTGAAGTTGGTTTGAAAACATCTCCCTGGAATTTACCTTGCTCATCATAGCTAAGTAGAACTTTGGGCCAAAACAGGAATTTTATTTAAAAAAAAATTAGATGTTTTCCCTAGGATTTAAGGGGGAAAAAAACCTCTGAGCTTAGGAGGAGAGGAAAAACGATAACTAAGAGAGAAGGAACTCAGCTTTATCCCAAACCTTCTTCTCTGGGAGACATTGCCAGATCTTTTATTTCGGTTTTAATCTGATGAAGGAGAACTTATATTCCTTAATGACTGTATAAGAATGTCCATCTTCTCAGTGGTTTTTTCCACTTTCTACTCCAGATTACAGCTCTGAGCTTTCCTGGTTGTCTCCCATCCAAGCACTTTCATCCTGCTAGGAACTTGATTGTTATAATTAGGGGAATGGAGGGTGATAATTATGATCAGTAGGGGCTTGCTGGGGAGGGTATGGTCAGAAAAATGTATATGAAAGTATATAGGGTTGTGTGTGCATGATCTATGTAGGTCTCATCCTTGATTGGTGCAATTTTCCTTTGAACTGGAAGTAAACAGGATGGTCAGGTTTACTTATACGCTTCTAAGGAATAATTATCTAGGTATGTAGATTGGGGGGGGTCGAGCAGTCTCATTTGTCAATTTATCTTCTACATTCCTGCACCTGTCAGATTGAAAGGAATTACTTTGGAGAGAAATATAGATCGCAGGCACTCCCCTAATCAAGAACAAGTGATGACATTTTTGCCTAAAATTCTGGTTTTTAGCTAAACTGTGCCATAGCGGGCCATTTATTCACTGAACGAATTTGCTTAATGACTGTGGATGGACTTAACATCTATGGTTTTTCACTTAACAACCCCCATAGAAAGAGTCCCCAAATCAAGTCAATCCCATGTTGTGAGCATCATAGCTTACAACTTCGATGGGCAGACTCCATTATGGTCATAAATCATGGAGAACCTATAGAGTAGAGTGGACTGAGAGAATGGCTGGTCCAAAACCACCCAAGGAGCTTCTCTCTGTGTGTGATTGTTGTTTTGTTGCTAAGTTGTGTCCATGGATGTTGCACATCAGGCTCCCTGTCCTCCACTTTCTCCCAGAGTTTGTCCTAATTCATGTTCGTTGTGTTGATGACACAATCTAACCATCTCCTCCGCCGTCCTCCTCCTTTTGACTTCCATCTTTCCCAGCATCAGAGTTTTTTCCAAAGAGTTCCCTCGTCTCATTTGGTGGCCAAAGTATTTGAGTTTCAACTTCAGTCTCCGTCCTTCCAAAGAACAGTCAGGCTTCATTTCCTTTAGGATTGTCTGATTGGATCTCTTTGCAGTGCAAAGGAGTCTTCTGTAGCACCACAATTCGAAAGCAATATCTATGGTGGTCTGGGGGGGGGAGGTACTTCAATCAAATTCTCCCTGATGCCAGTCCAACACTTTAACCATCCCTCCGTAGTGTCTCTCCTTTCTTCCCTCTCTTCCCTATATCTTACTAATATTAGCTGATTCTTAGATATTTTGTGTTTTTTCCCATCCCTCTTTTTGGGACTTTATATCAGTTGCATTGGCTTCCTTCTTGACCAAAAGGAAAGCTCAGATCTGTATTGGTCTAGTACAGAGGAAACATGGCCCCTTCATGACTTGTGGACTTCAACTCCCATAATTCCTGAGCCAGCCAGATCTGTATCTGTCTAGTACAGAGATGGGGAAACATGGCCCCTTCATGACTTGTGGACTTCAACTCCCAGAATTCCTGAGCCAGCATGATCAGAACCTGAAAAAGGCAGGAGAAGAAATGAGCAGGGAATCCTGAAGTGCTATAGGACTCTCTCTCCCTGTCTGTTTGCCTCCCTCACCTGTCTTCTCTCTCCTCCCCCTCTCTTTCTTTCTCTCTCCCCTCTCTCTATCTGTCTCTCTCTCTCTTTTCCTCCTCTCTCTCCCCCCTCTCTTTCTCTCTCTCCCTCCTCTGTCTTTTCCCCCCTCTCTCTCTTTCCCTCCCTCTCTCTTTCTCTCTCTTCCTCCTCTCTCTCCTCTCTCTTTCTCTCTCTTTCTCTCTCCCTCTCTCTCTTTCCCTCTCTCTCTTTCTATCTCTCTCGCTTTCTCCCTCCGCCCCTCTCTCTTGGGGAGGAAAATTATCTAATTCCACCATCCGTCATATGAACATCCTTGCTTAATTTAATACAATTATTCCATCAAGGAGGATAATCTCTGCAACATAATTCATTTACACAACATATTTCACAACCGTTTCTGCCTCGCCGTTTCTTATTACCGTGGCTGATAATTTCATGAGCCCTTACGGGATAAGAGGAAGGGGGCAAAGAAAAGGGGCGAACTGTGCTTGTGGGTGTGTATGCCTGTCGGCGTGCCCATGTGCATTTTGTGTTTGTACGTAGGGGCCAAGACACAATGGATGCCTCTGGAGGCAATGCCGGAAAAGCATTTACATTGTGCCAGTTGCCACCGGATGTCCATTATTGAAATATTTATTGGTCCAGCATTTGGGGGATAAGCTAGTGAGTCGGCAGATAAGCCAGGGACGGCCGATATTCTCCAGCAGACAACAATGGCACAATTGTCACTGGCCCCAGATGTGCCAGCCAAGGCAACATTATTGTGCATTTATGCTGAAATGAAGATCTCTATGAAAGAGGAGAAAATCGGGGAGTGGGGGGGGGGAGAAGAGGCCTGGAGTTTTGTTCCCAAAGTCATTGGGGCATATTTTTATTCTTTTTTTTTTCCACCACCACCCTTCTGTGGCTTCTCAGATCTCTCTGGCATTGGCGACTGTTTCTCCCCCTCAAAGTCGTTTAGCAAGCTGCAGGAGGAGATAGATGGAGGACCTCCCAGAGGTCACGAAAAGCTGCTTTGATATACCAGCCCACGATTGGCTTTTGGCCAGATCATTTCAACCCAGCTCATCCCCAAGGTGCTTTTTCAAGAAACAAGTGGCCGTCCTTTGCTTTCCTTTGAAGACGTTTCGCTTCTCATCCAAGAAGCTTCTTCAGTTCTTGAAGACCTGAAACCTCCTGAGAAAGCACTTTTGGGACAACCATGATCTGGTCATTTCAGCCTAGCTCAGTGATGGCGAACCTTTTAGAGACCAAGTGTCCCGAAACCGCCCCCCACCTGTCCCCGCTCTGCCCTGCCCGCTGGGCCAGCCACCACCTCCACGGCCCGCCACAGATCACCCAGGCAGCCCAGCAGCGCCAGGGCGGCCACACCCTCCACCCATGCCCTGCAGCATCATCTGCGCGCAACGGGGCACAAGGGCAGAGTCTCGTCCCCGCTGCCCAGCGACCACGTCCTTGGCTGCGCTGCTTTGTGTGGGCCATGCCCGGGGGCGACTCTCCCCCTTTCTTATACAGTTGAAGGGCAAAGATATTGCCCCCATCCCCCCTGATAGCATTGCTGAAATGTGGTCAGCACATTGGTTACTGATGTATGAGAAGAGTAATTTGTATGAATGTGTGAACTGAATAATTGTGTGAAAGGAACAAGTCTCCCTAAAATAAATAAAAATTAGGAGGACTGCAACGATCAGTGATTGGTTTGATTCTCGGCTTCGGTGCTTTAGAGGAACAATAGAAGCACATTTCTCTCACACATGAAAGCTAATATCTGGGGAGGCTTCTTCATGTATACTTCATGAAACAACCAGCTATAATGAGGTATGTTTGTATTTAACATTTATAAATCGTCCTTCTGCTGATTCAAGAGCCGTGGGCAATATACAATGGATTTAAAACTAGGTAATAAAAATCCATTGAACACCCTCCTATTTGTGTGTGTGTGTGTGCAGACACAGGCTCATACGTGAATGTTCAGAATCATTTTGATAAAAGCCCTCGGCAGATTTATAATGGAGGTTCTGAAAAAAGAGGTAGATTTTCATTTTCCTTTTTTCAAAGTTAATAAAATTGGGAGAGGATTAGCTTTGCTTCGTATCTGAACTGCAGTGCCCCAGTTGCAAGACACTATAATGATTTGTTTTTAGACTGGCAAAGATTCAGGAGATGGTTATATAAAATAGCAGCTGAAATCCACTGGGTTATCAATAAAGTGTACATAGTTTAAAAAACAAACAAGTAGTTTCCACTCGATGTAGGAGAACAGCTAATGCTGGGGCGGGAGTTAAGAGCATCATCAGTTTAGAGTTGTTATGTTGCCACAAATGGTCCAAGTTCAACCCCTTTTGAATTCTGTTGACCCTTATCTGGTGTCAATTTAGTACTGATCTTTAGTTGGCTAGATGTATAGGCTTAAGCAATAAATCTGAATATCAACTTAGTGTATGCTTCTGATTCTTCCCACGTGACACTTGAATATGTTTAGAGAAAAAGAGGAAAATATATTTTTGACTGAATGGAAAAAGATGACTAAGAATGCTGATTTTGGGAAAATTATAAATAGTTTAAGGGGTGAGATTAAGGGTAGACTTGAAAGAATATTTCCTATTAGGTGTTTTAAATTTTACGAAGATATATATATATGAAGATTTTGAAGCTAGCCTTCCTTGGGAAGATATTGTCGATTAGGGAAAAAATACATGATAAAAGAAGGTTGACTAGAGCAGGGCTTTTCAACCTTTTCACCCATTGTACCACTTTTAGGATATGGCAATATCCGAGTACCACCAGTCGCCTAGCAAGGTGTCAAAAACTTGATGACCCAAAAAAAAAAAAGGAAAAAAGTGATAAAGTAAGGTATTACTTGACTTACAACAGTTCGCTTAGTGACTGTTCGAAGTTACAGTAACACTGAAAAAAGTGCCCCCCCAAGCCACAGCCGAGCAAGACACCTGCCTGCCCACCCAGCGGCGCTCTTCCTCCTGTCCGAGGTTTTCATTGTTGTGAGCATTTCTGTTGAGGATTGGCAGCAGGGGGGTGGGGGGTGTTTGGTTTTTATTCTCCCCCCCCCGTCTGCTGGGTGGTTGCAGTAGGTTTTGGTCACTTCACATAACCCTGGGACACTGTGACCGTCATAAATATGAATCAGTTGCCAAGCATCTGAATGTAAATCACAAGACCTTGGAGATGCTGCAACATTCCAGCTGATCGGCGCTTCTTCTGGGCTCAGCAGAAGTGCCAGGATCAGTGCTGCTTTCCAGCTGATTGGTGCTTCTTCAGGGCTCAGCAGAAGCGCCAGGATCAGTGCCAAGCTCCAGCTGGAGCCTGGCATTGATCATGGGGCTTCCACTGAGCCCTGACAGTCCCGAAGAAGCGCTGATCCTGGCGCTTCTGTTGAGCCCTGATAGCCCTGCAGCTCCAGCCGTCTCTTGCTCAGGCTTGTGCGGTGCTGCCACCAGTTCAGCTCATTCCCCTCCCCCGCTACCACTTTTCTAGGATAGTCGCGTACCACCTACCAGGGGCCAATGTACCACAGGTGGTACCCGTTCCACTGGTTGAAAAGCCCTGGACTAGAGGGAACCAGAGATAACTACATATTACAATTAAAGGAAAAGTAATCCCTTAATAGAATGGAGCAATATTGTGGAAGAATTCAAGGATAGTTGGAAATAATGCACTCAGACATTAAATTACTGAAGTTGTTTTTATTTGACTGGAGGGAGGGTGGAGTTATTTCTTTATGTACCTTTTTATTTTTTTATTATATATTTTTCTGGACTTTATCTACTTATGTTCTTCCTAGTTTGGTATTAATTTTTATTTCTGTATTTGCAAGCTTTCATAAAAGATTATTATTAAAAAAGATGGAGAAAGAGGTTACTTTCCCCAAGTGTTTTAAATTCCAGTTTTTTTATATAAAAAAAAAACCAATCAGACATTTTTCATCACACTTAGGCTTTGGGAACCAGACTTAGGTCATTCCCAAAGTTTCCCATCCAATCTGCACATGTGACAGTCAGAAATTTAGAACCCAGAAGGTACCATTCTTAATGTTGTGTTAAGATGCTCTTGCATTAAGGTCCAGTAAACACAGCATTTGTATTAGGATTACACCTTGCTCTCTTTGAATGGAATTTTTAATGTAAGTCACTTTTTTCAGTGCCTAACTTTAAACAAATGGTTTTAATGGTTTTAAGTCTAGGACTACCTGTATTCTAATGTAATTTATGATAACCTGTAGGAGAAGAGCAGGCTGATCTAGAAGATGGAGTTAAACATGTCATCAGTTTAGAATCCTTCCATTGTCACAAAAGACTCATGTCCAGACCCCGTGGATTCCATTGACCTTGTTGTTGTTAATTGCGAAGTCGTGTCCGACCCATCGCGACCCCATGGACAACGTTCCTCCAGGCCTTCCTGTCCTCTACCATCTTTTGGAGACCATTTAAGCTCACACCTACTGCTTCAGTGACTCCATCCAGCCACCTCATTCTCTGTCGTCCCCTTCTATTGCCCTCCATCTTTCCCAGCATTAGGCTCTTCTCCAGTGAGTCCTTCCTTCTCATTAGGTGGCCAAAGTATTTTGAGTTTCAACTTCAGGATCTGGCCTTCTAAAGAGCAGTCAGGGTTGATCTCCTTTAGGACTGACCGGTTTGATCGCCTTGCAGTCCAGGGGACTCGCAGGAGTCTTTTCCAGCACCATAGTTCAAAGGCCTCAATTCTTCGATGCTCTCCATTGACCTTATCTAGTGCCAATTGGTTGACCATTGGTTGACTAGATTCTTGTGCATAGATGGTAATAATAAACTTCCCTGTGCTGTGAACTCAACAAATGCTACTGGTTAGTTGCCCCTGACATGTCATTCTGTTTTAAAGGAAAATTAGTTTGAGGCAACATTGGGTGGGGGTAAAAAAAAACAAAAAACAATCACTCTGTTCCAATATTATATATATATATATATATCCAATATTATATATATATATATATATATATATCTTCCAAGGATGTTCACATGATGTACATTTCTCTGCAGTTAGTTTCCCTTGGCTGTTCCTCGGAAAAGAAATGTGTAGGCATCAACAGGTGATTAAGGCCACCTGGCCTATATTATCATAGGCCAATGCAGTTTTACACAAATGTAATTGCACAGGATGAATCATTTCATTCAGTGCTCAAAACCACTGGAGCTCCATTAGAGGACCATTAAGAGCTCATTGAAGGCAATAGAACTGCTCTCATAATCACTCCCAAGGAAGTCTGTTTCTGGAATGCCACTTTAGTCCTTGCCGGGCTGAAAGAAGACAAAAAAGATTTCCTGTTTCTCCTCCTTTATTATGCTGGCTATTATTATGAAGCCCCAGCTGTGTCTCAGGAAAGTTCTTTAATGTCATATTTAATTTAAAAAAAAAACAAAAAACAACCACCCTCCTTTTTCCGTGAGAGTTGCAGCCCGGTTGATTCAGTATTAAGGTTAGATTTATGTGCGGCAATTTACAAAAGGCTGAGGGGAGTGTGATATTTAACAAGTAGGATAAAACCGATTGGCTCAAAGGCTGACTTGCTAGAAATGATTGACAGGAAGCAGAATAGTTGCTTTACCTGAATGCAGGATTCATTTCTGAGATTCAGGAATTGTAGAGTCTCAATTCAAGGAGGAGAAGGAATAATGGCAGAACCTGGGGGCGGAGGTAAAAGAGGGATCAGCCTAGAATCCCTACGTAGCCACAAGCGAACTAAGCCCAACCTCCCTCGAAGTCCGTCTAACTCCCAGCAGGTGTAACTCCTTTAATTGAGAAGATTCCTGTGCATGGGCTTTTTAGCGATATGGGTAGTCCTCAACATGCAACCATTTGTTTGTGGACCATTCAAAGTTACAGCCGTACTGAAAAAAATGACTTATGACCAGTTTTCACACTTATGTCCATTGCAGCATCCCCATGATACTTGGGAACCCGCATGCATTTACGACAGTTGCACCCGCCTGGGATCCTGGCATTGTCAATTGCAGCCTCGTTAGGGAGGTTCTGACAGGCAAAGTTAATGGGGGAAGCCAGATTCGCTTAATGACCTCAAGGCTCACTTCACAACTTTGGGGATTTGCTGAACGACCATGGCCCAAAAAAGGGTCACAAAATGGGGAATCATTCCCGGAACAGCTGTCTCGTTCGGCAATGGAAATTTGGGGGCTCCGTTCTGATCATAAGTTGAGGACTACTTATATGTCAGTTTAATTGGATCTTCACTTGCGAATCTGGTCTTTTGTGCCTGACAGCAGTGTACAAAATCAACTGACAATAAAGCAATATTTTTGCACTGTTTTTTAAAAAAATTATATGCCACCCACCTCAATCTGCAAACTCTCTAGTTCAATCCCCCCAAATAACATATGAGGAACGGTTGCTGGAATTGGGTGTGTCTAGTTTAATGAAGAGAAGGATGAGGAGTGACATGATAGCAGTGTTCCAGTATCTCAGGGGTTGCCCCAAAGAAGAGGGAGTCAAGCTATTCTCCAAAGCACCTGAAGCCAGGACAAGAAGCAACAGATGGAAACTAACCCAAGAGAGAAGCAACCTAGAAGTAAGGAGGAATTTCCTGACAGTGAGGACAATTAACCAGTGGAACAACCTGCCTCCAGAAGCAGTGAATGCTCCAACACTGGACAGCCATTTGTCTGAAATGCCTGAGTGGGGGGGGTTGGACTAGATGACCTCCAAAATCATTTTGCGACCTTTCTTGCCACAGTTCTTAAGTGAATGACTGCAGTTGTTAAGTTAGTAACACGGTTGTTAAGTGAATCTGGCTTCTCCCATTGACTTTGCTTGCCAGAAGATTGCAGAAAAGGGGATCACATGATACACACACCCCAGGACACTGCGACCGTCGTAAATATGAGTCAGCTGCCAAGTGTCTGAATTTTTGATCATGTGACCATGGAGATGCTGCAGCAGTCATAAGTGTGAAAAACAGTCATGTCCCTTTTTTCAGTGCCATTGTAACTTTCAACAGTCACTAAATGAACTGTTAGAAGTCGAGGATTACTTGAAGTGATGGAAAGAATGAAGTATGGAAAGTAGAAATAGGTATTATATAATGGAACTGGAAAAGGTGCAAAAAAGGGCAACAAGAATGATCAAGGAAATGGAGCGCCTCCCTTATGAAAGCAGATTGCAGCGCCTTGGTCTCTTCAGCCTCGAAAGACGGCGTTTAAGGGGTGACTTGATCGAAGTGTATAAAATCATGCATGGGATAGAAAAGGTAGATAGAGAAAAATTATTTTCTCTATTACACAATACCAGGACAAGGGGGCACTCCCTAAAGCTCGTAGCTAAGAAAGTGAGGACAAATAAAGGGAAATATTTCTTCACCCAGAGGGTCGTTGATTTATGGAATTCACTTCCTGAAGGGGTCGTGACAGCTGTCAGCCTTGACAGCTTCAAGGCAGGGTTAGATAGATTCATGGATGCAAAGTGTATTGGTGGTTATTAAAACGGATGTCCATGTGCCGCCTCTATGTTGGTTGAGGCAGGCAGGATTCCCTTGAGTACCATTTGTTGGGGGTCAAGGGAAAGGGAAGGTTTTGCCTTCTCTTTCTGCTCAAGATCCCCATGTACAATTGGTGGGCCACTGTGTGACACAGAATGCTGGACTCGATGGGCTTTGGCCTGATTCAGCAGGGCTCTTCTTAGGTTCTTATGTACCCTTTGGAGAAACTGGCTTCAAACATGAAGGAGGCGGCGGTAAAAAAAGAGGAACTCGGTTTACAAAATTAGATTGAGGGATATTGAGTTGTCTTTTATTTCATTCTATTTCTTTCATCTGTCAAGTGGCCTTTCTTTATCTCGGGTGTTATTTTAGGAACTTTTCTTCTGATGAATGGTTCATGAACAGCCTCTTGTGTTATTTTAAGCAAAGGCCAGAGATATCAACGGCTCAAAAGCTCAACTTTTCTTAGGTTTTTTTTTTTCTCTAATTGTGAATGGTTGAGATTGTTCCTTATTTCATATTGACAACTCTCCTTGGATTTTTTTTTTGATGTAAAGACACTTGGAAATTAAAAAAAACTTCACATTCCCCACAATATACTACTTATGCCAATATGACTAGATGATTCTCTGTGATACCAATAATGGAGAATATTTATAGTCAGGGTTGAAACCGGGTTGAGGGGGGTCCCTGGTGCTCTCTGGGCCTGGTTGTTTTCTTGCAGACATTTCGTTAGCCCACTAGGTAACATCATCAGTGCTAGTGATGATCATCTGAGTCAGTCTTTTCTTATGGTTGTTGAGACAGTACTATACCAGTCTGCTCAGATTTTTTTAAATTATATTTCTTATAACCCAGGGGTCTTCAAACTTGGCCCTTTTATGACTTGTGGACTTCAACTCCCAGAATTCCTCAGCCAGCGTGCCTGGCTGAGGAATTCTGGGAGTTGAAGTCCACAAGTCATAAAAGGGCCAAGTTTGAAGACCCTAGTTTTAGAGGTTTAGGACAATAAAATAGTCATTGATGTAGTCAGCTCACTAAAAATACTCCACTTTCAAGGATGGATGGATGGATGGATGGATGGATGGATGGATGGATGGATGGATGGATGGATGGATGGATGGATGGATGGATGGATGGATGGATGGGAGTGTTAGTAATGGAGCAGTACAAGGAGCAACAAAGAGAAAAATTAAATTTTGAAAGAAACATTGAAACAAAACTTGAGTGTCTCTGAAGCATTCAGACAATCTGAGAGTAAGGGATCTGCTCATGGTTTGACCACCACCAAGGTGTCCACAGTTTAACCAGAGTAACAAAATGAATGTTGAGATCTTACAGTGTAAACCGCAAAGCCTATGCATAAACCATAATGTTACTATGATCATTTTGGTTATTTGCTTCTCCCTATGGAGGCTAATGTTTTCCCCTTGTTGCAGAAGCTAGAATGACTTTTATATTTTATTATATCTTATTTTCCAAATAGAATAACATCTGGGAATAGATCAGACTTATGACATTGGACAGGGCAGTCTCACATTTATTTATTTATTTATTTATTTATTTATTTATTTATTTATTTACTTACTTACTTACTTACTTACTTACTTACTTACTTACTTACTTACTTACTTACTTACTTACCGGTACTTACTTACTTACTTACTTACTTACTTATTTATTATACTTATATGCCGCCCTTCCCCCCAGACTCAGGGCGGCTTACAGCAGAAATACAAGTACAAAAATATATAAATCATTTAAAATAGTAATACAGTATAAAAATATAAACTATACCCACTCATACAACATACAGTCCCAATCAAAGGCCCAGGGGCAGAGCGCCGCTCACACGCCCCAAGCCTGTCTGCATAGATGTGTTTTTAAAAGTTTTCGGAAAGCTAGGAGGGAGGGAGCAGTACGAACCTCTGAGGGAAGTTGGTTCCAGAGGGCTGGGGCAGCAACAGAGAAGGCCCTAACCCTAGGTCCCGCCAGACGGCACTGTCTAACAGACGGGACCCGTAGGAGGCCAACCCTATGTGCCCTAACCGGTCGCTGGGATTCATGGGGCAGAAGACGGTCCCGCAATGATCACCACTGATCATTGTGGTGATCAGTGGATCTCAACCTACAAAATGTCCTTGGCTGACCAAGCTTGTGCTCTATTCCTGTTTAAATGTTATTCCTCAACTGCAGGGGTCTTCAAACCTGGCCCTTTTATGACTTGTGGACTTCAATTCCTTTGTGGGAGTTGAAGTCCACAAGTCATAAAAGGGCCATATTTGAAGACCCCTGCTCTACTGCATCATCGAATGGATGGCACCTTCAGTCCTGCAGGAGGGAAATTAAAAATTTGGCCATGAAGTTGAGTATGAGTTTTCAGCACTCATATCCAGGGAAAGCTCTGTTTGAAGCTGGGAGTGAGTTCAGTTAAAGAGGAGCCAAAAGAAGTAGTAGGGTTTGAATTCACGTGGGGGGCAGATGATACTGCTGCATCTTGGAGGTGACAAAGCTGGCTTGGTCGCTCAACAGTGAGAAACTGGTGAAACGGGCACAGCAGCGCTTGTATTTTCTGCTTTCAGACTAAAGTTCCTTCCCTTCTCCCAACTTTGTGGATTTTTACAGAGGTTTCGATTGCAAAGGGGCAACCCAAACCGTGCCTCTCATGAATACAGAGAGTGAAATTACGTCTGACATCCAAGTTGACAAGGAGCCCCAATCAGTGGTGACCGAATCAGCAACCGTACGGTGCATCTCATGGCTTGGTCTTCTTCTTTCCATTTTAGGACGATGTGACTCAGCCGTTGAATCTCTCAGCAAAGCCCAAGACAAATGACAGCAAGTCTCCCTCGTCACCTACTTCTCCTCACATGCCATCGTTGAGAATAAACAGTGGGTGCAGCTCATTGAAATCTTCGATGCCAGCAACGTTAGCTAGTCCATCAGCCAGAGTCAACACAATAGGTAAGGAGATCTATTATGCTTGAAGTCAGCCATCCGTAGCCTATGGCCTCTTAAGCTGCTATGCCAGTGGTGGCGAACCTTTTAGAGACCGAGTGCCCAAACTGCAACCCAAAACCCACTTATGTATCGCCAAGTGCTAGCTGGGTGTGGCCCACTGGGTGGGCATGGCTGTGGTGGTCATGGCAGATTGGGTGGGTGTGGCCAAAGTGGCGTGGTCACCTCGATATTGCTCGTGGGGATAGATGCCTGTGGGGGCCGGACAAGGTTGGGGGAGACCCAGGGGGTCATTCTGGCAGGTGTGGTGGGCAGGAGGCTCGTCCTGTGGGGTGAGGCAAGGCGAGGCAGGGTGAGGGTGCCATTTCCATGGGGCAAGGTGAGGCAGGGGCCAGGGCAGCTGCTGCCTGACACCATCGGCTCATGCACACAGAGGCCAGCGAGCGCATGGGAACCGATGGGTCCGTCAGCAGCCACAGCCTGCCAGCTCTTCGACTGGCGCACTCTGGAGCTGGACAGCTGGCTGAGGTGATGTAGTGGGTTGTGCCCTGGAAAAGAAGAGCATGCGAGGCCAGGAGGGACGGGACTGGGGGGAGGGAAACCAGCCGTGCTGGGATGCATCCAGCTACGTGGGACCTCGGTGAGTTAGTGGGCAGCTGGTTGAAGAGGGATGGTTGCCATCTCCGGGGCGTGGCGCATGTGCCCACAGAGAAGGCTATGAGTGCCGTCTCTGGCACGTGTGCCATAGGTTCGCCACCACTGTGCTATGCCCTCTCTCCCATATCCTGTGATTGGATCACAAATATCTGAGCCGTTTTTCAAGGGTTTGCAAAGAGATAAGATTGATTAAGGCAGCGGTTCTCAACCTGTGGGTCGCGACCCCATTTGGGATCGAACGACCATTTCAAGGGGGTCGCCAAACACCGCAGTCCGCCATTTTTTTTTGGTCGTCCATTTTTTTTTGGTCGTCCATTTCTTTCCCCTTTGCAATGCGGGCCGTCGCGCTGAGCATGCGCAATGCAGGCCCGCCATTTTTTTTATTTTGGTCGGCCATTTTATTTTGCTCGGCGTGATGCAGGCCGGGGTTGCACCACGCTTGCACGGCGCGGGCCGGGGTTGAGCCCCGGAAAAGGTTGAGAACCGTTGGATTAAGGGAACCATTTGTTTCCTACAGACCTTCTGATCTCCCCCTTACCGTTCACAACCCCTCTGGAATATAACACATATTCAACAATACAATTATGGATGTGAGTTGTACTGGTTCTTGGTCAATGTTATAGTTAACTGCGAACGAAAAAGCCAAATAAATGTATGCTTGTAATATTAGCATCTTAAATTGTAAATTAACATCAATAGAACACTGTGTGTTGCTCTCTCTTTTCTCAATAGTCTAAGCCGTCTAAATAATAGAAGGTCTAATTTTCAGATGTATTATACAAAAATCAATGTATTGAAGAAAAAAAACACACAGTGCATTAAGATTTATAGTGATTCAGATAGTCCTCAACTTAAAACCACAACTGAGTTCAAAAGTTCTATTGCTAAGTGAGACATTTACTGAGTTTTGCCCCATTTTATGACTTTTCTTGCCACATTTGTGGCAAGTGAGCCTCTGCAGTTGTTAAGTTAATAACACGGAGGTTAAATGAATCTGGCTTCCCCATGGACTTTGCTTGTCAGACCAAAAAGTGACCCAGGGACACTGGAACTGTCATAAATACGACTCAGCTGGCCAGTGTCTGAATTTTGATCACATGACCACGGGGAGGCTGCAACGGTTTTAAGTGTGAAAAACAGTTTCTGTTTTTGCTGCTGCTGTTGTAACTTTGAGCAATCATTAAACAAACTGTTGTTATGTCGAAAGATATAGGGCAGGGGTAGGCAACCTTGGGTCTTTTATGACTCGTGGACTTCAACTCCCAGAATTCCTGAGCCAGCATGGCTCAGCATGGAAACCTCTCCCTTTCCCCTCAGCATGGCTGGCTCAGGAATTCTGGGAGTTGAAGTCCACGAGTCATAAAAGAGCCAAGGTTACCTATCTCTGGCCTAGGCCTAGTCCGCTTTATGACTCGTGGACTTCAACTCCCAGAATTCCTGAGCCAGCATGGCTCAGCATGGAAACCTCTCCCTTTCCCCTCAGCGTGGCTGGCTCAGGAATTCTGGGAGTTGAAGTCCACGTGTCATGAAAGAGCCAAGGTTGCCTACCCCTGCCTAAGCAGGGGGTTGGTCTAGAAGACCTCCAAGGTCTCTTCCAACTCTGTTATTTTGTATCGACTATTCTGTATTATATTCTAAATGAAGAGTCCTTGGTGCTCTCCGAGTTTGGTTGTTTTCTTGCAGATGTTTCATTACCCAAACTAGTACAAATTAGTAGTGAAACATCTGCAGGAAAGCAACCAAACTCAGAGAGCACCAAGGACCCCTCATTTCAACCCTGGGCTACAAATAGTCTCCTTTATCTAGTCCTCTTCTTCTTTTTTTTTTTTTAATGAAAAAATTCTTTTATTAAAACAATCAGCATTGAACAAAAAATCATAGTATGCATCAATCATCATAGCACCTGATATACATCACTAAGTATTAATCTTTATAATCGTCTGGTTTGGTAAACATTTTTCACTCCGCACATCAAGCCTCAACTAAACGCCTGTTACAATTTATTTGCTTGGTGTTTCTCTTTTCTATAGTCTATCCACTGTTCCTAGTCTATCACATATTATTCATCTCAGTATTAGTACAATCTTTTATGATCCCTAACCAAAAATCCTGAGGTAGAAATTCAGTATCCTGAGGTAGAAATTCAGTACGCTTTCCCAATATTAAAGCAATCAACATTAAATCTGGGTTCATATTAATAAGCTGTCCTCATAAGACCCGAAAATACATCTCTTGTATATGGTCTATCTCTTCTTCTTTTTCATAGACGGTAAGTGAAGGAAACATAGAAGTACGGTAAATGTGCACCACTAAAAACATATTAGGTTTGGAAAGCCTTATCTCATTGCTTCTAATCTCCTGGCTCGTTTCAGATGGCAGAACAAGGTCTCAAGGCTTAAAGGAACATTGGGCATGATTAAAATCACACCTACAACCCACCAGATAGTATAACACAGTTCTCTCAGAAACACACATCCTCTCTATTCTGTGCTAGTAGGAAATCTTAACAACCTTCCAGAACGCAAGGAGGATAGGGACCCACCACACTGCAACAGGGAATCTGTTCCATAAAATGAGGACGGATGGAGAAAAGGCTTGCTTTCTAGGTCCCACCAGATGTCCACATTTAAGGGAGAGCATCAGTACTCTAATTTTTCTCTTTCCGACTTCCTAGCCTTTTTTTCTCCAACCTTTGGAATCCTGGCCATTTTCATCCTCCCCTTTCACCGACATGTAGATTTTGAAAGGCTGTACCTGTAATGAGTGATAATGTAATTGGATAAAAGCTGTGAGGATGACTGGAGTTGTAAAGGTCACTCTTGTAAGGAGAATTAATGTGTTATACCATTAATAAACCATGGGAAACTGTGGACCAAAAGATAACATACTTAAGCTATTGTTAACGACCGCAGACTTCATCACCACATATCTTTATAAGACAGATACAGAAAAGGGCTTTTGGGGGGTTATAGACTGGATCATGGTACATGCTGTCTAGGATACTGGAGCCTGCCCACTTCCTCTCCCTCCCTATCGACACTTCCTCCTTACTGGTAGCTACTTTAGGATTAGAGCAGGGGCCTTCAAACGTGGCCCTTTTATGACTTGTGGACTTCCAGAATTCCTCAACCAGGCACGCTGGCTGAGGAATTCTGGGAGCTGAAGTCCACAAGTCATAAAAGGGCCACGTTTGAAGGCCCCTGGATTAGAGTCAATAGCTGATGATAGAAAGCTGATTCTTGCCTTCCTGGTGCTCTTCACCGATCCTGGCTACTTGTAAGCATTGAATGGAGACATCTGCTTAGGCTTGAAACAGCCAATCTAGAAGCAAGAAGGACAAGCATTCAAAGAGCATCACGGTAGCTGTTTTTGCATGACGCGCATAACAAGCCAAAGACCAACGGACGAGTTTGCATGTCATACAAAGTTTGGTTAAAACAGTGGTTAGTTGTGTGTGTCTCTCTCTCTCTATTTCTCTTTCTCTGTGGGTATGGTTTTCTATCCGTGTAGAAAAAGGTTACTGCAATCACTGGGTTAAAGCGTTCTATGCAACTAGGCTGTTTGGTCCTGATGACAAAACTGACCAGGTTTATATGTATAGCCCAGGGTAGACAACCTTGGCTCTTTTATGACTCGTGGACTTCAACTCCCAGAATTCCTGAGCACTGCAGAGATTGTACAGTCCCTGGAGATTAATGAAGGGAGCAGACCTGTATTAATCTGCTCATCCAGGGTCTAGGTCAGTGATGGCGAACCTTTTAGAGACCGAGTGCCCAAAAACTGGCCCCGCCCCCTGCCCCGCCCTCCACCCCACCTGCCTGCAGCGCTATGGTGGCCACGCCCTCTGCCTGCACCCTGCACAATCAACTGTGTGGGATGGGGTGTGAGGGCAGAGTCTTGTCTATGCTGCCTGGCTGTTATGTCCTTGGCTGCGCTATTCCGTGTGGGCCACGCTCGTGGGTGACTCACCTCCAGGGGGGCTGCTGGTGAGGAGGGGGTCATGGGGGGAGGCAAGGCTGGGGCAATGACAGGTATGCCCACAGAGAGGGCTCCGAGTGCCACCTCTGGCCGACGTGCCATAGGTTCGCCACCACTGGTCTAGGTCTAACGTACATAAGAATAGAAAGCTAGGCTTCTCAGGGAACAGGCTAAACTAGGGCATTGCAAGCCAAAAGTTTAATTTTGCTCGTCTTTTGTCAAAATAAGGACGCCTGCAAACAGAGCAACATCGCCTGCTTTATCTTGCAGATCCCAGGCCAAACTATGATCCTACACCTCATTCTTCGTAATGCATAAAAGATCTGTAACGGCTTCCTTTTCCTGCAGAGATTGGAAAGTTCTCCAAATCCTTGGTTTCAGTTTCTAAGGCAAGCTAGAACTGCCAGCTCTGTTTCTTCCAAAACGATTTTAAAAAAGAGTTTTAGGGGGAGATTTAAAAAAAGCAAAAAAACAAAACAAAAACCATGCGCACACCATGGCAGCAATCCAAAGATTCTTAGCAGGGTTAGTCTGAACCAATCTGACACCAGTTCCTCTCCCCCCCCACCCCGCAAGGTTTCAAAGCGGTGTGCAAGGAGTCCGTGTTGCGCATTCTTTGGCAAGCGGTGGATCAGATAGAAGGCCCGAGCCGTACAACCGAGGATGTGTAATCTGACATGATTAGACAAGGCTCTTTAGGAACACAACATTCATAATTGAGACAAAAGAAAAGAGTATTAATAACACTTCCCTAACACGGCAGTTAGCCATTTTATATTTCCTTTCTTTAATCTTGCTGTTTTTCAACAAATCATGGGATTTAATAGCATGTTTTGGCAGATTAGAGGATTTATAGCCCAGATGTTTTTTGTTCTAAAAATGGATTAGGGCGTAAAGTTTGCTGGAATCTATAAAACATGTTGAGGCAAGCCGGTCATTTTCCCTATGATTAGAGACAGCCTTCTGTCTTGCAGCCCCACCATCTGTTACAATTCACCAATGGATCTGGTTAGATTTAGCCTCATGTCACAAACAGAAGCCTCTTTTCCGGTCAATTTCATATTACAGTTTTCGGGGCTTTCTAAAAGGGGGGTAAAAAGAAAAAAAAAGGAAAAGAAAGGAAGAAGAAGCTCTAGGGTTGAAAGGGTTTTTTTAAAAAAGGAGATTGTGATGGCCAATCTTAACTTCCGACGCACGTTGCACATAAGCAGATCCTGGAGTATGAAGTTTTTATCCCTAGCCGCCTTACACACATGCTCGTATCTACTGATATAGTCAAGGGGATGAACCCCCAAGGGATAGATTTGAAACAAAAGAGCATTTAAATCAAAGCTTGTAACATGTGGAAAGTGAAGCGGTTCAGTTCTGGTGAAAGCTATAACTCAGCATGTGGCGGTACAGTGTGTGTGTGTGTGTGTGTGTGTGAAAGAGAGAGAAAAGGGTGCGATTGTACAAGTGCGAATTGCATCAAGAAATGAACATTATACCAAGCCTTAGCAACCTGAGAATCGACTTTAAACTCTCTGGCTCCTTGAATTACTGAAGCGCAGTTGGTATTAGTGTGTGGACTGCTTTTTCACTGTGTTTGTACACATGTGTGGATTAATGTATCAGAGCATGACATTCAGTGGCATAGTTTGATCTTTCATCTAGTACAGGGGTAGGCAACCTTGACTCTTTTATGACTCGTGGACTTCAACTCCCAGAATTCCTGAGCCAGCATGGCTAAGCATGGAAAGCATGGAAAGCTCTCCCTTTCCCCTTAGCATGGCTGGCTCAGGAATTCTGGGAGTTGAAGTCCACGAGTCATAAAAGAGCCAAGGTTGCCTATCTCTGGCCTAGGCCTAGGCCTCTTTATGATTCGTGGACTTCAACTCCCAGAATTCCTGAGCCAGCATGGCTAAGCATGGAAAGCTCTCCCTTTCCCCTCAGCATGGCTGGCTCAGGAATTCTGGGAGTTGAAGCCCACGAGTCATAAAAGAGCCAAGGTTACCTATCTCTGGCCTAGGCCTAGGCCTCTTTATGACTCGTGGACTTCAACTGCCAGAATTCCTGAGCCAGCATGGCTAAGCATGGAAAGCTCTCCCTTTCCCCTCAGCATGGCTGGCTCAGGAATTCTGGGAGTTGAAGCCCACGAGTCATAAAAGAGCCAAGGTTACCTATCTCTGGCCTAGGCCTAGGCCTCTTTATGACTCGTGGACTTCAACTCCCAGAATTCCTGAGCCAGCATGGCTAAGCATGGAAAGCTCTCCCTTTCCCCTCAGCATGGCTGGCTCAGGAATTCTGGGAGTTGAAGTCCACGAGTCATAAAAGAGCCAAGGTTGCCTATCCCTAATCTAGTAACTGAGTATCACCACTTTATTAATGTCTGTGGAGATTCTCAATCCCAAAGCCGCTTTTTCAAAAGGCAACTGTATTTTTTTTTTCTCTTGAAGACATTTCGCTTCTCATTCAAGAAGCCTCTTCAGTTTTGACTGAATGGTGGAGGATGAAAGGGTTTATATTCCTTGCAGTCATCTGTTTGTTAGTACTCTCTCTGAGAGTCCTTGAGGCCACTTGGAAGTTTATCTGTGCCCCCAGGGTCACCTGAATAGTGCAAATGGGCGTGGAACTGCTTGAAGGACTGTGCTGTAAACAGGAGATAGCTGGTGTCATATCCCTCCCCCTCCGTCCATTCCCCACCATTCAGTCAGAACTGAAGAAGCTTCTTGGATGAGAAATGAAACGCCTTCAAGGACAAAGTCCATTTGCCTGTTGAAAAAAAAGCATTTTTGGGACGACCACTTTATTAAGATATTTCTCAGTTTAAGGGACTATTGTCACCTATTTTTACTACATGCTTCCTCCCCTGCATGGACAACATTAATAAACCTGCCCTATCTATTCAGGGAAATGAATTTATTTTATTTTATTTTATTTAGTGCTGTGTCCATGCTGTGTTGAAACTTGCCTTCTTGCTCAAGGGACTTAGAGATAGTCCCCAGTTAATAAGCATTTGTTCAACAATCATTCGTAGTTACAATGGCACTGAAGGTATGGTCCTTGTGCCCAGACCCTGAAATTACGGCCATTGCTGTGACCTCCAGGGTCACTTTATCAAAATTCAGGCACATGGTAGCCCACCCACACTTGCAAAGGCATGGATGCTTTAACTCCCCCGATCAACCTGTCTCTGCTCCTTCAGCCACCCCACATCATGGCATTCCTCCAATGGCTCTAGACTAGGGGTCTTCAAACCTGGCCCTTTTACGACTTGTGGACTTCAACTCCCAGAATTCCTGAGCCAGCCATGCTGAGGGGAAAGGGAGAGGTTTCCAAGCCGAGCCATGCTGGCTCAGGAATTCTGGGAGTTGAAGTCCACAAGTCATAAAAGGGCCAAGTTTGAAGACCCTTGCTCTAGCCTGAAGTAGAGGACTGGGTCCTTTGCAGGGGGAGGGGGTGATAAAGAAGTCAAGTTGCTCCCCCCACAATCTTGTCTGTTTTGCTGGTTTGTGACTGTAATAAAGATTGATTGGAAACCTTGACTTTCTGATCTGATCCATGCAGGCCCTTCACGGAACCTTATCCTTCAGTTGCTCCTTAAGCCTCCAGGTGAACAGACTTCAAACGAAAAGCTTACATTTTTTTTCTCTACAGGCCCAGATTTTGTGTGCTGCATTTCCTGCTTAAAAAAAGCAACGACAAAATTGTTTACTTGGCGGCATGCAGATATGCCTTGACAATGCTCCAAATTATAAAATGGGGGATAGATAGATAGATAGATAGATAGATAGATAGATAGATAGATAGATAGATAGATAGATAGATAGATACCCATGTTTCCCCTAAAGCAAGACAGGGTCACACTTTCTTTTTATCCCCAAAAGCCCCACTATGTCTTACTTTCGGGGTACGGCTTATATTGATTGGAAAACAATTGTCAGTTTTATTTTAAGTATTTTAAGTATATTAAGTATTTTAAGTATTTTAAGTATTTAAGTATTTTAAGCAGGAGGCGGAAGTGGGCAGGAGTAATATGTCTTACTTTCGTGGTACGGCTTATATTAGCCGACCCCCTGAAAACCCCGATACGTCTTACAATCGGGGGAGTCTTACTATCGGGGAAACACGATAGATAGATAGATAGATAGATAGATAGATAGATAGATAGATAGATAGATAGATAGATAGATAGATAGATAGATAGATAGATAGATAGATAGATAGATAGATAGATAGATAGATCATAGATGTAGATAGATCATAGATGATAGATAGATAGATGTAGAGAGAGAGCGAATAGATAGATCATAGATGTAGATAGATAGATAGATAGATAGATAGATAGATAGATAGATAGATAGATAGATAGATAGAGGAGAGAGGAGAGAGAGAGAGAGAGAGAGAGAGGGAGGGAGGGAGGGAGGGAGGGAGGGAGGGAGAGAGAGAGAGAGAGAGAAGTGGGATTCAGGTCATTTAATCCAGCATAAAGTTTGGAAAAACAGCCAAGCAAATCCTACTGTGATATGAAGTGATGAACAAGGCTTGTTTTCTAAAATGCAGAAGTTATTCGGGTTTTTGGAACTGTCAGTGTGCACAAATAAAGTCCTATGGCGTTAGGGGAAATTAGACAAGGAATGCTTGCTAAATGATGGTTTCATTGTTGGTTGTTCAATCAATCACAAGTGAATTTGCACAATTTCCTAAATCATAAACAAATTATACTCCAACTGAGCCCTCTTTCGGAATCCAGTCATATACACACAAAAACAGCTAATGGATAAGTCTAGCTTTACTCCGATTCTCACTTTTCTTCTATATATTCTCACGTTTTCCGATTTTTAAAACAAACAAACAAATCTGCACAAAAGCATTAATTGCTTTTGTGCATATTTCTCAAAGTAGCTGCATTTTTGCTCGCATTTTACCTATTACACACATATAAAATGGTTTCCTTTTACAGTTTTTTTAAATGCACTTTTTGAGAGCCAGCAAATTGTAGATTTTGGCATGTAAATATGTCTTGTGACTGGGATACGTATCTGAAAGTCTAAACCTGCATCAAAATGAGAAGGGAATCTATTTTACACCCATTCCTACATGCACTTCTTCATTTAAATCCCAGTTCAGTTATTTTCTCCCATAAAATCATGATTTTGGGATTAGGGGATTTATTTTTTATTTTTATTTTGGGCATTTCGTCTTTATTTGCCTTCATTGCTTTTAACAATCTTCATTTTCTTTTGCATTCCTTTGCTCTACACTGATACAAAATACCAGCTGAATTAACATTAAGCACACCTGCTGAAGTGAGACTTTTGTTCATGAAAGTCTACTCTGAAATAAAAAAATGTTAATCTTTAATTCACTGGGACCCTTCCATAGTTAAGCCTCTGAGCAGCTTATCTAGTTGCACGTAGAGTAGGGATAATAGCAATAGCACTTGGACTTATAGACCGCTTCATAGTGCTTTAGAGCCCTCTCTAAGTGGTTTACAAAGGTCCACCTATTTGCTCCCAACAATCTGGATCCTCATTTTACCGACCTCGGAAGGATGGATGGATGGAGTCAACCCTGAGCTGGTCAGGATCGAACTCCTGGCAGTTGGCAGAATTAGCCTGCAATACTGCATTCCAACCACTGCACCACTCTTTTAATGGCTTATGCCAAAATTAGAGAAATTCAATATGTCATATGGATTTCAGGGCAGCTGTGAAAATGTTCTGCCACAGAGTATTCTGATTCAAGCTAACTCAAACATTCTGGAAGGGATCTATCCTCAAAACAAGCCTAACGTGGACCTCTTCCAAAAATGCAGAAGAGTCCATTTCGGGATCAAAACATTGTGTGACAGAACATTTTGCACACCCATAACCTTCAGGAATAATTGGTTATTATTATTATTATTATTTTTGTAATGCATAAAAGTACACAGGTAGCTCTCTCCTTTAGTGACCGTTCAAGTTACAATGGCTCGGGAAAAAAGTGAGATTAAGTCCATTTTTCACCCTTATGACCACTGCAGCATTCCCGTGGTCATGCGTTCAACCTTCAGATGCTTGGCAAACTGACTCATATTTATGACGGTCGCAATGTCCCGGGGTCAGGTTACCTTTTGAGACCTTCTAATAAGCAAAATCAGTGGGGAAGCCAGATTTACTTAATAACCATGTTACTAGCTTAACAATCATAGCACTGATTCACTTGCCAGAAAAGTCAGAAAATGGGGCAAAATTCTCGTTAACCAAGTGTCTTGCTTAGCAGCAGAAATCTGGGACTCGATTGGAGTCGTAAGTCGAAGATTACCTGCCTATTTGAGGGCAAGGGAGAGAGAGAGAGAAGAAATGAGCCATTTTCTAGATCTCTTTGTCCATTGTTTCTCTCTTCATCCATTTCTCAAACTTGAAAGAGTTTCCAGAGAGTAACAGCCACCCAATTTTCAATGGGGCTTCATTTCATTTCTTTGGAGTTCTATGCCGCCCTATTCCAGGAACTCAGGGCGGCTCACAGCATAAGTATGGGAGCAGATCAGCATTTCTCAACCTTGACAACTTTGAGATGTTGTGAACTTCAATTCCCAGAATTCCCCAGCCAGCATGGCCAGAATTCTGGGAGTTGAAGTCCACACCTCTCAAAGTTGTCAAGGTTAAGAAGGACCGCAGTCGATCATTCCATCCTTGTTGTATCAATCAGTCATTCGCTTCCCCTCTTTGGTGTTCAGTCTTTTTTTTATTATTATTAATAGATATATATTTATACATGTAAACCAGGAAAAGATTCAAGTTAACTGCTATTCAGCTTAATACAATCGATTTAAATTTGTAAACATTCTTCACTCTGTATGTCAAGATTTAACTATAAGCCAGATACATTTTCTTTGATTGGTGTTTCTCTTGCAAAAGACTGTACCACCACAGAGACAAATTTAATTTTGATCTTGATCACAGCAGCGAGACTGATGGTGGGACAATACTGGAAGAAGCCAGAAATACCACCTATTGAAGAATGGACTTTGAAAGTCATACATTTGGCAGAAATGGCTAAAATATCGGCATATTTGAAGGATCGCTCAAATGAACAATATATGTTGGACTGGTGTTCAGTCTTTTTGTGTTAAAATAAATTAAGCAAGGAAATTGGCCTCTCGTAATTTTCAAGGCACCCATTGCTGCTAGAGCAGGGCTCTTCAAACCTGGCCCTTTTATGACTTGGGGACTTCAACTCCCAGAATCCCTCAGTGAGGCACGCCTGGCTGAGGAATTCTGGGAGTTGAAGTCCCCAAGTCATAAAAGGGCCAGGTTTGAAGAGCCCTGTGCTAAGAGAAAACATTTGAAGGTTTTGACAATAATCGTATTTCTGTTTATGCCCTCTTCTGCCTTCTTCCCAGATATCCTCTCCTCCATCACATCATCAGGTTACTTAAATGATCACGATGCTGTTACCAAGGCGATTCAGGAGGCTCGGCAAATGAAAGAACAGCTCCGGCGAGAACAACAGGTGCTGGATGGAAAGGTTGCGGTTGCAAACAGTTTGGGTTTAAACAACTGCAGGACAGAGAAGGTGAGTATCCGAGGCCCTTCTTAAGCTCCGCTTATGACGTTGTGCTCTTCAGTCCAAATTCAGCTTCGACTTTTGAAGTGTGGAAAAAAAATAATTCAAAAACTTTTCAGTAGCTCTAAGCTAAATATTACGGTAATATAACACAATCTTGGTCTTACTGACCTGGAGACAGAACTAAGGATAACAACCGATGTCTTCCTCTCTGCGTTTCTGGGTCCATGCTGTCTTTTATGCCAGTTCTTCTTCTTTTTCCGTGTCTAGATCAAACTTTAAACTGCTAGAATGAAGCCAGTTTCTTGGCTTTGTCATTGGCCAAAAATAAATCATTATTGGTACATGTTTCTGGTAGCAGCCAATATACCAGCAAGCCCTTCCACAATTTGGAGCACTCACAATTTCCTGCGACAACTTCTACTGATTAATGATTCTCATTGTTAGCAAATTTCAACTTAGTTCTAAGTTGGACCTCTCCTTAATTGGTTTCCATCCATGTCTTCTTATTCTGCCTTCAGATTCTTTGGCGAATAGGTTGACCCCCTCTTCTTTGTGATAACTCCTCAAATAATGGAAGACTGGTATCATGTCACCCCTAGACTTTCTCTTCATTAGACTATAGACATACCCAGTCCATCATGTTTAATTAATATCATTTCTCCTGCAAGTCCCAGGTTTAGTTAAATTAATCTGGATTTAGTATGTTGTATGAAAGCAATCATGAAGTAGCTAGGAACCAGTGTGGGGAAGGGGGTGCCTTGAGATAGAATAGTTTTCCTATCTGATCTACGCTGGATATTCAAGGAAGAAATCAAAGAGAAAACACCGTTCATTTTTTGCCTGTCCCTTTCTCCAAAATCTCCCACTGATCAGTTCATAGAAAGAATTAACGACTGCGTTAATTAGAGAAACGCCTGTAGAAACAGTGCTTTGATGGTGCTGATATCATCAATAATATTAGGAATAATTGCAGTGGTAGCTGCAGTAGCAGCAGCAATTGTGGTAATAATGAGGCAAGATTACAACTTTACAAATTGCAGCTTTAGAGCTCTTAGACCCTAATATTTAGTTTGCCCGTCCAAGATTAATTGGATGTCTAGGAATGTTAGAAAACACCTGGGCTTATTGACTCACCTTCAATTAAACAATCAGGATTATAAACAATATGCAAGTTGCTTTAGTGCCACCACATTCCCTGGCAAGAACTATTGAGTAGCCGGTAACGGGAACCACAAGAGTCAGCGTTGTTGGCAATAATCTGGAATACTGTCTATACACTGATAAGCAGGGGTTGTTATTTGAACACAAGAGGCTTTGGGTCAAAGCAGAAATTTGGTTTACGCAACAGATAACATGTCTAGTTTATACAGTTTAATAGCAGCTGCCAGGGTGGTGGGGGACATCTAAAAAGGAAAATAGGTACCTTTTCTGATTCAGATCTATCCTGATTAATAGCAGTTGCTCCTCCACCCCAGTTTGAGCCAGAAACCCAAAGCTTACAGTCACAAAGCTTGTTGTAACTTCTTTGGGAATGATTTTCAACCCGCTTACAGCAGGGAAGGAAACACGGTTGAGTTTGTCTCTTTAATAATAACTAAACCAGGGGTGTCCAACTTTGGCAACTGTAAGACCTGTGGATTTCAACTCCCAGAATTCCCCAGCCAACATGCTGGGGAACTGCCATAGATTTGGTCAAACAAGTTTGTTTATGGATATTGCTGCCGTAAGACATGATGATAGCCGTTAGTTCTTGGTGACTAGGTCAAGTCTATCGGTGGCCAGTTAGCTGGCTGGGGAATTCTGGGAGTTGAAGTCCACAGGTCTTAATGTTGCCAAAGTTGGACACCCCTGATCTAAACCAAGCTCATGACCCATACACTCTGGATGAAAATGACTAGCCAATCTTTCTCCAGTGGTCCAAGCAGGGCAGCACAACCCTTTGATTGAATCGCCAAAAAGTCCCAGGAAAGGGCACAACTGCTTTAAGGTGCTGAAAACATAAAGAGTTCTGTTCACAGTCACATGCACTGTAAATCATGTTTTGGGAATCAAATAAAAGGGCATCCCAGCTCCATTTCCTAACTCACAGGGCTGAAATGTATGAATCAGCTTTGTGGCTCCGAAGTCATCTGAGCAAAAAGCCAGAAGGGGCCACCTGAGTTTGCTGACCCTATGCTTAGCAAATTATATTTAGGATGTTTTATCTTCTGCATCCCTGCCTTTTTTTAAAAAAAAAAAACCCACCTCAGATAATGAGGAGTAAAACCTTATTAAGGTTCTCTTGGGTGCAGCAGTACTAATAGGAAGTCAGTTTAATTCTTTAATCCAGTGTTTCTCAACCTTGACAATTTTAAGGCATGTGGACTTCAACTCCCAGAATTCCACAGCCAGCATTGCTGGCTGTGGAATTCTGGGAGTTGAAGTCCACATGCCTTAAAATTGTCAAGGTTGAGAAACACTGCTTTAATCCATGCTTTTGATGCCTATTGTAGTGTGTATGTTTTGAATTGTAAGCCACCCAGCATCATTAATTCAGACTGGCAGGTGTAGAAATTGAATAAATAAATAATTATAGTTGGATGATCCTTGAAGTATCTGGGTTCAAATGGGGGAAAAATGCTTTATTGGCTGGGTGGAAGGTGTACCCATCTTGGGGAGATGAATTGCACCTGGAAACATTATTCAACGTTCTTTCTTAGATACATTTTTCCTGATGCTGATTCTTGTCGATGAAGCCTTGTGAAGCAGTTGCTTACGCATTGTCGCCGCTTCTCAAGCCAGGTGACTCAAAAAAACTGTCACAGATTTTCTCCAACAAAGTTTGTTTATGGAAATTGCTGCCGTAAGATGTGATGATAGCCGTTAGCTCTCAGTGACTATGTCAAGTCTATCGGTGGCCAGTAGTCTTGAGATGACTACTTCAGCTGTAGGTAGTCCTCACCTTACAACAATTCATTTAGTGATATTCAAAGTTACAACGGCACTAAAAAAAAGTGACTTAAGGCTATTTTTCAAACTTACAAACAACCTTTGCAACATCCCCGTGGTCAGGTGATCAGAATTCAGATACTTGACAACGGACTCGTATTTACGATGGTCGCTGTGTCCCGGGATCATGTGACCCCCTTTGGCGACCTTATGACAAGCAAAGTCCAATGGGGAAGCCAGATTCACTTTAGAACCGTGTTACTAACTTAAGAATTGCTGTGATTGACTTAACAACTGTGGCAAGGAAAGGTTGTAACAGGGGGCAAAATTCACTTGGCAACCGTCTCGCTTAGCAGCAGAAAATTTTGGGCTCGATTGTGGTGGTAAGTCGAGGATTACTGTACTGCAGCATAGCACTGGATTTTATTTCAGGTGTTGCTTGCAGACCTGCCTCTCTAGTAACTTCTGGGCTTCACGGATGCTTGATTGATCCAGCAGAGATCTTCCTAGGTTCTCAGTTCTGATTTGCACTTTTAATGGCCAGCCTTATCATTCATAGAGAGATACACTAAAACACAAATCACAGTTTCTTTGCTGGGGACCCAGTGACTAGAGCAGGCGTGCTAATTGTAATCAGAAGCAGGCCATATAATTACTCTCTCTTCTCTTCAGTTTCAGAATCCATGTGGTGTCTAAGTTGCAATGTTAGGCTTCTTCCTAGCTCACCTAATTTCAGATCCCCAGTTACATGCCAGCCTCATCAAGCAATCTAGGGCTAGTCATAATTTCTGGCCTAACCTACCCCGTGTGTGATAGTGACACCCCAAAGCGAAAGGCATGTGAGTGAGATAAATCAAACGTGGAAGACGACTTTAATATATGCTCTGAACATTTTAATCCTATAGTGGAGAATATTTATCCCATCCTGCTTACAATCTTTTTGGATTGTTGCCTTCTGGTAGAAGATATAGAACATTTAAAACTCGGACCACCCGTTTTCTGAATAGCTTTTATCCCAAAGCTATAATTGCACTTAATAATGAACTAAAGGGCCACCATCAGTGAACTGTTGGATAGTACTACTTGGTCTGTTGGGTGGATGCTGGGTGGTTTGGGGATGGGGAATTGTGGTGGGTGGGAGTGTGTTTGGGGATTATGTGTGGGACCTGGTCTTTGGGTGTCATGTAAATTTCGTTGTATGTGTATACTGCGTATACACACACAATGACAATACAGTTGTTATTATTTATAGCTCAGGGTTGAACTGTGGGGTCCTTTATGCTCTCTGAGCTTGAATGTTTTCCTGCAGACATTTCATTACCCAACAAGGTAATGTCATCAATGCAAGAATGGAGTAGGATTTACTCTCTGTTTATATACAAGTGGCTTGCCCTGTCAGTATTGGTAGCAGTCTTCCTGGTTCCTTGTTTAGGCTGTTCTTTAGTGAGTAAGTACTTTCTCGATTGGGGTATGGTTTACTACCTGGCGTTTGTCCTACCTGTGTCTTTTCGGGCATTCTCCTGCATTAACAAGAAAAATCTCATTGAAGATTTAGATCTGCCCCAATTTCTATAGAGATTGGGCATTTGGTTTTTCATGTTGGCCAACTGATGTCAAGCCCATGAGTTTAAATCAGGGGTAGGCAACCTTGGCTCTTTTATGACTCATGGACTTCAACTCCCAGAATTCCTGAGTCAGCATGGCTCAGCGTGGAAACCTCTCCCTTTCCCCTCAGCATGGCTGGCTCAGGAATTCTGGGAGTTGAAGTCCACGAGTCATAATAGAGCCAAGGTTGCCTACCCTTGGTTTAAATGAAAGTTGGTTTAAAATTATCAATTTAACTAAATAAAATAATACATTATCTGAGCTGGGGAAGATACGGTCCTTCAATACAGGTAGTCCTCATCTTACGACAATTCATTTAGTGACCGTTTGAAGTTACAACGGCACTGAAAAAAGTGACTTATGACCATGGTTCACACTTACGACCATTGCAGCATCCCCAGGGTTGTGTGATCAAAATTCTGATGCTTGGCAATTGGCTCGTCTTTATGACGGTTGAAGGGGCCCAGGGTCACGTGATCCCCTTTGCAAGCAATGTCAGTGGGGAAGCAAACCAGGTTACTAACTTAACAGCTGCAGTGATTCACTTAACAACAAGGTCGTAAAATGGGGCAAAATTCACTTAACAAATGTGTCACTTAACGACAGAAATTTCGGGCTCAGTTGTGGCCATAAGTCTGAGGACTATCTGCATTGAACTTTAGCCATAATCTTCAGTAGAAGTTTGCCTGCTGAAGATTGTGTCTACGATAGGAAGCAAGGACTGAAGTCCCGACAAGACGGAGTGGCTATGGGCTCTGCCTCCCAAGGACGATTCTAACTGTCCGTCCATTACCCTGGGGGGAGACGTTTTGCCCCCCTCGGAGAGGGTTTGCATCTTGGGTGTCCTCCTCAATCCACAGCTAAGTTTGGAACACTATCTTTCGGCTGTGGCGAGGGGAGCATTCGCCCAGGTTTGCCTGGTGCGCCAGTTGCGGCCCTATTTGGACCGGGAGTCACTCCTCACAGTCACCCATGCCCTTGTCACCTCGAGTTTCGACTACTGTAATGCTCTCTACATGGGGCAGCCTTTGAAGAATGTCCGGAGACTGCAGGTAGTCCAGAATGCGGCCGCGCGAGCTGTCTTGGGTCTCCCAAGACATGCTCATATTACTCCAGCACTCCGCGAGCTGCACTGGCTACCAATTGGTCTCCGAACACAATTCAAAGTGCTGGTTATGACCTATAAAGCCCTTTATGGCAATGGACCAGGATACTTGCGGGACCGTCTTCTGCCTCATGAATCCCAGCGACCGGTTAGGGCACTCAGGGTTGGCCTCCTACGAGTCCCGTCTGTTAGACAATGTCATCTGGCGGGGCCTAGGGCAAGGGCCTTCTCCATTGCTGCCCCAGCCCTCTGGAACCAGCTTCCCTCAGAGGTTCGTACTGCTTCCTCCCTCCTGGCCTTCCGGAAAGCACTAAAGACATATCTATGCCGACAGGCTTGGGGCATATGAGCTGTGCTCTGCCCCTCGGCCCTAAGAGTGTCCCGCTATCAACGGCTGTGAGTTGAATGTGTTTGTATGTTGTGTGAATGATATTAATGTTTAAATTTTTAAATTAATTGTGTTTTTTAATTGTGTTGTTGTTGTGAGCCGCCCCGAGTCTTGTGAGAGGGGCGGCATATAAATTAAATTAATAAATAATAAATAAATAAATAAATCCCAATCAAAGTATCATTCTACTCTCTTCTGCCCAGTAGTAGCGTATCTGAGTCTCTGTATTTCTCTCTGTGTGTCCATGTGTTATTTTCCCCCGAGGCTCCTTTGTGAAGTTTCAGAGCGATGACTTTTTCTGTCCCTTGCTGAGTAGGTGAATAAATTTATTGCTGCCACTTTCATAACACTGAAAATGGAGGTCTGTCACCCAGGAACCAAGTAAAATGATTGTGAAAATATTCTAACCATAAAATGGCAGAGTTGTGTTTTAAGCGTACAGTTTGTGAGAGGCGCAACTGTGGGTGTTTTTCGGTATAACTGGCTCCCGTCTTTGATTTTGTTTTGGGTTGTGGGTGTTGTTGTTGTTGTTGTTTTGCATATCAAATGAATAGGCGACAAAGATTCTGCTTTTTAATAACATGCGTCGGTCAAGAGGCTGCCCAGTCCCCTTTTGATTCTCTATCAAAATGATCAAACAGCATATCAGATTAGATCAAACACAGGAGAAGTTTTTTAAAAAGTGAGACAGGCATTGTTATCAATTTCCACATCGTTATTTCCTCTGTCCTGTTCACTTGGAAATCGGTCAACTCATGAAAGCTCAGGGCTGTGCTCTGGATTCAACATCCTTTGGTTAGTCTCAGTTTTCTAACAAATGGAGACTTTTCCATCTGGTCCAAAAAAAGGTGTAAAAAAAAGGTGAAAACGTATGTTACAGGTAGTCCTCAAATTACAACCATTCGTTTAGTGACTGTTCAACGTTACGACAGCACTGAAAAAATGTGACTTATTGCCCCTGTTCGCACTGTTGGGCGGCCATCCCTGTGGCCACAGCATCAAAATTCAGATGGTTCATTTTTATGACAGTTGCAATGTCCCAGGATCGTACCATCATTTTTTGCGACCTATGGGAGATCAGAAGTAATTGCAAATCTTTTGTTTCTGATTTTCTCCCCGGGTATAAATTTTGACCTCTAGAAGATTATTTCCATCCCCTCCCCTATCTTTTTAGCAATGTCTATCCAAGTTTTCCTACAGATTTGTGTACTTATCTATACATTCCATTGCACAAGAAACACAAGAAATAAACACAAGAAATAAATTTCTTCCTTCCAGTCTGGCTCAGGAATTCTGTGAATTGAAGTCCACGAGTCATAAAAGAGCCAAGGTTGCCTACCCCTGGCCTAGGCAATGATTTTTGCATTTCTCCATCTTTCTCAGTCTTTACAGATGTGGAATGCACAATCCTTAAAACTGATAACAGCTAGCTGACTAAAAGAAATAAACTCTGCTCAGATCTATGCCGAATGTCCTCTGAATTTATTATCACATTACAGCAATAAGGTGGCATAAAGCTTAAGAGTTCTATGCAAGTCCAATGCAAAAAGACAGTGTACAGGTTCTTGTTTCATTGCTGCCGAAGGAATATATCACTGTGTTAGAGCGGTCATTTTCTCTTTGACAAAAATTGAGGTGGACACCAGGGATTTCATTTGGATGGTATTGCAAAAAGGTGGATCCACAACTGGCTGGGTACCCCATTCAGAGAGTCAGTGTTATTGGTTGTAGACAGTGAGTTGGAGGATATATCTGTTATGTCCTGCAGATCGGTGTTAGGTGCAGAATTATCCCACCTTTATATTAAAAACCTGGGTAATGGGACGAATGGGCTACTTATCAAATTTGGTGGCGACAAATTCACATTGAGGCAATGTCATGGGATGGGGGGGAATGAGATTGTAGTTCAATCTGAACAAATTGGGAGTCTGGGCTAAGAGGAAGAAGATATCCTTCAGCAAGGTATGACATTTAGGCAGGAAATATGTCGACACACGTGCAAGATGAGGGGATTCATGGCTTGGAAGCACTATCATAGAGAAGGTTTGGGGCATGGACAGTGGTGGGATTCAAATATGTGAACAACCGGTTCTCTGTGTGGATGCTGCTTCCAGAAGTCCATTCTGGGCCTGGGCAACAAAAAATTAGCTACCAGTTCTCTCGAACTGGTGTGAACTGGCTGAATCCCACCACTAGGCATGGACTGTAGGAGAAGAGCAGGTTGAGCTGAGGGGGTGGAGTTAAGTGCATCATCAGCCTAGAGTCATTACATTCCAACAAACAGTCTTAAGTTCAATCACCTTTCATAGGGTGATTGCTGTGGGGAAAACAGGACAGAGCAATAGCAATAGCACTTCTCTTTATATACCACCCCATAGCGCTTTACAGCACTCTCTGCCCCCAACAATCCAGGTCTTCATTTTACCAACCTCAGAAGGATGGAAGGCTGAGTCAACCTCGAGCCCCGTCAAGATCGAACTCCACGCTGTGGGCAGAGTTTGCCTGCAATGCTGCATTCTAACCACCGCCCCACCAGAGCATCAAGTACAATATATGTACATCACCTTGAGTTAACAAAAAATAATGATGAAATAAAAAACCTTTGCACGGCATGTTAAACTAAGCCAAGGAAATGTAGAACTTAAAAAACCTAGCAGGTGGCATGAATATACCGTAGTAGTTCCAGCATCTTTTAACTACTTCTAGCTAAACATGTTATCTGAACATAGCCATTCTATATCTCCACCTTTTCATGATATTGGCTGCCTCTGGCCTAGAAGAGAGAGGCATGGAAAAAACAGTTATCATAGAATCTAGAAATCTACCAGGTTTAAAGAAAGGCGAACTAAACTTGCAGATTTGTTGATGTTAGTCATGCAGTTGTAAAAAATAAATAAATGCCTGTGTCCTGAGGAACAAACTCCACTTGGCAGATCACAGAAACTTTGGAACAAGATAAAGAATGGGGCACATTTGACTAAAAATCTGACTTCCAAACAAATGTCCTTTCGTTTCTTATTATAGGAATGGATGCAGCCCTATTTTTTTTCCCCTTTTCCATCTTTTTACCCCATATGACTTGGGGATGAACCAAAAACAAAAAGAGCGAAACAGGTGGGAAACTATAGCTTGTGTTTTACCTTATTAAAATGTTGAGTGCCTGGCCGGTTTGTTCTCTCTCTCAATTTTTTTTTTTTAAAATATTTTATTTATTAATTAAGTAAATTTATGTGTGGCCCAACTCACAGTGACTCTGGACAGCTTACAGAAATAAAAACCCAATACAAAATCTCAATAAATGCCCACTCTTCTGGTGACAATAATTAAACCAACCACAAGTATATATTTATATGTAAGAGTGTAGGTAGATACATATGTATATAACATGTCTATATATATGTTATGTATGTGTACTGTTCTGAGAGCAGGCAACATAATTTCGTTTTTAATGTGTGCCAGTGTGCCACAGTAAAAAATGATAATAAAAGTGATCTTGATGGGCTCCATATCACCCTGAAGTTCCCAAGCCTTCAGGAAAAAAACATTTCTTTAGGCCTTTCCTAACAGTGTCAAAATGGGGGCCAATTTTTTTCTTCAGGGATGATGGTCCACAGTGAGGGAGCCACCACCGAGAAGGCCTTTCTCCTTGGTCCCATTAGACCAGAGATCTCCAAATCTGGCAACTGTAAGACTTGCGGACTTGAGCTCCCAGAATTGGATGGGGAATTCTGGGAGCTAAAGTCCACAAGTCTTACAGTTGCAAAGGTTTGGCGATCTCTGGCACTAGATCAGAGGTTCTCAACCTTGGCAACTTTAAGACTTGTGGACTTCAACTCCCAGAATTCCTCAGCCAGCAAAGCTGGCTGAGGAATTCTGGGAGTTGAAGTCCACAAGTCTTAAAGTTGCCAAGGTTGAGAACCCCTGCACTAGATGATGCCTTGTGAAAGTTCATAGCTGTGCAAAGCTGTAGGTTAAAGTCAACCGCATTTCCTAAAACAACCCTGTCCTTCTCGCTAAGAAGGAAGGTTGTACTTGAAGGTGTTCTGAATTATTTCCTAAACAATCAAGGGAAATCACAAGTCAATGCAGACAGTCCTCGACTTACAATCGGACCCAGGATTTCTGTTGCTAAGCGAGAAGGTTGTCAACTGAGTTTTGCTCAGTTTTATGACCTTTCTTGCCACAGTTGTTAAATGAATCAGTGCCGTTGTTTAGTTAGTAACACAGTTGTTAAGTGAATCTGGCTTCCCCCATTGCTTGTCAGAAGGTTGCAAAAGGGGATCACGTGACCCGGAGACACAGCAACGGTCATAAATATGAACCATCCATATGAAGCATCCAAATTTTGACACACGACCTGGAGGTGCTGCAACGGTTACACGTGTGAAAAACGGTCGTAAGTCACTTTTTTCAGTGCCATTGTAACTTTGAACAATAGTTGTAAGTCGAGAACTACCTCAGGTGAGGTAGCATCTCTTTCATTCCATGTGGCCCCCCTTTTTGTCACTCATAACCCCTATATCTGTGAGATTTCCATATAGTAACGTACATGAATTTTGAGAGGAACCCATCGCTGTAGAATAAGGAAAAACTGCTACAGTTTCAGGAGATTTTCCCGAAAGGATCCCTGGAGATTAAAAACGCTTATCATAATATATCTTACCACTACATAAGATCAATTTTAGAGGTTATGTGGAAGGGGAGTGAGATGGGAGGGGGGATGAATAGGCACAGAAAGAGAACGATGAGTAAACATTGAGAAGCCTCGCAACACAGAGGCAGCAAAGCAATATTGTGTGGTGAGAACGTGGAGGGTCAGATGTAAGACAAAATCACGGCAAGCACAAAGGAATTTATATTCAAATATTTAAGCATTCTTGAAAGGCTGCTTGGAGCTGAAATTCCTTTTTCCTGCTCCCCATGTAGAAATGACTTTAACACTCAGCTAGATGCTAATGCAAAGTGACTCAAGCTATTCCTCGCAAGCATAGCTAAATTGCTGTTATTTGTTAAGCGCATTGCATTCAGCTGTGGATGGAGCAGTTGGTTGTGTTCAAAAAACGTCTGTACTTCTCTCTCCCTTCCCTTTATTTTCTTTTTAATCCTCCAAAGCAGAGACCACTCTACCTATCTGTCCTTTGCTTTGTCCCATCTCCCTTCCCCCCCCCCCCCATACCCACTCCTCCCTCATGCTAGTTGGGAATTGTCAAGTGACAACTGGCCAAATCCTTTTGGACAGGGAGCCTTCATCCTGAGTTCCCATGCCAGCAAAAAAAAAAAACGGGACCTTGTGCCTGGGAACAGGGGAGCCCATTAAAAGGCCTTTGATGCTATGAAAATCCATCTTCCTGAGGCAGGCCAGTGCCTGCTGTTTAGCTGTGGTTACAGATCAGTCATTCACTTTGCAGGGCAATAATTGTGCTGACGGCTTGTATAGCAAGGGAAGTACATAAAATAATCCAGGGCCCTCCGCTGTGGCACGGCGAGTTAATCTTCTTTAATACAGATCAGCTGTTGTTCTAACACATGACTTTGTGTTGGCCCCGGTGACTTGGTTTTCAGCCTTTTTGATTAAGTAACAGGAGCTGCGGCCCTCATCTGTGTTCACTTTAGCCTCTCGTTCTTTGATTGGCAAGGCCCCTGTGCCTCTGCACCTTCCTTCCATTCCTTCCCCTCCACAGGGAGACGGCCAGCAATCTCTCTTTTCTGGCAGAGAGGAAAAAAACCAAGAGGCAGCTCCCCCCCCCACTAACAAAAATACTGGGGGAGATGGATATGATAGGATAGGACAGGACAGGACAGGAAAGGACAGGAAAGGAAAGGAAAGGAAAGGAAAGGAAAGGAAAGGAAAGGAAAGGAAAGGAAAGGAAAGGAAAGGAAAGGAAAGGAAAGGAAAGGAAAGGAAAGGAAAGGAAAGGAAAGGAAAGGAAATATAGAATAGAATAGAATGGAATGGAATGGAATGGAATGGAATGGAATGGAATGGAATGGAATGGAATGGAATGGAATAGAATAGAATAGAATAGAATAGAATAGAATAGAATAGAATAGAATAGAATAGAATAGAATAGAATAGAATAGAATAGAATAGAATAGACAGATTGGAGAATGGAATAGAGTAGAGTAGAACAGAACAGAACAGAACAGAACAGAACAGAACAGAACAGAACAGAACAGAACAGAACAGAACAGAATAGAATAGAATAGAATAGAATAGAATAGAATAGAATAGAATAGAATAGAATAGAATAGAATAGCTTTATTGGCCAGTTGTGATTAGATACGCAAGCAGTTTGTTTCTAGTGCATAAACTCTCAGGATACATGCAAAACAAAGTAATAATAAATATATATCAAAGTAATAATAATCAGAATAATGATACCCATAAGACAACATAGTGGAACAGATGAGAAGGATAAAAGTAATACAGCCATACTACATTGGAAAATATACTTAAACATAAGACAGTACTGAGGGAATCAGGTGATACGGAGGTTCTCAATTATCCAGGTCATAGTTGTCCCAAGGGTGCTTTTCAAACGGCAACAGGACTTTCTTGGTTGTTGTTTTTTTTCTTGAAAATGTTTTGCTTCTCATCCAGAATTGAAGAAACTTCTTCTTCATCATCATCATCTTGGAAGGTGAGAAGCAAAATGTTTTCAAGGGAAAAAAATCCCCAAGAAAGTCCAATTGCCTTTTGAAAAGCACCTCTGGGACCCCTGAATACTTTATTTGGCCAAGTGCTCAGTGTGTTCACAAAAGCAACAGAGAGAATAATAATTCTCGCTTTGTGATCTACTACAGGTAGTCCTTAACTGATGACCACAATTGAGCCTGACATTTCTGTAGCCAAGCAAGGCAGTTGTTAAGCGTGTCACACCCCAATTTGTGACCATGGTTGTTAAGTGAATCATGTGGTTGTTAAGTGAACCTGGCTTCCCCCCTTGACTTTGCTTGTCAGAAGATCACCAACAGCGATCACATGACCCCAGGACAATGCGACTCTCATAAATACATGCCAATGGCCAAGTGCCAGAATTCTGATCACATGAGCATGGGATGCTGTAACAGTCATAAGTGTGAGAACCGGTGTAAGAACCGGTGATTTTTTTCAGTGCTGTTGTAACTTGGAACAGTCACTAAATGAATTATTTTTAAGGAGAAGACTACCTGAACACTGAGCCAGAAACATCCAAGCAGTTTGGGGTTAAGATCTGCAAAGCATCTCAGGAGACCTGCACATTTTGTTGGACAGTGGAGAAGTGGAGTCTTTGTCATCTATTTCAGGGGTCCCCAACCCCCAGTTCGTGGACCGGCACCGGTCCACAGGATGCCAGCAAGTGGGCCACACAAAGAAGAAAAACTTCATCCTTGGGATACAGGCAGTATTCAAACCCACACACCCCTCCGGTCTGCAGAAAAATCTTTCTCCATGGCACCGATCCTTGGTACCCAAAAGGTTGGGGACCTCTGATCTATTTGATGCAATAAAGAGCTCCAAAAGACCATTTTCATACCATTTTCCCTTTAAAATGGTCATCCCTGGACTTGGTACATTCCCAGTCACCAGCTTGGTGGGACTGACAATGCAGAGTTCTGAGAAGAAGACAAGCAACAGGCCGCTGTCTTCAGCCTTGGTGCCTCTCAGAAAACCATGGCCCACTTGCCTCCCTGAATTAGGATAGAAGAAAGAAAAAAAAGAGTGTCATGAGAAGAGAACATGGTCCCCAAAAAGTGACTCTTAGTGTCTGCAAAGAAGGAGGCATCCCCCTCCTTCTCTATATCTCAGAGGATCTCCCAGATTGTAGAAGCTCAGAAGATCTAGTAGTGCAGGGGTCTTCAAATTTGGCCCTTTTGTGACTTATGGACTTCAACTCCCAGAATTCCGCAGCCAGCCTCCATTTTGTTTGTTAGATTTAAGACAGGGGTCTTCAAACTTGGCCCTTTTGTGACTTGTGGACTTCAACTCCCAGAATTCCTCAACCGGGCATGCCCGGCTGAGGAATTCTGGGAGTTGAAGTCCACAAGTCATAAGAGGGCCAAGTTTGAAGACCCCTGATCTAATGGTTCAGGCTACCGCAAAAAGAATAGTACTAAACAGTCGATTTCCCAGTAGTAATATATGGCTGTGAAGTGGATCGTAAGGAAGCTTGAGCGCCAAAGAACTGATGCTTTCAAATTCTGGTGTTGGAGAAGAGTGTTGAGAGTCCCTTTGACTGCAAGGAGGTCAAATCAGTCAATCCTAAAAGAATTCAACCCTGGCTGTTCTTTGGAAGGATGGAGACTGAAGCTGAAGCTCAAATACTTTGGCCACCAAATGAGAAGAGAAAGTCCTTGGAAAAGATCCTGATGCTGGGAAAAATGGAAGGCAAAAGGAGAAGGGCAGAGGCTATCATCAATGCAATGTACATGAGTTTGAGCAAACTCCAGGAAACAGTGGAGGACAGGGGGGCCTTGCATGCTACGGTCCATGGGATTTTGAACAGTCAGATACAACTTAGCAACAGTTGGAATACTGCATCCAGTTTTGGTCACCGCAATGTAAAAAAGATGCTGAGACTCTAGAAAGAGTACAGAGAAGAGCAACAAAGATGATCAGGGGACTGGAGGCTAAAATATACAAGGAACGGTTGCTGGAATTGGGCTTGTCTAGTTTAATGAAGAGAAGGACAAGGGGGGACATGATACCGGTAGCAGTGTTCCAATATCTCAGGGGCTGCCACAAAGAAGAGGCAGTCAAGCTATTCTCCAAAGCGCCTGAAGGCAGGACAAGAAGCAACGGATGGAAACTAATCAAGGACAGAAGCAACCTAGAAGTGAGGAGAAATGTCCTGACCGTTAGAACAATTAACCAGTGGAACAACCTGCCTTCAGAAGCGGTGAATGCTCCAACACTGGAAGTTTTTAAGAAGTGACTGGACAGTCATTTGTCTGAATTGGTATAGGGTTTCCTGCCTGAGCAGGGGGTTGGAATAGATGACCTCTAAGGTCCCTTCCAACTTTATTATTATTATTATTATTAGTAGTAGTAGTATTAGTATTATTAGTATTATTAGTATTATTAGTATTATTAGTATTATTATTAGTATTATTATTAGTATTATTATTAGTATTATTATATTACTTAACCAGAAGAAGAAGAACAGCAAAAGTGATGAAGATAAGAGAAAGTCTCCTAAAGCCCCAGAGAAGTTTCCAAAGCAGCAACTGGATAGTATCATCACTCTTCTGAAGACACATTTAATTCTGTGTAGACAGGTTGAAGGCCCCTGAATGATATCTAAATCTACAATCTCTATGATCAAAGGCCTGGCGGCTAAAACATACAAAGAACGGCTGCGGGACTTGAGTTTGGCTAGTCCAGGGGTAGGCAACCTTGGCTCTTTTATGACTCATGGACTTCAACTCCCAGAATTCCTGAGCCAGCCATGCTGAGGGGAAAGGGAGAGGTTTCCATGCTGAGCCATGCCGGCTCAGGAATTCTGGGAGTTGAAGTCCACGAGTCATAAAAGAGCCAAGGTTGCCTACCCCTGGCCTACCCAGTTTGGTAAACAAGGCCCACAAGGATCAGCTCAGCACCAGAGAGCTTCCAGCAACCTCACACCAGTACCTTACTTCTGGCTCCATTGGAAACAACTATAGTGGTTCCATTTCTACCTTATGTAGAAAAAAAAAAACAGTGAGGTCATCTGGTGAGAATTGTGTGATCAGCCCTAAAACACGGATCCTTTGCAAAAACTGAAATGAATAATTATGCTTAGCTTTACTTGAGCTAGTTCCTTGTGATCATTTGCCAGAGAAAGAAAAGTCTTGTCATTTTATGCACATGCATAATTAATGCAGCTTGGACTTAAATGTATTTTAATTGATAAGGCATAATAAGACATTAAAAAAAATCTCTCTACTTTTCTTGGAAGAGGTTCAGCCCAAGCAAGAAACATGTGAATGACTTGTGTTTTTCTGGTTTCTTGGTAACCTGGGGACACAGTTGTATTTATAATTGTCACCTCCAATTAATTATAACTTGATACTTGCTGTATCTAAACAAAAATAACTTTTAAAAAAAAACACTCTGCCTCCAATAGTGCACATTAACACCCAGAGGTAATACAGCTTGGGCACGTTACAAATATGCTGCTTTACCCTTTTTAAAGCTGAAAATATCTACTTTTCCATAGTGACTGATGAAAAATGCTGTGCAGATCAAGCAGTTTGCATGTTTAAAAATATTTTTTTTAATTCCCATTAGGAAACTGTATTCTGAAATCTGTGTATCCCTATTCTTACTTTAGTGTGTATAGCTTTAGTTATTGGGAGAATTCCCCAAGGCTGTGCTTCCTAATAGCTAAAGTCAGGTAAGACATCACATAGATTATTTATCTATTATTTCATTATTTAATGAGAAAATATAGAGACTTCTTTTATTCTGATTTCCTTTTTTCAGCCCTTCTTCAGGTCACCCATAAGGACTAGTAGCTAGAATTGACAAATAAAGGCCCAGCTAGGATTTTTGCACTGAATTCCGAATTCTGTTTATCCTTTATGACAGCGGTTCTCAACCTGTGGGTCGCGACCCCATTTGGGGTCGAACGACCATTTCATGGGGGTCGCCAAACACCGCAGTTCGCCATTTTTTTTGGGGTCAGCCATTTTTTTTGGTCTGCCATTTTTCCCCCTTTGCGATGTGGGCCATCGCGCCACGCATGCGCGATGCGGGCTCACCATTTTTTTTTTGGTCAGCCATTTTTTTGGGGGGTCGGCCATTTTTTTTAAAAAAAAATTTTGGTCCGCCATTTTTTTCCCCCTTTGCAATGCGGGCCGTCGTGCCGCGCATGCGCGATGCGCCCATCGCGCATGCACGATGCGGGCCAGGGTCGAGCCCCGGAAAAGGTTGAGAACCGCTGCTTTATGATGTTTGCACGGACTCATGCTGCATTTTTGAATTAGTACAGATAATCCTTAACTTACAACAGTTCATTTAGTGACCGTTCAAAGTTACAACGGCACTGACAAAAGTGACTTATGACCGTTTTTCACACTTACAACCATTGCAGCATCCCTGTGGTCACATGATCAAAATTCAGCCACTTGACAACTGGCTCATATTTACGACAGCTACAGTGTCCCAGGTTGCATGTGATCCCTTTTCTGACAAGCAAAGTCAATGGGGAAGGCAGAGTCGCTTAACAACCGTGTTCCTAACTTAATAACTGCATCAATTCACTTTGGTAAGCAAGGTTGTAAAATGGGGCAAAACTCACTTAACAAATGTCTCGCTTAGCAACAGAAATGTTGGGCTCAAGTGTGGTCGTAAGTTGAGGACTACTTGTATCTTTCCTTTTGAGAAAAGGAACAGATAAAAATATTCCAGATATTCAAAATATAAGTGTTTCTGTAAATTCCAAATACTGCCTCAAAAAAGATGATTGAACTATTTGCCTGTGTACTTATATATTCATAGACTAAGATAAAACAGCAATGCTTTAACCATGGTTTATTGTATAAACTCAGTTGACTAGGTTTATATGTTGTGTTGTCATAAACCATGATTTCTAAAGCATTCGTACTTCCAAGTCAAAACCAAACAAACCACATTATGAATGTCAAGTTTAGCAAAGTAGAGATGTTTTATTAATATTTTTTTGTCTCAAAAAGAATTGATTATTTAAGTTTTTACTCCTCCGTAATACTTGGGATTGTAGGCTTTAGGTCATGAAAAGAAAAAAAAAATCCCCCAGTATATTTCCACCTCTCCATTAACAGCAACTGGTGAAATGGAATAAAGTTGTGACAACTTTGCCGGAATTAAACTTGAATGTTATTAACAGTCTTGCATTCTGCTTTTCACAATGAGTAAAAAGGGTATTTCTTCCGCTCATAGAACAGGTCCACAGAAGTGAAGACCCTCCCTTATTTGCCTATTTCTAATTTGTTCTCTCTCTCTTTTTTAATGTGTATTGCTGTTTTCTTGAGAATAACAAAGAATCTATTTTGTAAACGAATTGTGCCTGTATCTGATAGTGGAAAATTGAGAACAAAGATCACATTATTGCTAACACTCTCTTGTGAGAGCTGCATTGGCTGCCATTTTGATTCCAGGGGCAATTCCAGGTGCTGGTTGTTGCCTTTAAAGGCCTACATGGCTTAGGCCAAGGTTATTTGAAGGAACATGTTTTCCCAGTTACATCTACCTGACGCACCAGAATGGGGAGACAGGGAATGTTACAGTTCTGTTCTCTTAAGGAGGTCCATCTAGGTCAGGGGTAGGCAACCTTGGCTCTTTTATGACTCGTGGACTTCAACTCCCAGAATTGGGAGCCAGCATGGCTCAGCATGGCAACCTCTCCCTTTCCCCTCAGCATGGCTGGCTCAGGAATTCTGGGAGTTGAAGTCCACGAATCATAAAAGAGCCAAGGTTGCCTACCCCTGATCTAGTGGGATCAAGAAGAGGGCCTTCTCCGTGGTGGTTCCCTCCCTGTGGAACATCATCTCTGTGGAAATAAAATTGCCCCCCAATCTTTCAAAAGGCCCTGAAGACATGGTTCTGCTAACAGGCTTGGCAACACCAGAGTGACGTGCCAGAAAAGTATGATTAATTTCCTTAATAATAAATATTCCAATATTGCAAGGAAAATCAGGTCCTTTCCCTGGGAGTTTCAGGGGAATAAAATCCAGATTGCCTTTTTGCTTCCTCCTACCCCAGCATTCCTCCTCTTTTCCTTTCCCTTTAAATAGTGTGCTGGGTTTAAAATGACAGTGAGCGATACTGACTTAATGTAGATGTTTAATAATGTAAAAAAAAAAGCATTTCAATTCTTGAGATAGTTGCAAATGCCGGGTGGCAGTCCTGCGATAATTTCGCATCTATCATGTTTTGATGCCTCTCCAGCTGCCTGATGGATGGGGATGAGCAGCGCTAAGTGTGTAATTTCCCAGAGCACAGGGAATTCAGCCTGGGAAACAAGTTAAGAGCCCTGGTTTTACAAGAATGTCTGATCTCCAAAGCCTATTGGTCTAGGATATTTTAAAACTCAAATCCCTTCCTAAGATTGCCAAAGGTGGAATACAATATGCCTGGCAAAAAGTGTTAAATTGCGCAAATGGATGCTGGTTGTACAATATTTTTCTTGCATGGAACTTACATTTTCTTCAGCAAAGAGCATTTGCATTCAAGCATTAGATATGTGCCAAGGAGAAGAATCTTTCTTTCTTTCTTTCTTTCTTCCTTTCTTCCTTCCTTCCTTCCTTCCTTCCTTCCTTCCTTCCTTCCTTCCTTTCTTTCTTTCTTTCTTTCTCTCTCTCTCTCTCTCTCCCTCCTCCCTCCCCCTCCCTCCCCCCTCCCCCCCTCTCTCTCTTTTGCAATGTTTTACTCAATTGCATTGAGGACCATTTGCCTCACATAATTTCAGGCAGAGGGCAAGAAAATGTGTATACACACACTTTGCCACAAGTAAGTGTGGCAAAAACTTCACACTGGACAAAGAGTGACGTTTTTGTCCTACTTACTTAGAATTATAGCATCGTAAAGTCGAAAGGAGTCACTGAGATCGCTGAATCCTACAAGGAGTTACTGCATCTCTGGGAAATGGCTTTCAACAATGAGATTTCCCATTCAATGAAAGAGGCTCCATGGTTTCGCCAGGTAATTAGTTCTACAAGGGAACAATTGTAACTGCTAGGAAGTTATATCTTTTAAGAAAAATCAACCAGAATCTGCTTTCTGATTTAGTAATCCTTTAGCCCAAGGGATCTACGTGAATGTCCCTGTCTTTTATTATTCAATTATCTCTCTAAATCATCTGAAGCTTCCTGGTCTTTCCAAACTTCTATTAAATCCCAAGGGAAGACATCACAGAGAATTCATCCCATTGGCCTTTATCAGCAAGAATGCTACTATCTTTGCTAGATAGGAATCCTGCCCTTGAGAAAATTGTGGGAGGTTTTCTCCTTCCCCTGGAGAACAGCTGAGAAAAAGTCCACCCTGTTATAACTGCTCACTTTCTTGATGACAAAGTTGTAAAGGCCACCGGCGACTCCCTCTAATTTAGATTTTTCTGTTGATCACTCATCAGTAGTTGTGTTCTCCAGTACAGGAGATGGAGAATCCACCAATGGGTTTTCTCTGTCTGCCTGCTCTTGAGACCAAGTAGCCAAACTTGACACGCCCCCTCTTGCTAGGAGACCCAGTCTTAACTTGGCCTCAGCTCTTGAAGACGTATCAGGTTTGGCTCTCAGCAGATAGCAGGTTAGAAAACTCCATTAGTGAATTCTCTTTCCTTTAGTTATCCTCAGTATTTTACTAAAACAATAATTTGGAATCCCCTTTAACAAAATTTCCCCACAAACACTGGGCTCAGTGCTAACTCAATCGTGACTGAGGTGTGTGGGGTGGGGGGGAGGGCTCTGGGGAAAACTGACAAGCAGGGGCTGCTCGGAACATATCCCACATTCTTCTTCCCCCCCTTTTTTTCCTTCATTTCTGGTGCTCAATTTCAGGCTGCAGGTCTGAAATTCAACCTTGAATTCAGACAGTCGGAACATCTCAGGCAGCCGGGGACAGTCGCGGAGGCCATTTTGGTTGCTGCCACAGGCAACAAAGCTAATTTAAGCCTCGTTTTTGCCTGCCGTTAGCGCTGCCACCGTGATTGCCGCAGCACCAGGATCTTGTTGTTAAGGCCGCGGAGACCGTTCTCAGCTGAGAACGAGTCACGGCCGCCATTTTGGGGCCACCGACAAGGACAAAGAGCTGCGAACGGCCTTCTTTTCGGCATTTCCAGCGCTGCTATCCTATCGGTGGCTCAGTTTACACAGCCCTTTTCAGGGCTTTAATTTCCAATTTCGCTGTTCTCCCCTGGACGTAAATTGCGGGATCACCTCCTGACAGCCGCCATCCTAAATGCCACGTGGGGACCTCTGTAGGCCCAACGAGGCCTACTTATTGTAGTTGAGCAACCATCTTGAACGCCACGTGGGGGATTCTTTGGGCCCAACGAGGCCTACTCACAGTAGTTGGCCTGACCTAGGCCGCATCTGGGGTATGTCTCTCTCTTTTACACCGCATCTTCTGCAATACAAATACAAATTGTGTAGCCACCAATTGAGACCTGATCCTTCCTTTGTCAGGACCCCTTTGTCCCTTTCAGGCCTCTGCGCCCTCTTGGGGCTTTTCCTTTTTTTGCTGGTGCATATTGGCTGGCCACCTAAGGCCTCTGGACGGAGCCCAGAGCAGGTCCCCAACCGTGCCTTTGGCATCTGACTCAATTGCCGTGACCAAAGCCCAGTCAGGGGAACAGTCTTGTTACTTGTTCCAATCTCGCTTCCGCCAACTGCTTGCCTGCCAGAGCTTCGCCTCAGTTTCCCTGAGACTGCTAAACCAGGATGAAGGGCTCCATGATGCCTCAACCCATGAGCACTGCTTCTCCATCCTCCAGTTACGGCTGCCATAAATCCTCCGAACAGGAGGCGGCAGGCAAGCCCAAATCTAAGACTAAGACCACACTCAAGAAGTCTTCCAAGTTGGCGGAAAAGCAAGCCAGCCGTAGGCACCAGGCTCTGGAGAAGGAGAGAGACGGATCAATTGGCGGTCCCTGAATTTGACCTTCCCTTAGGCCCTTCAACTTTGGCTCAAGGCATGTGGTCCCTCACAGGGATGCCTGTTACACTCAGCTCGCCTTCCACAGTAGTTCAACACACAACAGCTCCAGGTCCAGCCCCAGAGGCCATCTTTACTCCTACAGCTGCAGGACTCAGGGGACCGGACATCGGAGACAATTTCTCTGACGGCCGCCTTGAGGCCTTGCTATCCAAGGTCGTGGACCGAGCTCTAGCAGAACGTTCCTTCCATACACCTGGTCAGAGGGCTTCCACATCAGCCATGCCACCTTATGTTCCTCCTACGGGGCTCCCTATACTTCAGGAGCCCACATCTCCCGCACACTCCTCCATGAGTGGCTACTCTTCCCCACAAGGTAAGGAATAGCCAGACTTTAATCTATCAGAGGAGGAGGAACTTCCCCCTGAGCCCTCCCCTTCGGGAGGCCTGTTCAGTCCAGCCCTGTTTCTTACACTGCTTCTCAAGGCCACATCAACGGTAAACATAGGGTCCGATCAGTTCCCTCAGCCGCAGGCAACATCGGATTCCAGCCCAAATCCAATATTTTTTGAAACGGTGGCAACCCAACATCACGTTCCGTGCCCCTCTATTTTTCTTAAAGGGATCAAGAAACAATGGGCCTCCCCTTCCTCCTTCCCTTCCGTGAGCGGGACTGACAAAAATATATTTAGCACTTCCACAGACCTCACTGATGCACTGGAGGTCCCCAAGGTAGACGAAGGCTTGACCCCTCTGGTATCCCAGACTGCGGTCTCTGGGGACAAGTCAGAGGCACTCAAAGCAGATGACAGAAAATGGGACCAAACGTTCCGGAAGACCCATCAATCAGCAGCATGGGCAATTAAAACAGCCACTTGTGCATCCTTTTTTGTCCGGACTACCCTTTTATGGCTTCGTCAGTTTCAGGCCAGAGTCCCTGCTGAGGACATTCGGACCCACCAGGACCTAAGCAGAATGGTGGCGGCCACTGAGTACGCTGCAGATACAGCACTTCAGTCGGCCAACTTTGCCTCTAGGTCTCTAGCATCCAACATCACAGCCAGAAGGATGCTATGGCTGAAACACTGGCAGGCTGACTCCAAGGCCAAATGGCGTCCAGCGACTGCTCCCTATCTGGGCAATAATTTATTTGGGGAGGCCCTGGCTCCGTACCTTGTGGAAAACAAGGACAAGCAGAAGGTCATGGCTCACTTAAACAAACGGTCCGACAAACATCCCACTCCATATTATCATAGGCAGTCCTTTCGGCTGGCAGCAGGTCCAACAGTTACTCAGCCCTCCTGCTCATACACTCCCAGACAGGACAAACCGTATGACCGTCCTTATGACAGACCAGGCTTTCGGTCCAGGCAGCAGAGCCAATCTAAGCGGCCATTTCGAGGGGCAGGACGCCCCTACAGGAAGTCCAAGTGACTCTTACACTGCTCTTCCCATCGGGGGAAGGCTGGCCCACTTCTTCCATCAGTGGGAACTCACTTCCACGGACAACTGGGTCTTACAAAACATCCAGTTTGGTCTGTCCCTGGAGTTTCTAGCCAAGCCCCCGGACAGATTCATTGCTAGTCCCGTTTCCAGGGATCCACTCAAACAGGGACTCATGCAGGAGGCCATTCAACATCTTCTAGAGATTCAGGTCATAGAACCAGTACCGCCAGACCACAAGGGAGGGGGATTCTACTCCATCCTCTTTGTGGTTCCCAAGGCCTCGGGGGTGGAGAGCGATTCTGGACCTCAAGGACCTAAACTATTACATCACTTACAAAAAGTTCAAGATGCAATCACTCCAGTCCATCCTGGGAGGCATCAGACAGGGAGACTTCCTGGTGTCAATAGACTCACGGAAGCGTACCTCCACATCCCTATCCATCCAGCTTACCGGTGGTTCCTCAGGTTCTGTTACAGGGGCAGGCATTTCCAGTACAACGCCTTTCCTTTCGGCCTTTCCTCGGCACCCAGGGTGTTCACCAAGATCCTGGCCCTACTAGCTGCCCAGTTGAGGAAAGTACCAATACGCGTCCAGTGTTACCTGGACGACATTCTGATCCAAGCGTCATCCTTCCAGGCAGCTCAGGCGGACCTGAAACTCACCATTCAGGTCCTCCAACAACATGGTTTCTCGGTCAATTTCCAAAAAAGCCAGACAGTTCCCTCATCCAGGCTTCTGCACCTGGGAGCCGTCATAGACACCACAAACGGCATGGTCTATCTCTCCCAGGAGCGATTGGTGAGCATCAGGGACCTGGCTCGCCAGGTATACAGGGACCGTCCCGTCCCACTGATCTTACTCTCCCAACTGTTGGAAAAGATGGTTTCCTGCATAGCCATAATTCCCTGGGCCAGGCTTCATTTGCGGGATCTCCAATGGTTCCTCCTACCATTTCAGCGGGTGAATGCCAGCGCATCCAACCATCAGGTCAGGGTCCCAGTTCACATCCTCAGGTCTCTGCACTGGTGGTTCTCACAATCAGTGACCAAGGGATCACCCTTCAAGGAACCAGACCGCATCACCATCACGACAGACGCTAGTCTAGTTGGTTGGGGAGCCCATCTACAGTCTCAGTTTGTGCAGGGCCGTTGGTCCCGCGCAGACTTGAGACACAACATCAATTGGCTGGAGCTCAGGGCCATCCACTTAGCTCTTCGCCAATTCGGGCACTGGATCAGGGGACATCACGTTCTGATCCTTACGGACAACGTGCCATCTAAGGCACATGTCAATCGTCAAGGGGGCACCAGGTCCAGGTCCCTTATGTCCGAGGCATGGCTCCTGGGTTCCTGGGCAGAATCCAACCTGGCCTCTCTCAGGGCCGAACACATCTCGGGGGTCGAGAACCAGCAGGCATATTTTTTGAGTCGCTCTACAGTGGACCCCTCGGAGTGGGGGTTGCATCCGGATCTGTTTTCCGAGATCTCCCACAGGTTCGGCCATCCAATCCTCAACCTGTTTGCGTCGTCAACCAATGCCCAACTCCCCAGGTACTACTCCTGCTATTTTCTTCCAGGGGTGGAAGGGACGGATGCCTTGCGGACCCCGTGGCCACAAGGTCTCCTCTATGCCTTCCCTCCCTCCCACTCATACCGGCGACAATCTGCAAACTACTCCAGGAGCAGGCGGAAGTGATCCTCGTGGCCCCGTACTGGCCACAGAGGCCGTGGTTTGCTGACTTGGTGAATCTTTCCCGGTCTCCTCCATGGAAGATTCCTCCACATCGCGTGTCCTGACACCAGGGGACCCTCCAACACCCGGACCCTCAATAGTTACAGTTGATCATCTGGCACTTGAGCGCAGTATCATGACACAAGAATTATTTTTCCCCCGTGCAATTATCATGATTCAGGCCTCTCATTGCCCAGCGACCAATCACATTTATGATTCTACTTGGAAAATTTTTTGCCATTGGTGTAGAAGGCAACAACTGGATATCTACAAATTGACCATCCTTCAGATCATAGATTATCTTCTGGATGGTCTGGACAGAGGCCTGGCCCCTGCGACTATTCGCAGACAGGTGGCGGCCCTGTCAACATTACACACTTGTGCGGATTCAGTTCCCTTAGCTAACCATCCTAGGATTCACGCCTTTATAAGGGTGCGTGCAACACCAGGTCTCCCATGGTACACAGATACCCCTCTTGGGAATTGCCTCGCGTCCTTCGCATTCTAACAAAACCACCCTTTGAGCCCATAGCTACTATTCCGTTGCGGAACCTGTCTCTTAAGGTTGCATTCTTAATTGCCATTACGTCAGCCAGACGTACCTCTGAGCTGGCTGCTCTATCAGTCAGGAATGACCTTTGTATCTTTCACAGCGATCGGGTGGTCCTTCGTCTGGATCCTGCCTTTGTGCCCAAGGTAAACTCGCTCTTGCATAGAGCACAGGAAGTCATCTTGCCCAATTTTTGCCCCAATCCTTCCCATGACTTGGAGCGGCAGTGGCACACACTGGACATCCGCAGGGCACTGCGGCGTTACATGAAGCGCAAGGAGCCGTTTCGTAGGTCTGAGGCCCTATTTATCTCCTTCTGTTCGGCTTCTCTGGGACAGAAGGGTTCCGCTGGCACTATTGGCAGTTGGATCAGGGCCTGTATCGCGGAGGCGTACCAGTCCTCTTCCCTGCCGGCTCCAAGTCATCTTACTGCCCATTCCACTCGCAGTGCTGCGACCTCTGCGGCATGGGCCACTCAGGCATCCATCGAGGAGATTTGCAGGGCTGCGACATGGTCCTCGCCCTCCCCGTTTGTACGCCATTACAGGATTGACCACTTTGCTGTGGCGGACGCCTCCTTTGGTCAGAGGGTCCTTCAGCAGGTGGTCTCCGGGAACACTATTCCGGCTTTATCTGTTTCCCACCCATCGGCACAGTGAGGCTTTGGTATGTCCCATTGGTGGATGCTCCATCTCCTGTACTGGAGAAGGGGCGTTGTCTTACCTGAATGCCTTTTCTCAGTACGGAAATGGAGAATCCACACCCGCCCTTCAGGTTAGTTAGGCCGAATTTAAGGGATTGAGAGCCAACACCTCGTCCACCTTCAGCCACTTTCGCCCTCGTTAAGACTGGATCTCCTAGCAAGAGGGGGCGTGTCAAGTTTGGCTACTTGGTCTCAAGAGCAGGCAGACAGAGAAAACCCATTGGTGGATTCTCCATCTCCGTACTGAGAAAAGGTGTTCAGGTAAGACAACGCCCCTTCTGTTTGATTTTTATTATCAGGATAATAACAGAATAACCGAGTTGGAAGGGATCTTGGAGGTCATCTAGTCCAAACCCCCTGCTCAGGCAGGAAACCCTATACCATTTCAGACAAATGGTTGTCCAATCTCTTCTTAAAAACTTCCAGTATTGGAGCACCTAACAACTTCTGGAGGCAAGTCGTTCCACTGGTTAATTGTTCTGACTGTCAGGAAATTTCTCCTTAGTTCTAGGCTGATGCTCTCCTTGATTAGTTTCCATCCATTGTTTCTTGTCTTTCCGGCTGATGCTTTGTCTTCCTCTCTTTCTTTCTCTCTTAAATCCTCTTAAAGATTTCATTCTTAGGAGTTCTCTCTTTAGCACCATGCTCCGGAGCTGCGATTTTTTCTCCCCTGCCTAAAAGGAATTTCTGCTATTCTTATTCCTGTTCCTTAAGCTTTCTTCAAAATCCTTACAATAGAACAGTGTTTCTCAACCTTGACAATGTTAAGGCATGTGGACTTCAACTCCCAGAATTCCACAGCCAGCAATGCTGGCTGTGGAATTCTGGGAGTTGAAGTCCACATGCCTTAAAATTGTCAAGGTTGAGAAACACTGCAATAGAACATTCATCTTTGCCTTTTAAACTTTTTTTTTGGGGGGGGAGGAACTTTGGTGATCCATCCACAGGAATGTCTTCGTACCCTGAGATATTGTGTTGGCACATCGTGTCTGAACTGGCAGTGGGATCTGCAGTTGGATCGAGAGGATGGTGGCAAAGGGTATGATCTGCTTTACGTTCATTCTATCGATGGTGGCAGACAGCTTGTAACAACAACACGTCAACAGGAAGGTTGAATATTATATCATCACCCATCCATCACACTGAATGTCAGCTCTTCAGCAGGTCCAATCAGCAGTTTTCATGGCTTTGTTAACATGAATGGAGTCATTTATTTGAAGAGCTGCTGTACGGTTTTGATCTTCCCTCATCTTTCGTTGTGTTGTAGCCTTTTCCCTAAAAAAAAAAGAAAAGAAAAGAAAAGAAAAAGAAGTAGGAGAAGAAAAAAAAAGGAGGTGGGCAGACAAAATGAAAATAGATGTCAAGTTGATACAGTACCAAGATCAAGGTTATTTTTTCATCAGCTCTAAACATTTTGATTTGTTTTGAGCTTAAATCTTACTCCCTTTTGTGTTGCTTTTGGTTTTATTTTTCTTTCCTTTATGCCATTTGGTTTTTTAGCATTTGTGCATATTTACGACCTCGGCGTTTGATGGCTACATGCCTTGTTTTCACAGATGGTCAGTGGAAGATTTTTTTTCTCCCTCCCTCCTATTCACGTTAGCTTGCATTTTGATTTTGCTATATTTGTCACAGTGCCATTGCTCAAAGCTAGTAAGTGCCCACGCGCATGGTAGGGACTGAGGATTTGAATATATATATGAAAAATGGAGGGGTCTTAACATTTATACTTGTGCATTTCTCTGCTTGTTTATTTAGGCCAGTGCCCCAGCCCTGCCTCCCCCCATGGCCCCCACCTCACCAGCAGCCCCCCCAGAGGAAAGTCGCCCCCGAGCATGGCCCACGCGGAGCAGTGCAGCCAAGAACATGGCAGCCGGGCAGTGGGGACAAGACTCTGCCCTCGTGCCCTGTCATGCGCAATTGATTCTGTGGGGCGCAGGCAGAGGGTGTGGCTGCCATGGCACTGCTGGGCCGCCTGGGCGATCTGTGGCAGGCTGTGGAGGCGGTGGGTGGCTCTGCTGGCAGGCGGGGCCAGGGGCGGGATCAGGGCGAGGTGGGGGCAGAGTGGGCAGGGTGGGAATGGGGCTCGTTTCGGGGCACTCGGTCTCTAAAAGGTTCGCCATCACTGATTTAGACTCTCCGGGGCACTCATAACACTTTTTAAACAATAAGAAAAATCTGAGAAGGAAAATACATAGAAGAAATTGATAGAGAAGCAGAAGGAAGAGAACTGGTTTTTTTCCTTCCACCATCAGAGGCATTTTTAGCGGGGGGGGGAAGCCCTTCACGTTTCGCCAACTCTCCGCATGCTGCATTGGTTGCCTATCGGTCTCCGAGCGCAATTCAAAGTGTTGGTCATTACCTATAAAGCCCTTTATGGCACTGGACCAGGATACTTACGGGACCGTCTTCTGCCACATACTTCCCTCCGACTGGTGAGAGCGCACAGGGTCGGCCTCCTCCGAGTCCCGTCAGCGAAACAATGTCGTCTGGCGGGTCCTAGGGGGAGGGCCTTCTCTGTTGTGGCGCCCACCCTCTGGAACCTACTGCCCCCTGAAGTCCGTGTTTCTCCCACCCTCCCGGCCTTCCGAAAGAATCTTAAAACCTATCTTTGCCGGCAGGCCTGGGGATGATTGTGGGTTGCTGTTTGAATGATGTATGTGTGTTGGGTTTTTTATTTTTAAATATTTCTTTGATTTGGACTTAGACTGTGATCAATGTTTTATATATGTTGTAAGCCACTCCGAGTCTTCGGAGAGGAGCGGCATATAAGTCCAAATAATTAATTAATTAATTAATTAATTAATTAATTAATTAATTAATTAATAAATAAATAAATAAATAAATAAATAAATAGGACGTCACAGTGGCTGCTTAAAACTCCCTGCTGATGTAGATATCTTTATCCAGAATTATTGTAACATCTGAATGGCCTTGGCATTTTTAAAACCTAAAAAAAAGGTGTGTGACCATCAGCATGGGCTTACTGTAATTAAAACAGTTATACAAGTTCCTCCTGTGGAAAATTCACAAGTCGCAGTGAACAAAGTTGCATTTAAATTGGGAGCAACTACTCTCACTGATTATAGGTAGTCCTTGCTTAACAACTACAATTGGGACCAGCAACTCTGTCACTAAGCAATTGGGTCGCTAAGCAAAACATCATAATGTGACCATAATGAACTTGCACTGTCACTTCCCATTTGGTCGAGTCACCATGAGTTGTTAAGCGAGACATTACTGTGACCACTAGTTGCCATTTCATTGACGCTTTCTCTGTTGACTCTGCTGGTTGGAAGCCAATTGTGAACTGTGCAAATGGCAATCACAGGACCAACAGTCTTTATGATGGGCCAATCAGAATGTTACTTGTTCAGTGCCACCTTAACTTCAAACATTCGCTAAACAGGGCAATCATTAAATGAGGACTACCTGTGTCTGATTAGGATAAATATCTCAGGGTGAGTGGATTTCTGTTTTGGTTTGGTTTGGTTTTTTTGGTTCTTTTGAGTCCGTTTTTGGCTCCTGGCTAATTCTCTGCAGCTTACTTGGCAAGATTTTTCAGAAGCGGTTTGCCATTACTTCTTTTCTAGGGCCGAGAGAGAGGGACTGGCCCAAGGTCACCAAGCTGGCTTTATGTCTAAAGCGGAACTAGAACTCACAGTTGCCCAGTTCCTAGCCTGATGCCTCGATCACTGTACCAAAATGTTTTTCTAATAAACAAGTGGGACCCGTGAAATTTGAATTTAGAGTTCCGAAGGTTTCTCCATGAGTTTTGAGGCTGCCTCATTCAACATCACAGAAGCTAGTCCTGTCCTTAGACTCGGCCCGTTTTTGTTTTTAATGATCCAGGTCTGGTCGGAAGAGTGATCATTAAATATTTTCACATCATTGTGAGCTGCTCAGTTTCCAAACATCCACAACATTTAAGCAAGGAGTGTCCCCCTGAATTTAAAATGCAATCTACCCAATTGGCTAATATTTATTTTAAGTATTTACTGTGAGCTTGTTGTTGTTCAGTCGCTAAATCTAGAACGGGTACAGAGTTCAGAGAAGAGCAACAAAGATGATTAGGAGACCGGAGGATAAAACATACAAAGAACAGTTGCAGGAATTGGGTATGTCTAGTTTAATAAAATGAAGGACTAGGGGTGACATGATAGCAGGTTTCCAATATCTAAGGGGTTGCCACAATGAAGGGGGTGGGGAAATCAACCTATTCTCCAAAGCATCTGAAGATAGGACAAGAAGCCAATGGGATGGAAACTAATCAAGGAGAGAACCAACCTGGAACTAAGGAGAAATTTCCTGACAGTTAGAACAATTAATAAATGAACGACTTGCCTCCAGAAGTTGTGGGTGCTCCAACACTGGAGGTTTTTAAGAGGAGATTGGACAACCATTTGTCTGAAATGGTACAGGGCAGGGGTGTCAAACTCAATTTCATTGAGGGCCACATCACTATTGCGGTTGTCCTCAGGGGGCCGGGTGGGTGTGGCCAGGGTGGGTGCAGCCTACTTGGTGGGCGTGGCCAGCTCTACACCATTCGCGTCAAGGGTGCCTGTGGGGGCCTGGGCAGGAATGGGATAGATCTGAGGGTCTCTGGCAGAAGGGGGGGGACTGGGGCAAGTGCCAAGGTATGGTCCACTGGAGGAGCCTCACTGTTCCTCTCAGGCCATGCGAGGGGGGGCCATGGAGCTAAGACTGAATGCCTTTCAGCATAGATGGCCACCACAAAATTGTACATTCGCTCCTGGCCGGCCTAGGCCAGGGCCAAGGCAGTGGGGGCCGTTCCCTCACTGTTTCCGGGATGGCTTTGCAGGCTACATGAAACCACTTTGCGGGCCGCATCCGGCCCCCGGGCCTTGTGTTTGACATGTCTGGTATAGGGTTTCCTCCCTGAGCAGCGGGCTGGACTAGAAGACCTCCACGGTCCCTTCTATCTCTGTTATTCTGTAACACATTTAGGTGATTTTTTTTTTTGCATGGGTTGACCTGTAGCAACAACTCCTTACGTGGATGGCGTTGATAATATTTGTGATGGTGCCATAAAATACCTTACCGTAGAGCTTTTAACCTTGGCCTCCTTGCCCTATGGCAGTGATGGCGAACCTTTTAGAGACCGAGTGCCCAAACTGCAACCCAAAACCCACTTATGCATCATCGAGTGCCAGGTGGGTGTGGCCCATTGGGTGGGCGTGGCCCATTGGGTGGGTGTGGCCCATTGGGTGGGCGTGGCTGCGGTGGTAACGGCCGACTGGGTGGGACTAAAAAGTTCAATCAATCCATTTCAACTTTGCAAGATCTTTTTTTTCCCCGCGAGAAGTTGAAATTGACTGATTGAACCTTTTTTTTTTTTTTTTTGCACATGGCGGTGGAGCCTAAAGCGAAAAGGTTTTATAAAACCCAGCTGAAGGCCTAGGACTGGGGCGACGGCGCGTGTGCCCACAGAGAGGGCTCTGAGTCCGCCTCTGGCACCCTTGCCATAGGTTCGCCACCACTGCCCTATGGCTAAATAGTTATTAATGTTTTTAGGGTGTCACTGATTTTCCTCTCTTCTGATATGCAACTTCTTACCTTCAAAGCAGCGTTACTCTATTCTCTCCTCTCGGAACATTCTTGTTATGCCATCTAGGGCAATAGATTAGAAACTGGTGCTGTGAACGGAGGGCTTGGCATCCATTTCACAAGCTGTCAGTCTGTCACCGTCTGCCGTCAGTTGGAAATAGTTGAATGGCAGGGGACATCTAGCATCCTTGTTCAGAAATGTGCCAGGGGTAGGAGTGTGTAATTAAACACAACACTAGACTTCCAAAAATTCCTCTGCTTTTTTCTGAACTCTGAAATGGTATATTTAAAAAGTCTATGCGTTAAGACAGATCTTTTGGCAGGTCAACAACGAATCACACCTTGGACTGACTTAAGAGCGTATCAGACTTTGCCACTAAGCAACGTAATGCAGTAGGGAATCAGGACGGAGAACATGCACTTGCTAGCGTTCATTCTCGCTGAAGATGCAGCAATAGTCTTTAAATTTCGTAATACCTGCCCATCATCTTTTTGTATGTTATTTGTTCAACATTTTATGCTGTGGGTGCAAACACGAGAAATCAAGATCTGTGGTATATAGAATAGAATAGAATAGAATAGAATAGAATAGAATAGAATAGAATAGAATAGAATAGAATAGAATAGAATAGAATAGAATAGAATAGAATAGAATAGAGCTGAACGGGACCTTGGAGTCAAGGTTAATCAAAAGGTTAAAGTCCTCCTTTGTTGCTGTTTCCCTGTTCATTAGTACAGTAGAAAACAATAAAACAAGACTGCCAAAAGAGACATGGATAATAACCGAGTCAACAGTGGAAAGCGTTTTATCATTTTTTGTGCGTGACTTGTACAACCCTATGAACTGCAAGTGCAACACAACAACTGATCCTCTCTGGGGGGAACATTTGTTATTGATGCAACAATTGGAGACAAAAGATGGCAGTCTAATGGTAGTTATTTGTTGAGCCTACATGATGCTGGCACGAGATTCCAGTCCACAAGCATATATCGGTATTTCTCGAATTGCGGCCACAGTGAAGACCAGAATTTTTGTTGCTAAGCAAGACAGTTGTTAAGTGAGTCGTGCCCGATTTCACAACCTTTATTTGCCATGGTTTTAAGTAATCACTGCAGTTGTTAAATGAATCATGTGTTTGTTAAGCAAAGCTGGCTTCCCCATTAACTTTGCTTTGTTGGAAGCTGGCTGGGAGAGTCCCAAATAGTGATCACATGACCCTGGGATGCTGCAAGCATTGTAAATACATGCATGTTGTAAACAATCATATCTTGATCATGTGATTGTGGGGATGCTGTGACATCCATAAGTGCAAGCACCGGTTAATCAGAATAGAGCTGGAAGGGACCTTGGAGGTCATCTAGTCCAACCCCCTGCTCAAGCAGGAGACCCTATATCATTTCAGACAGTTGACTATCCAGTCTCTTCTTAAAAACCTCCAGTGATGGAGCGCCCACGATTTCTGGGGGAAAGCTGTTCCACTGGTTGATTGTCCTCACTGTCAGGAAGTTTCTCCTTAATTCCAGGTTGCTGCTCTCCTTGATCGGTTTCCAACCATTGTTACTTGTCCTTCCCTCTGTTGCTCTGGTGAACAAGCTGCCCCGCTCTACATCAGATACTGGAAGACTGCTATCATGTCTCCCTTATTTCTTCTTTTCTTTAGACTAGCCAAACCCAAGTTCTGCAACCGTTCTTCATACGTTTTAGCCTCCAGTCTTTGATCATAGAGGTCATAGATTTAGATATCATTCAGGGGCCACTCTATCTTTCAGACTCAGATGGTACCATGACAATATTATCTGTTGCTTTTGGAGAAGCTCTTCTGTCAATCTTCCATGCTTCATGCACTCCAAAAACGTCGAGACTACAATTCCCGATGTTCTCAGCTATCAAGACCAAACAGTTGGAGTCTTGGTCTCCAGTGTGGGGGATCTATAACAAAATAACAGACTTGGAAGGTACCTTGGAGGTCTTCTAGTCCAACCCCTCTTCAAACAGGAAACCCTATACCAGGTGTAGGCAACCTTGACTCTTTTATGACTCGTGGACTTCAATTCCCAGAATTCCTGAGCCAGCCATGCTGGCTCAGGAATTCTGGGAATTGAAGTCCACGAGCCATAAAAGAGCCAAGGTTGCCTACCCCTGCCCTATACCATTTCAGACAAATGGTTGTCCAATCTCTTCTTTAAAATTTCCAGTGTTGGGGCACCCACAACTTCTGGGAGCAAACCGTTCCACTGATTAATTGTTGTAATTGTCTGGAAATTTCTCCTTCGTTCTAGGTTGTTTCTCTCCTTGATTGGTTTCCATCTATTGCTTCTTTTTCTGCCTTCAGGTGCTTTAGGGAATAGGTTGACCCCCTCTTCTTTGTGATATTGGAACGCTGTTATCATACCATCCCTAGTCTTTCTTTTCATTAAACTAGACATACCCATTTCTTACAACCATCCCACATTAGCCTCCAGTCCCCTAATCACCTTTGTTGCTCTTCTCTGCACTCTTTCTAGAGTCTCAACGTCTTTTTTTATATTCTGAAAACCAAAACTGGATGCAGTATTCCAACGGTGGCCTTACCAAGGCCTTGTAAAGTGGTATTAACACATCACAAGATCTTGATTCTATCCCTCTGTTAATGCAGCCTGGGACTGCGCTGGCTTTTTTGGTTGGTTGATGTGAACATGCATACATTTTACTCTGGAAGGGTAAAAACAAATCCCTTCTACATAACCAGAACTTAATTTTGGAACTACTGTCGTGACTTCCAACTGCAGCTTGTGAGTAAACTACACAGGATTCCACATGCTTCCGTTGTACAGCATTTGTTGATGCTTTCCACATTCACAGGAAGTCTCACAAGTAGTTACAGGTGTCTGTTGTAAGCCACCAAGGCATACGTAAGGAACAAAGAATTTCTGCCCCCTTTTTTTTTAAAATGAGGATCTCAACGTAGACAGGTCAATTTCCAGAGACAATCAGCTAATCGTGGCAACAGAATTGAAAGAGTTTGGTATCACCCAAGCAAAACAGTCTTGAATTTCCTAAATCAGGGGTCCCCAACCTATGGTCCGTGGCCCGGTACCAGGCCATGGCCTCTTGGCCACCGGGTCGCGGGAACAGCTGGCGAGCCTCCCCACTCGCGGTAGTGCTGCTGTGCAGGCACTAGCAGCCCCATTTACGCATGCATGCATGCCACCAGCAACACGTGGGCGCTAATGGCCCATTTGCACATGCATGCAGGCCCCAGCAGCGCCAGCATGCTGCCATGGGTGCTTGCATCCTGCTTGTGTATGTACGTGCGTTAGCGCCACTGTGCACACGCCCATTTGTGCATGCGTGCGTGGGGTGCATGCGTGCACATTTCCCTGCACCTCCGTTTTCCGGGCTGCCAAGCCAGGAAGATTGGGGAACTCTCTCCTAAATGATCCAAGCCAAATCCACCAAGCACTGAGAATGGAGGAAGAGGGGGTGGAGAGGGGTGGATTACAATGTGTTGCCATAAAGGCCTTGAGAAAAATAAAATGTGCCATTTCTGTAACATGTTCCAGAGAAGCCATGCGGGTGATAGAATGGATGTCGAGCCAGGTCTGACATGTGCAGTATGGCTAAGTAACTGAGTCACTCTATTGTTTAGTAAACAATTGCCAGTGAAGCACAGCCTGGGTCTTGACCTCCTGTTTACATGAAAGTGAGGACTCCCTATCCTGTGTGGGCTGCAATTTTCTTTGCTCTTCTCGGCTTCTCATTGAAATGTTAACCCTTCGATGTCGAAGGTTTTCCTTTCTTTGGCATCTGAACAAGAGGAAGGAAACCAGGTGGATCCATTCTACAACTTAAGCTTTAAGACAGGGCTCTTCAAACTTGGCCCTTTTATGACTTGTGGACTTCAACTCCCAGAATTGCCTGGCTGAGGAATTCTGGGAGTTGAAGTCCACAAGTCATAAAAGGGCCAAGTTTGAAGAGCCCTGCTTTAAGAAGATAACGGTATTGGGGAGAATATTAATTGCATTCAACTATCATGGATCCTAATTGGGCTTAAATGTACAGTATATGCAGCTGTGATTCTCTCTCTCTCTCTCTCTCTCTCTCTCTCTCTCTCGCTCTCTCTCGCTCTCTGTGTGTGTGTGTGTGTATGTCTGTCTATCTATCTATCTATCTATCTATCTCAGGGGTGTCAAACTCAATTTCATTGAGGGCCGCATCAGCATTGCGGTTGCCCTCGGGTGGCCAGGATGGGTGCGGCCTACTGGGTGGGCGTGGATGGAGTGGGTGTGGCCTACTAGGTGGGCGTGACCAGCTCTACATCATTCGTATCAAGGGTGCCTGTGGGGGCCTGGGCAGGAGTGGGACAGATCTGAGGGTCTCTGGCAGAAAGGGGGGGACCAGGCAGAGCCCATCAAGCCGGATATGTGAAGCAGGCGAGGGCCATTTGCTGGCCACTTCCAGGCGATGATGCATTTCTTCATTCCTCACAAAGGGAGACCCCTCCCCAGCATGCACCCAGAGGGCGGGGCCAATGCGGCAAGGGGCTGGTTCCTTGCTGTTTCCAGACGGCCTTGTAGAGCTAAGACTGAATGCAGTTCAGCATAGATGGCCACCACAAAATTGTACATTGGCTCCCGGCCAGTCTGGGCCAGGGCCAAGGCAGCGGGGGCCGTTCCCTCACTGTTTCGGGGATGGCTTCGCGGGCCACATGAAACCACTTTGCGGGCCGCATCTGGCCCCCGGGCCTTGTGTTTGACATGTCTGATCTATGTATTCATTTATCCGTCTTTCTATTTATTTATCTAATTTATACCATCCCCTTTCTCACAAGACATAAAAACGTGCCAGAAACATAAAACAAAGTAAAAACAACTCAAATATCTATAGACAAAAGAAACGTATTACACACCTAACAATGTAATGCAACAGAGCTCGTATTATCCCATCTGAAAGAAAATACGTCTTATTAGAATTACCCTGAGAGCTGTGATTTCACACCAAAATATCTGTTAAACCTGCATCCTTGCATCTGTAAGACAGGTTAATGCCTCCAGAAGTTTGTGGGTGCTCCAGAACTGCAGATTTTTAAGAAGAGATTGGACAGCCCTAGGTTGGCAGGAGCTGGGCAAGGAACAGGAGCTCACCCGTCGCCCAGCGCTCGGGTCTCAAACTCGGGTTATTAGCTTTCCATTCGACAAGCTCAGCTTCTTAACCACAGAGCCATCGCGCTCCCCTCTGGAGTGGTGTAAAGGATAAAACTTAGCTACCATTTGAAATTCCCACCTCTGAACTTCCCAGTCCCCCCCCCACTTATAAAGAGTGAGGTTCTAGAAACCAGCTACAAACTCTAGTTATACGGATTATGAATTCATTCTCTCTGTATTTATTGCAGCTTTGCTTCTCTTTATGGGTTAGGGCAGTGATGGCGAACCTTTTAGAGACCGAGTGCCCAAACCGCAACCCAAAACCCACTTATTTATCACAAAGTGCCAGGGCCCGCATCAGCATTGTGGTGCCCTCGGGGGGGAGGGGGCAGGGAGGTGCCTCTGAGTGCTGCCTCTGGCATGCAAAAATGGGCCACCATGCTGCAAGGCGCAAAACGACCGCCACCACACCACAGGGTGCAGATACAAGGCGCTGCACCGTGCAAGAATGGGGCAGGGCTAGAGAGTATCACGCAGGCACTAGCCCTGCCCCATTTGCAGTGTGTGCGTACTCGCGGCCTCATGCGCACATGCACGCCTGTAAAATGCTTTCCCCTCTCTTTTCTTCCAGTCCACCAATCGACAGTGGTTGGTGACCTCTGCTCTACCACCTCTGCTCGAGCTTGCTAGTTGTTTGCTTTGCCTCCTTTGTGCTGTGCGGGGCTCCTGCTCCGGGCGGCAGTGGCAGCCTGATGGACCTGCTGCTGGAGGCGGTGGCATGCGTGCCAACAGAGAGGGCTCTGAGTGCCGCTCCTGGCACGTATGCCATAGATTTGCCACCATTGGGTTAGGGAATTCTGTAAAGACACCTCTTAAAAGCTTACAGTCGTATTCAGTGAGGGGGTTGGATAATACTTTAAAACGGAATTGCTGTAAAATTCAGCCCAAATGGGCCTAAAAATAAATTTGGGAAGAGTGTGTGTGTGTGTGTGTGTGTGTGTGTGTGTGTGTGTGTGTGTGTGTGTGTGTGTGTGTGTGTGACTGTTAGAGATTCTGGATAAGTAAGGGTGAGTTTGAAGGTCTGGAGAAGGCATTGTTTTTTCAACTTCAATACAAAAAAAAAAATAATAAAATCCCCTGGCTGATAAATGTTAGTTACATTAAAAAAATAATCTTTCCTCTGCTTTGGTGGTCTGGGGAGTTTATATAATCAAAAGGTTAAAGTCCTCCTTTGTTGCTGTTTCCCTGTTCATTAGTACAGTAGAAAACAATAAAACAAGACTGCCAAAAGAGACATGGATAATAACCGAGTCAACAGTGGAAAGCGTTTTATCATTTTTTGTGCGTGACTTGTACAACCCTATGAACTGCAAGTGCAACACAACAACTGATCCTCTCTGGGGGGAACATTTGTTATTGATACAACAATTGGAGACAAAAGATGGCAGTCTAATGGTAGTTATTTGTTGAGCCTACATGATGCTGGCACGAGATTCCAGTCCACAAGCATATATCGGTATTTCTCGAATTACGGCCACAGTGAAGACCAGAATTTTTGTTGCTAAGCAAGACAGTTGTTAAGTGAGTCGTGCCCGATTTCACAACCTTTATTTGCCATGGTTTTAAGTAATCACTGCAGTTGTTAAATGAATCATGTGTTTGTTAAGCAAAGCTGGCTTCCCCCATTAACTTTGCTTGTTGGAAGCTGGCTGGGAGAGTCCCAAATAGTGATCACATGACCCTGGGATGCTGCAAGCATTGTAAATACATGCATGTTGTAAACAATCACATCTTGATCATGTGATTGTGGGGATGCTGTGACATCCATAAGTGCAAGCACCGGTTAATCAGAATAGAGCTGGAAGGGACCTTGGAGGTCATCTAGTCCAACCCCCTGCTCAAGCAGGAGACCCTATATCATTTCAGACAGGTGGCTGTCCAGTCTCTTCTTAAAAACTTCCAGTGATGGTGCACCCACAACTTTTGGAGGCAAGTTGTTCCACTGGTTAATTGTCCTCACTATTAGGAAGTTTCTCCTTAATTACAGGTTGCTTCTCTCCTTGATTAGTTTCCAACCGTTGTTTCTTTCCTTGCCTTCTGTTGCTTTGGAAAATATCTTGACCCCCTCTTCTTTGTGGCAGCCCCTCAAATCCTGGAGTAGCTATCATGTCCCCACCAGTCCTTCTTTCTCTATACTGGCCATACTCAATTCCTGCAACTGTTCTTCATATATTTTTGTCTCCAGCCCTTTAATCACCTTAGTTGCTCTTCTTTGCACTTTTTCCCAAAATCTCAACATCTTTTTTGTAATGTGGTGACCAAAACTGGATGCAGTATTCCAGCTGTGGCATTACTAAGTCTTTATAAACCAGTACTAATACTTCATGTGATTTTGATTCTATGTCTCCGTTTATGCAACCAAGGATTGTACTAGCTTTTTTGGCTGCTGTCAAACACTGCTGGATCATGTATAAGTGATTGTCCACTAGGACTCCAAGGTCCCTCTCACAGTTACTGTTTTTGAGCCAGGTTTCACCTAATCTCTACTTGTGCTTTTGGTTTTTTTCCTGCCTAGGTGTAAAACCTTGCTTCTCCCCATATTAAATTTCATGTTTTGGATAGGGCCCATTGTTCAAGTCTGTCAAGATTTTTTGGAACCTGAGCTTGTCTTCTGGGGTGTTGGCTATTCCTGCCAGTTTAGTGTCACTTTTTTTTTCAGTACAGTTGTAACTTCGAACAGTTGCTAAACAAATGGTTGTAAGTCAAGGACTCTTTGTGTATACTACCACCTGGTATATATTGCTACCAAATGTGTGGTACTGCTATTTAACTATCAAGTGTGGTCCACCATCTACACCTTAAGGTCCAATTCAGCTGATCGATTGCTAAACATGCCTATGCACAAGAATCTTCTCAACTAATGGTTAACACCTGCTTGGGGTTAAATACAAGCAGGGCTGTATCTTAGTTCGCTTGTGGCTACATTGGGATTCTAGGCTGATTCCTCTTTTCATTCCACCCCATGTCGTACCACTCCTGATTAGAAAACAAAAGAAGCTGACGCTTTCAGACATGTTGACTAGGCGGCATAACATACCCTCCAGATATCTTCAGGATTTCTGTTGCATTTGCTGAGCCTTAACATGATCACAAGGCAACAACTGCTTAAGCCTAGGACAGTTCTGTTTGTGCAGATTAGAAGTTAGCTTTTCGCAGAATCTTTAGGGTTTCTCCATAAACCACTTCCTTCCATCTTCTTAGCTTGATCTCTCAGTGTATCTGGCAGAACATGAGGGTTGGGGAGCTTCGTGGCACGCCAGGCTGGCATGTATCCCCATAAGTGTGAACAAAAATGCTCACTGAGCAAACAAATACGAATGGCATATGCGCCTATCTTTGGGACGGTGCAGCATAAGAAAAGAGTTCAATCTTGTGGCCGAAAGAAGCCAAAATGAAAATTGAGCCTTGAATTATGCAGTTGGGAAGGTCTACATTTTGGCAAACTCTGCCCTTACTGAGTTCACACACTCTCCAGGATTTTGCCAAATGCACCAGCCAAAAGGACGTCTAAATAGGAGCGTTCCAATTGTCAGGGCAGCTCCCACTTGGCCCAGTCCTGTGGCAGAATATTATTGGCCTGGACTGGAAGTATGTGTGTGGGCTGAGAGGTAGCAGGAGAGAGGGGGAGGATGCATTTAAACTTTGATCTATCATCCGGTCAATCTGAAATACTTCTGTGTACATCCAGTGAATTCAACCGAAACCCAAATCGGTGCTGCTGGAAAGAAGAAGAAAAAAATGACTGTGGATGAGACATCCGCATGGCAGTCCATGTCGTTCGAAAGACACCTTCCATATGGTTCAGTCTAATAATAGAGCATTTTTGCCTGCTTTCGTGTTGGCTGTGGAGTCTGCGAGGGAAATGAGGAAGGCCAAGCTTCTTTCAAATCTGGAGGTCCACCAGCGATGGAGAATCTTTTGATAGCCAACAAGGACAAAGGACATAGCAAGTCAGAATATGAAAACTGGGCAGTCATGTCATATCTATAGATGGAGGCCAGCATTTCCTCTTTATTCCTTAATTTTGCTCAGGAGGGAAGTTGCCACATTAAAAATATACCCATCGCCTACAGATTACAGCTTGTGTTATGTCCTTCCATCACAGTGTGGCGAACACCATGCTGCCGGTCTTCAGCGGCCTCAAAACATGCCATTGCACATGTGCCTCTGAATACCGATAGCCTGAATACAGATACTCTGAATACTATCTGTATTCAGAGACACATATGCAGTGACATGTTTTGAGGTCGCTGAATATCGACTATCAGACTATCAACCGCCTCGGAATACAGATAGTCCTCGACTTGCAATTGTTTGGTTAGTGACCATCTGAAGTTACAATGGCACTGAAAAAAGTGACATATGACTATTTCTTACACTTACGACCGTTGCAGCATCCCCATGGTCAGGTGATTGAAATTCCGATGCTTGGCAACTGGATCATAGTTATGACAGTTGCAGTGTCCCAGGGCCACATAATCACCTTGTCATGGTTCCGACAGATGAAACTCTTCAAAGAACTTTGAGGCATTGTTTACCTTAAAGAATCTTTATTCAAGTTGCTTGGCATCAGCACGTACATGGTCAAAGCCGAAATCTGAATTCTTCTCCCCTAAACACATAGTATCAAAGCACATTTCCCTCCTCTAATTAACAGTCATAAATCACATTCTCCAATTAGTTTGAAATGCAGACCTTCCCTCCAGTTCTTCAGCCCACCATTTCTTATCATTTATTTATTTTATTTTTATTTATTAAATTTTTATACCGCCCCTCTCCCGTAGGACTCGGGGCAGTTCACAACAGAGTAAAAACATAAAAACAATAAATATTTAAAAATAAATTAAATTAATATTAATACAAGGCTGTTGCTAAAAACCTGTTAAAAACCCAATTCTAAAACCCAAACAGCCTTGTTTAAAAATTTTAAAACCCGAGGAGATCTAGGCCAGGCCGGCTTGATTGAAGAGATGAGTCTTCAGTTCTCTTCTGAAGGTGCGGAGATCATGACATGTCCGGAGTTCTGGGGGGAGCTCGTTCCACATCGTCGGTGCCCCCACAGAAAAGGCTCTCCCCCTGGGCGCCACCAGCCGACACTGCTTAGCCGATGGCACCCTGAGGAGGCCCACTCTGTGGGAGCGAACTGGTCGATGGGAGGTATTTACTGGCAGAAGGCGGTCTTGTAAATAACTGGGTCCTATGCCATGGAGCGCTTTAAAAGTGGTAACCAGTACCTTGAAGCGCACCCGGAAAGCCACCGGCAACCAGTGCAGCTCGCGCAGGATAGGGGCCATTCGTACCCGCCAGGGTGCCCCACCACCACCCGCGCGGCCGCATTCTGCGCCAGTTGAAGCCTCCGCATGCACTTCAAGGGGAGCCCCATGTAGAGAGCATTACAATAGTCCAGTCTGGAAGTGACGAAGGCATGGGTGACCGTGCGTAGCACATCCTTATCTAGGAAGGGGCGCAACTGGCGTACCAGACGAATCTGGTAAAACATCCTCCCGGCCACGGACGTCAGATGGTCCTCAAGGGACAGCCGTGAATCTAGGAGGACTCCCAAGTTGCGAGCCCTTCCCGTGGGGGCCACTGACTCACCCCCAATAGACAGCGATGGAGTCAGCTGGTTGTACCGGGACGATGGTAACCACAGCCACTCGGTCTTGGAGGGGTTGAGCTTGAGACCGTTCTTTCCCATCCAGATCTACACGGCCTCCAGGCACTGGGTCAGCACGTCAAGAGCTTCATTTGGGTGGTTCGGAGTGGAAATGTACAGCTGAGTATCATCAGCGTACTGATGGAATTCCACCCCAAAACCTCGGATGATCTCACCCAGCGGCTTCACATAAATGTTGAACAACAAGGGCGAGAGGACCGGCCCCTGAGGTACCCCACAATCAAGGGGCCTCGGGGTCGACCTCTGACCCCCTGTCAACACAAACTGCGTCCGGCCAGAGAGGAAGGAAGAGAACCACCGAAGCACGGTGCCCCCTATACCCAGCCCCGCCAGCCGGCGCAGCGTGATACCATGGTCGATGGTATCAAAAGCCGCTGAGAGGTCCAATAGCACCAGGATAGAGGAGCAACCCCTGTCCCGGGCCCACCAGAGATCATCCACCAATGCGACCAAAGCTGTTTCCATGCTGTAACCTGGCCTGAAGCCCGACTGGAACGGGTCCAGGTACGACGATTCCTCCAGGTGCTGAGGGAACTGTTGAGCAACCACACTCTCAACAACCTTCGCAACAAAGCGAAGGTTGGAGACAGGACGGTAATTAGATAGAACAGCCGGGTCCAAGGCGGGCTTCTTGAGGAGGGGTCGCACCACTGCCTCTTTCAGGGCGGCGGGGAAGACACCCTCACTCAACGAGGCATTGATAATTGCCTGGAGCCAGCCTCGCGTCACCTCACTGGAGGCCAGTACCAACCAGGAGGGACACGAGTCCAATAAACATGTGGTTGCTCTAAGACCTCCCAGCAACCTGTCCACGTCATCAGGTGTCACGTAGTCAAACTCAGCCCAGATAGTAGTCTCAAGACCGGCCTCAGCCACTTCTGCTGGACTGCCTTTGTTGAAGTTAAAGCCTTCCCGAATCTGAGCAATTTTGTCATACAGGTATTGCACAAAATCCTCAGCTCTTCCCTCCAAGGGGTCCCCCCTCACCTCCCGATGAAGGAGGGAGCGGGTTACCCTAAACAGGGAGGCTGGGCGGTTATCTGATGACGCAATAAGGGCAGTGACATAAGAACACTTCTCTGCCCTTATTGCCACTAAGTAAGTCCTAATATGGTCTCTTACTCGTGTTCGGTCAGACTCAGAGCGACTCGCCCTCCAACTGCTCTCTAGGCGTCTTTTCCGGCGCTTCATCTCCCTCAGCTCCCCGTTAAACCAGGGAGCTGAACGAGAACCACGCCGGTTCAGAAGCCGCAAAGGCACAACCCTATCCAAGGCATCAGCAGCTGCCCTATCCCAGGCAGCTACCAGCGCCCCGACCGAGTTGTGTGTTATATATGTTAGAGCCTCCGGTATTGGCCCAAGCTTCGTCTGGAACCTCTCGGGTTCCATCAGTCGCCTGGGGCGGTACCAAACAATTGGTTCCGCCTCCCTGCAGTGGGGTGTAGCGGTACAAAAGTCCAGGCGTAGGAGAGAGTGATCTGACCATGACAAAGGTGTAATAACTATATTTCTCGTATCCAGATCACTCAGACACTGACCAGAGACAAAAACCAGGTCAAGCGTGTTTCCCCCCGTGTGTGTGGGACCTTGAATTACCTGGGTCAAGTCCATGGCTGTCATGGAAGCCATGAACTCCCGAACCTCCCCAGACACCTCGCCCGCAGACGGCAGATTGAAGTTGCCCATGACCACTAGCCTGGGGACCTCAACCGCCACCGCAGCGATGATGCCCAAGAGTTCGGGCAGGGTGGTTGACACGTGGCAGGGAGCCAGGTACGTAAGCAACACCGCCCTCGGACCCCCATGGTCCCACCTCACAAGGAGGGATTCACAGCCTGCCGTCTGAGGAACAGTGACTTCCCTTGGCCTGAGACCTTCCCTAATCACAACTGCCACTCCCCCACCCCTGCCCTGAGTTCTCGGCTGGTGAACTTATTTCAAACAACCTTAAAAAACACTCTACCACGATGTGGTTATGACCTAACTAATTCCCATACACATTCTTCCTCCCCCCCTCCCAGTATCATCTAATTCTAACTCTAAAAGTAACACACAAGTTAAGGGGAAATTGGCTGCATCTTCATATATTGTCAGAGCAAGAACATCCGATGTTAGCAGCGTTGACACACCTTTTGCAATCTTCTGACAAGGAAAGTCAAGGGGGAAGCCAGATTCCCCTAACAACCATGTTACTAACTTAACAACGGCAGTGATTCACTTAACAACTATGGCAAGAAAATGGGGGGGGAACTGACTTAATAACTGTCTCACTTAGCAACAGAAATTTTGGGCTCAATTGTCGGCGTAAGTTGAAGACTACCTCTAGTTTCTGCAAAGTAATGGCTCTCTATACCAGGTGATTTTGGGAGAGTCACCCTCTCTCAGCTACACCGCCTTACAGGATCACTATGCTGCTGCAAACTTAGAAGAAGTAGAGTTTTGTATGTTGCCAAGTTGTGACATGAGTGCCAAGAGGGTAGCTGAAATGTAGAACTAACCATGTCACCAAAATACAGTGAAAGTGACATGTCAAGATGACATTAGGTGAGAGAAGCTTCAGAGGAGTTTTGGGAGAACCCAAAGGTTTTTCATCAAGTCTAATCAGTTGTTTTGCTTCTCATCCTGGACGTTCAGCTCCATGCTGTAACAAAACCCCTGGACTTATTTTGCGGTGGTGCCCAGCTCTTTGATTCATCATTGGACGTCATGGTGCAAACAGTGCCACAAATATTTTCAGAATGGACGTTCTCTCCTGTGGAGGCGGGCACAACCAAACAGTTGAATCAGGAAGAGTCCCAACATGCTTTAAAACTGACTCTGTTCTGATTAATGAAAGTGTTTTGATGGGCAAATCTTTCCCTTTTTGAAATTGCTAAATGGATTTTGCCAAAGGGAGGTGGATTGTCCCTCTGTCGGCAGGCTGCCGTTAATTTGTGAGTGGGATGGGATGGGGAAAGCAGATCTTTTTCCTTTTTTTTTCAATATCTTTTTTTAATTAATTTTATAATTATAAATATAAATATAACCAAAAAAATCAAATTAAAACAGCTCAACTGAGTACAATCATTTACAACTTTTTCCATCACAAAAACAAAACATAAAAACTTAGCTAAAATAGTTAAAATAACTATGGGTATTGCTCGTCGGCACACCCCCCCACCACATCCCCCTCTTCCTTTCTCCCTACCCCTACTTCTATCCACCCACTCTCTGCCTCCCTCTCTCTCCTCCCTCCTCCTACCACCTCCCTACTTCCCTCTGACCTTCACTCCTCACCATCCCCTCCAGATGACTGAAGGATGGCATGCCCATGAATTAAAATTCTCTCCTGCGAAGCATGTCATTCAGCACATACTACTCTCAGACTAGAATAACGGAATAGCAGAGATGGGAGGGACCTTGGAGGCCATCCAGTCCAATGTCTTGCTCAAGCAAAAGACCCTATACTATTTCAGACAGATGTTCGTCCAATCTCTTCTTAAAAACGTCCTATGATGGAGCACCCACAACTTCTGAAGACAAGCCGTTCCACTGGTTTATTGTTCTAATTCCATCCATGGCTTTTTGTTCTGCCTCGCGGTGTTTTTGAGGTCTTTTTCTCTCTTCTTTGAATGACTTAGCTATTGGGTTTGGGCCCTCATGCTGTTGAATTATGTGGCCTTCAAAGTTCAGAACCCGAATCCTGAGCAGGACTAAATAGACCAAGAAGCAGCACTTAGTTTGAAGTGTGGTGAAAAAAGCTGCAATAGAGGGTGTTTTAGCATGGACTGAAGTCCGAGGCAACCTCGGTTTTATAAACAGGAAGCCTTCCGAATACAGCAAAAATGTTGGCCATATTTTGAAGTAATCCACTTTGGCATCTGAAGAGGAACGCTCCTATTGGAGAATTAGATTTAGGATCTAGAATTTCAGAGCTGTACCACAGAACTGAAAGCCAGACGGAAGACAACATGAAATGTTGAAATGTTGAAACTTGAAATGTTGAAGTGGGATTGTGTTACCTGAGGGATTGTCTTCTCCCAATGGTTGCTACCTGTCGAATTTGGTCTGACAGGTTGGGCATGCTACGGGATTGTCAGCCAAGGAATGTCGGCTGGACGGGACTAGATGTGCCTTTGCTGTTGCCTGCTTTCCGCCACATTTTCCCTCAGAGATCAGGATGACCCCAACTTTGCTGGTCTTTCATCAGGTCTTGGAGACCATATTATGTGCCCTGGTCTGGGGCCCTGAGTGTGTAAAGGGCCCATTTCCTGGCTATATTGACATTTATGATGGCTATTTTTCCTCAACTGCCACATATACTTAGCTTTGTACTATGTTGTTAGCGGTTTTTAATTGTTTTATGATTGTTCGCCGCCCAACATCACTTGTAAAATGGGGAAAAACTCAGTTGACAACTGTCTCGCTTAGCAACAGAAACGTTGGGGCTCAGTTGTAGTTGTAGGTCGAGGACTACTGTATTCTTTTGTGTAGCTTATTATAAGACAATATCTCTTCTTCGAGGGATTCCACTGGATTGGGGTCTTCATACTTGGCAACTTTAAGACTTGTGGACTTCAACTCCCAGAATTCCTCAGCCAGCCCTAGTTGACTGAGGAATTCTGGGAGTTGAAGTCCACAAGCCTTAAAGTTGCCAAGTATGAAGACCCCTGCACTGGGTGATCACTCTTCATCTCCCTTTTCTATTCTCTGTAAACAATAGCACTGGGTTTCGTAGAATAGTCCAGAAATACCTTGCTGTTTCACTAGCTGAAATGAGCATTGAGGAAATAATTAATTAGGCCTTTTAAAAACTTATGCTTTTCTTCCCCTCTAACCCCCTTCTACATCCCAGCAGAGACATGACTTGAAAAGTTGTCCTGTCTTTGATTTAAATCATTTAATTTGTGGACTAGCAGGTCTTTTGTTTTCAAATCAAATAATGTATTTTGTTCATGCAAATGTTTCTGATATATATATAGAAAGAGAGAGAGGTGGGGGGGAACAGTGTTTTGCTACTTGATTGGTTCAGTGTAACTATTGGAGCCACCTCTGCCTGATTTGTTTTATAATTAAAGCTTTTTGCAACTCACTTTTCACCTCCCTTGCTCCGCCACCGATTCCCACGTGCCATTTTTCTCCCTTTCCTCAGCACCAAGATTGACTGAAGGTTCACACAAGTCATGGCTCGGAGGGGCACCATAAAAGCATGGCTGACTGTTTTGACATGGTTTGTTTTGGAGTGACAGCCTCTGAGAATTATCTCAGCTTTCCTTTTGATGGCGACTAATTGAATTATTTTATTATACTGCATGTTTGAGTAGCGAGAGGTGAGGGGGTCACCTTGCCCCCGAAACAGAGACTCCAGTGTCAGGCTGCAGTGAAAATCAGCTAAAAGCGATTCCAGTTGAACTTGCGAAAATAGATAAATAGATCTTGTGCGCTCACCACGTGATCGTTTGGCAGTTCTACATATAAATGCATATGAAAGCATCTTCCGGCCTTAGGACTGCAGGATTCCTACTCAGAGAAAGCCTATATATATATATGGAGAGGGAGAGAGAGAGAGGGGGGGGAGGGAGGGAGGGAGGGAGAGAATAAAGGTCTTATCTTAAAACTGTTAAGATTGGGTAACCCTGCAATAATGTCAGGTGCAAAGAATCAGGACCATCCATTAGGTTGCAGCACAACAAATCTAGTCAACTAAAGTTCAAAAGTAAATTGGCACCAAATAAGGGAGGGGTTGAACTTAGACCATTTGTGGGAACGTAATGACTCTCAGCTGATGATGCACTTATCTCCGCCCTGCCCCCCAGCTCTGCCTGCTTATCTAAAGGCTAAGCAAAGGCATATCACTCTGAGCTATGTCCTTAGTGCTCAATGTTGTTTCATAGTTCTTTGAGGCATAACGTGGGCTTGTAGGAAGCTTGTGTTCACAAACATTGTGTGGATGCATGCCAGAGTTCCAAACAATTCATGGCTGTTTTCCAACTGCCCTGCCCTAGTTAATCCAGCTTCACAATTAAGGGAAAACTCGAAAGAACCTGGAGTACAGTGATTGACAGAATGAATGGAAAGCTGGGGGCCATCAGATATGAACGAAAGGACCTTTGATTGACTCCTTCTTCCAGAAACAGCTGAAGACACAGCTGAAGCCCTGGTGGCACAGTGGTTAAAGGGCAGTATTGCAGGCTAAGTCTGCCCACCGCCTATAGTTCAATCCTTACAGTCTCAAGTTTGAGTCAGCCTTCCAACATTCTGAGGTCGGCAAAATGAAGACCCAGATTGTTGGGGCCAATAGGCTGACATTGTATACTGCACTGTGAAGCAGTATATAAGTGCTGCTGCTATTTCTACTTTCTGGATGGCACTTGTGTATCGATGTTTGAGGTCTGTAGGCATTGTATTTTTGGTATTATTTGTGATTTAATTATTGTCTTCTTTTGTGGACTGACGGGAATCTACTTGGGATTGGGGTGAGATCTTTCTTTATTTGGGTCACAAGCGCCTACACATTATAGCGGTATAACATTTGATACTGAGCAAGTAAAATTGGCATAAAATAGGTCATAAAAATATGGCAGGTTTAAAAGGAAGTAAAATAAGTAGGATTAAAACTAAATGGCTTTCGCCCAGTATTGGACCACATTGATAGCATCTTCTCTCGCCAGCGTGAGGTCTTCCTCCTTGTATGTTGAAGGACATCGTATGCACCATAGCAAATGTGGGATGGATTGGTTTTCTCTGCATTCACACAGAGCATCTTCTTGGGAACCCCCATTTTCTTAGATTGTCCTTTGATCTTTCTATCTTATAGTGGGATTTAAATGTGATTAAAAAAATAAGGCCGATTGGCCCAGTAAGGGCTAGATGAATAGCTACAGAATTGGGGAGTTGGAATTGCTGGACATATATTTAATAGGAAAGACTTGAAATTTAATTTAATTTTCAGAACAGAAGGCCAGAGTTTGCCATACTATCTCATGCACTGATTTGATGATCACACTGATTTAATGACAGCCATTAACTGAGGATTACCTGTATACAAAGAAATGACTTCCCACTTCATCACAAATACAATATAAACAATATTATTAGTGTAACTTACCACCTTATCTTAAAATACAACAAATTATCTCTTCTTCCCATATCGCATCTCTTATCTATAAACAAATCCATACAACCTCATCAGTGCAGAAAAAGTATGGACATAGTCAGTGGGAATTAAGGTTGATTCAGTGCTGTCTTTGCCTTACTGTTTTGATTAAACAAAATATCAGAAAAATAAAAAACTTTTATTTGGGTTGATGAGTAAGAAATGAAACAAAATTTTGCTGCAATTCAATAACTGTTAGTTGAACCATTTGGCCTTTTTTTTTTAAAGAAAAAATAAAATGTTATTTCTTCATTCAGCCAATCAGTTTACAGGTCCACCCCACCCAACAAACGACTCTGAGCAGCTAACATCACAATATAAAGAAAATAATGCTTTATTAGGATTGTTAAGGCCGCCCGACACGGAGAAGCTATTTGGAGTTTGGGCATTCAAATAATTATGATAACAATCTGAGTTTCACAAAGTTTTGGGGATTTGCACATCATTAGCCAAAAAAACCCATTCTTTTGCCGAGAAGAATGAATATCCACAATCATAATTCTTAATTCCTTTCTAAAAAAAAAAAAAAGATTGTTACTTTCCCCATTACTTTATTTTCCCAACTCAACAAGTTTTTCTTATATGCTAATCTTCTTTCCCCCAAGAAACCTTTCAAATTACGTATTTATGTTGCAGCTTCGTTGCATATTAATAAAAGACAGCTTTGTGTTCTCTTTTCTTCCCTCATCCAGGACAAAACGACACTGGAGAATCTGACTCAACAGCTGGCAGTCAAACAGAACGAAGACGGGAAATTTAGCCACGCGATGATAGATTTCAACATGAGCGGAGACTCCGACGGTCAGTAGCCCCGGCTTTTTGCCTTCTTTCCAGCCGTGCCTGGGCACACACTATCAGTGAAGAAAGAGCCTTGAGATCTTTGCTCCTTAAGCATGGAAAGAAACATTAACTCAGCAAAGGTTGGGGGGGGGGATGCTTTCAATCTGTGGAATTTTTTTTTCCTTATTTCCTGCAAAGTCCTTGGCTGAGTCTGAACCCAGACAAAAGACAGATTTGGCACCGTAACATGGCGAAGAAAGAAATAAACTTAGACTAGATGGCTGTGGAGATTCTCAGTCATCCACGCCATGGTTGTCCCAAAGGTCCTTTTTCAAGAGTCAACTTGGAGAATGGTGGAGATGACCGCAAGGAATATAAAACCTTCCATTTGCCACCATTCAGTCAGAACTGAAGAAGCGAAATATCTTCAAGGAAAAACAAAGGAAGTTCAGTTGCCTCTTGAAAAATCTCCTTAGGAATAAATAGACTAGAGTCACTGAAGTTCCATGGAGAACTGTTGTAAATTCAATGGTGAAAAAAGTAAGGCTCTATATTTAGGTAAGAAAAACCAAATGGGCAGGTATAGTATAGGGGGTACCTTGCTCAATAGTAGTAACTGTAAGAGAGATCTCGGAGTCCTAGTGGACAATCACTTAAATATGAGCCAGCCATGTGCTGCAGCTGCCAAAAAAGCCAACACAGTCCTAGGCTGCATTAACAGAGGGATAGAATCAAGATTACATGAAGTATTAATACCACTTTACAATGCCTTGGTAAGGCCACACTTGGAATCCTGCATCCAGTTTTGGTCACCGCAATGTAAAAAAGATGTTGAGACTCTAGAAAGAGTACAGAGAAGAGCAACAAAGATGATCAGGGGATTGGAGGCTAAAACATATAAGAAACGGTTGCTGGAATTGGGTATGTCTAGTTTAACGAAGAGAAGGGCAAGGGGAGACATGATAGCAGTCTTCCAATATCTCAGGGGCTGCCCCAAAGAAGAGGGAGTCAAGCTATTCTCCAAAGTGCCTGAAGGCAGGACAAGAAGCAACAGATGGAAACTAACCAAGGAGAGACGCAACCTAGAACTAAGGAGAAACTTCCTGACCATTAGAACAATTAACCAGCGGAACAACCTGCCTCCAGAAGCGGTGAATGCTCCAACACTGGAAGTTTTTAAGAAGAGACTGGACAGCTATTTGTCTGAAATGGTATAGGGGTTCCTGCCTGAGCAGGGGGTTGGACTAGAGGACTCCAAAGTCCCTTCCAACTGTATTGATATTGTTGTTGTTGTTGTTGTTATTATTATTATTATTATTATTATTATTATTATTATTATTATTATTATTATTATTATTATTAGAGCCCATCAGGGCTCTGGGACCTCCTTCAGGAAGCCAATAGACTCCTAGCAGATGGCCTTCGGAGGCAGTCACACTGCCGTCAAGGGCAATGGCTGTTGATCCCCGTGTTGTGCTGAGTGTCAGGGCAGTGATCAGGTGACCAGACAACTGGTTCTTTTGGATCCAGAGGCAATAAGCAAAACAGTGCATATCGGAGGTAATCCTTGACTTACGGCCACAACTGAGCCCAAAATTTCTGTTGCTAAGCGAGACAGGTGCTAAGTGAGTGCTCCATTTTCCGAGCTTGCTTGCCACAGTTGTTAAGTGAATCGCTGCAGTTGTTAAGTTAGCAACACGGTTGTTAAATGAATCTGGCTTCCCCACTGACTTTGCTCGTCAGAAGGTCGCAAAAGGGGGTCACGTGACCTTGGGACACTGCAACCGTCGTAAGTACATGCCAGTTGCCAAGTGTCTGAATTTTGTTCACCTGACCACAGGCCTGCTGCAATGGTCATAAGTGTGAAGACCCATTATAAGTTGCTTTTTTTCAGTGCTGTTGTCACTTTGAACAGTCACGAAATGAATGGTGGTAAGTCGAGGACTACCTGTGTGCCACTAACTCTTTGCAAGAAGAAGGGTTACCACAACACTCCGTGACTTGCATGAATGGGCCCAAGCTTTTTTTGAAGACAGCCAAGCAAAGCTGGTCGCCAAGTTACCCAGTTTGATTACGAAATAAACAATTCTGGATTTTCAAACATCCAGGTGGGATGAATCTTCCACGGGATGTCCGTGATGGGAGGATGAATAAAATGAAATAATATTTGCTCCCTGCCTAATCTCTCCTTTCACCCAACTTTTTAGGAAGTGCGGGAGTCTCAGAATCTCGGATTTACCGAGAGTCCAGAGGGCGTGGGAGCAACGAGCCGCACATCAAGCGCCCGATGAATGCCTTCATGGTGTGGGCAAAAGACGAACGGCGGAAGATCCTCCAGGCTTTTCCTGATATGCACAACTCCAACATCAGCAAAATATTGGGTAAGGGGAGGAAACAGGATTGCCGGATGTTCTTAACGTGCTTGTTTTCTTTGAGCATAAATGAATTGTGGTCATAAGTTGAGCACCTCCTGTATGACAAAACCATTCTCCAAAGGGTGTGCATTTTTCTCCAAATAGTGCACACTTTTCTCCCAAGTGGCAGAAATCGTTCTGACGATGCTTGGAGACCTTCTTACACCTTGCAAGGATGCCACATTCGTTGCTCTGCAAATAATGTGCCACGATCAGATGCGTATGAGAAGCTGTGAAATAAAGACGAATTAAAGGAGGAATGTCCTGACGGTTAGAACAATTAGTCAGTGGAACGGTTTGCCTCCAGAAGTTGTGGGTGCCCCAACACTGGAGGTTTTTAAGAAGAGATTGGACAGCCATTTGTCTGGAATGATGGAGGTCTTCCTGCCTGAGCAGAGGGTTGGCCTAGATCAATGTTTCTCAACCTTGACAATTTTAAGGCATGTGGACTTCAACTCCCAGAATTCCACAGCCAGCGTTGCTGGCTGTGGAATTCTGGGAGTTGAAGTCCACATGCCTTAAAATTGTCAAGGTTGAGAAACACTGGCCTAGATGAACTCCAAAGTCCCTTTCAACTCTGTTATTCTGTATTCTGTCAAGACTGCTACCCATCTCTTCACAACTGCCTCGCAATTCTCATTCATTGGCACTGAGATGCAGAGTTTCTCTCACCCGTCACGATAGGCCTATTCCTCCTCCTAACCAGTGGCTTTTTATAAATCTTAAACTCCCTGAATAATTACTTTCAAAGAGTTTTGTTTTCTTCTAATCTTTGCATTCCAATGCATAATCCCAAATTTCTCCCCAAGTATTATGTCAGTATCTCCTACCGAATGTGAAATCCGGCCATTGAAGAAAACGCTTTTAAGAGCAGGATTAACCGTAGCTATTGATTTCATGCCAAACAGATTCACAGAATCCCGCACGGTGGCAAGTCAAACAGTTTTAACAGGGTGCCTGAATTGATTAGATTAGTCAGAAGAAAGTGAGATAAGGCGAGTACATTTGTTTCGGGGATGATAAAGTGCATATATGCCAGCCAAGAGGATTTAAAAGTGGTTATGGCCACAAGATTAGGCCTGTGATTCAACTGGCAAAACAGTTTCGTCCACTCTCGTTTCAAGAGGGTTCTTGATTAAACTTGTCTTACTTAAGTAATCGTCTTCCCAAATTGGTCTGAGTCGAGGGAGCACCCCCTCCCTCCCTCCCTCCCTGCCGTCCCCCCACTTTTTATATCTAAAAGTACAAAGGGGTCTGAAGGTTTCCCCAATCTGAACTGATTGTTTTAGATAACAACTGCCAAGTGGTCTGGGCTAATTCATTCTGCTTAAAATAGGTGTTTGAACCAGACTGACATTTTGAGTAAAGCCCTCTCCGGAGGATCTGTGTTGACATTTTAAAGGGCTTCTAAGCATTTTATAATACCCTTCCAAATCTGGTTTTAATAAGCCATTTCGGCTGGATTTTTATTTATTTTTTTGAACATAAGGAATCATCTTTTACTGTTTTGCCCTGGATTTGGGCTGGGAAATGAGGAGAAAGAATGCAATTGGAACTCCAGAGGCATCTTTTTCTGATTAAATATACAGTAGGTGGACGATAATGTGCAAATTCGTTCCAGATTCTGACAGGGTTGACAGCCCTAGTCAGCCCTCAGCTTCCTCTTGTTGAAAGAGTGGTGAGGTTTGGAAACATGGAAGCGAGATTTCTTTTCTTTTCTTTTCTTTTCTTTTCTTTTCTTTTCTTTTCTTTTCTTTTCTTTTCTTTTCTTTTCTTTTCTTTTCTTTTCTTTATTCTTTGAACTTTAGTGTAGAAAGGGAAATTTCCTGCTTTTTCTGCAAGGAAAAAAGGAAGGAAGAGGAGTCAGATATATACCCAGGTAGTCCTTGACTTACGACCACAAGCGAGCCCAAAATTTCTATCGTTAAGCGAAACAGCTGTTAAGTGAGTTTTGCCCCCTTTTTACGCCCTTTCTTGCCACCGTTGTTAAGTGAATCAGTGCAGTTGTTAAGATAGTAATAAGGTTGTTAAGTGAATCAGGCTTCCCCATTGACTTTGCTTGTCAGAAGGTCACAGAAGGGGATCACATGACCCCAGGACACTGCAACCGTCATAAATATGAGCATCTGAATTTTGATCACATGACTGTGGAGATGCTGAAATAGCCGTAAGTGTGAAAAACGATCATAAATCATTTTTTTTCAGTGCTGTTGTAACATTGAATGGTTGCTGAGTGAACAGTTGTAAATTGAGGACTACCTGTTCTACAGAAGACTTTTCTGATCTGTCAGAAGCCAGTTGTTGTTGTTTTTTTAACTCAGCAGGGAAAAGCTGATAATTGGAGAGGCTAAGAGACTCACAACTATTGGGGTCTTTTCTGCAAAAAAGATATTTTTCTTTCTTCGTTTCTTCTTGGCATACATCCTATGTCCGAAGCCCACGTGGCGTGTTTTTCTGATGAAGCACCGTTCTACCAAACCGTCTCACTCTTTATGTTTCTGGATAAATCTATGATCTGGATAAGGTTAAAAAAAAAAAGTCTTTTGCTGGAAAGAGAATGGAGGCACCTGAGGGCAGGAGAGACTTTGATAACTACAGAGAGTTAGATCTCTAGATCAGGGCTTTTCAACCAGTGGTACGGGTACCACCTGTAGTACATTGGCACCTGGCAGGTGGTACGCGACCATCCTAGAAAAGTGGTAGCGGGGGAGGGGAATGAGCTACAAGCCTGAGCAAGAGTCGGCTGGAGCTGCAGGGCTGTCAGAGCTCAGCGGAAGCGCCAGGATCAGTGCCGCTTTCTAGCTGATCGGCGCTTCTTCGGGGCTGTCAGGGCTCCGTGGAAGCACCAGGATCAGCACCAGGCTCCAGCTGGAGCTCGGCACTGATCCTGGTGCTTCTGCTGAGTCCTGAACAAGCGCCGATCAGCTGGAATGTTGCAGCATCTCCAGGGTCTTGTGATTTACATTCAGATGCTTGGCAACTGATTCATATTTATGGCGGTCACAGTCCCCCAGGGTCATGTGAAATGACCAAAACCTGCTGCAACCACCCAGCAGATGGGGGGGGAATAAAAACCAAACACCCCCCACCCCACCTCCGCTTCCAATCCTCAACAGAAATGCTCACAACAATGAAAACCTCAGACAGGAGGAAGAGCGCTGCTGGGTGGGCATGCAGGTGTCTTGCTCGGCTGTGGCTTGGGGGGGCACTTTTTTCAGTGCCATTGTAACTTCGAACAGTCACTAAGCGAACTGTTGTAAGTCGAGTATTACCTGTACTTTATCACTTTTTTCCTTTTTTGTTATTTTTGGTCATCAGGTTTTTGACACCTTGCTAGGCGACTGATGGTACTCGGATATTGCCATCTCCTAAAAGTGGTACAATGGGTGAAAAGGTTGAAAAGCCCTGCTCTAGATCTCCATAGGATCCCCTGGTTTTCCTTTTGGGATGAGAACATGGGATCTGTGATTACTTACACCTCTTGTGCATGGCTCTTCATTATATTTTCTCTAGCACTGAGGAACTATATGATGGCCTAAAGCAGGGGTTCTCAACCTTGGCAACTTTAAGACTTGTGGACTTCAACTCCCAGAATTCCTCAGCCAGCAAAGCTGGCTGAGGAATTCTGGGAATTGAAGTCCACAAGTCTTAAAGTTGCCAAGGTTGAGAACCCCTGGCCAAAAGACTAACTAATAAAAAATGTTAAGGGTTTTCAGAATACATTTAAGACAAACATTGACAAAGATGCAAATAGTGAGATCAAGAGGAGCTGAGAGGTCCTGGATTCCTCAGGGCTAAGGGACTTACCTTCCTTGGCGTGTAACAGATTCCCTATGATATCTGGTTTAATTTAAAAAAAAAACATTTTATTTATATATATATAAATGCAAACTGTAATAGAGCGATCCTTCCTTCTTCCTCACAAGAATTCTCGGCTTCCAAAGGCATTCTTAGAAAATAAGAATACACTGAAACCACTGCAAGTAATTAAATGGTTAAATCCTCCTTTCTAGCTTTTAGTGCATGAAGCGTTATTAGAATTATATCCTTACAGTAAAAGATTGTTTTTATGGATTTATTGAGGAAATAGTTTCTGTTCAAGCCAAATGTCCAGTAAAGCGGAATTCATACAATGTTAAAATTAAAATTTATATCTCTCACATAAATTTTACAGAAGGTCCCCCATGTATGTAAGATTTAAGGAATGTATGTCGTGTAAGCAGTAGTTATGGATTAATTTGTTAAACAATAGTGATTCAAATTTGTATACTGTCTTGTTTGCATTGTGGGCCTGCTAAACTGGGGTCTACAAATTAAGGGATTAGTTACTGAGAATCAAATTAAATTGGGTCATAGAACAGGTTTAACCAAGTTCTTGAATAACTCATTTTATTTATGTCTTAGGTTTTGTTTTGTTTTTTTTAATTGTAAACTGTCCCTATTCTACCATTTCTAGTTAGAATAAAACGAGGCAGCATCGAATCCTACAAAAAGCTTCACAGGCAGTCCTCTACTTGTGACCATTACTGAGCTCAAAATTTCTTTTGCTAAGCAGGACAGAGTGAGTTTTGTCCCCATTTTCTGACCTTGCCTGCCACAGCTATTAAGTGAATCGCTGAAGTTAAATTAATAACACAGTTGTAAGGCGAATCTGGTTTTCCTCATTGGCTTTGTTTGTCAGAAGGTCAGAAAAACTGATCACATGACCCTGGGACACTGCATCTGTCATAAATATGAATCAGTTGCCAAGCATCCAAATTTTGATCATATGACCATGGGGATGCTGCCACGGTCATAACAGTGAAAAATGGTCATAAGTCACTTTTTGGTCATTAAATGAACTGCTCTAACTCGAGGATTACCTGTATTAAATGGCCTCTCTAGAGCAGTGGTTCTCAACCTTTTTAATGTCGCGACCCCCAACTGGTCATAAGTCGAGGACTACCTGTATTTCCCTGCCCAGGAGCACCACGCATGCATGGTGCCGCCCCCTGCGCCGGCCAAGGCGTAGCTGGCAAGGGTCAGCGACGGCGCAGGGCGACCACTGGCTGGGCCACCAGCTGGCCCAGCCCAAGGGAGGTAAGGCACCCGCCGGGCCCCACGTGCGCCAGCAACCCTCCCTGTGCCCGCCGGCCTTCCACCTCCCACCCCTGGCCCTCTTTTACTTACAGTTTTAGTAGTTGCTCAGCAGGGAGGGGTGGAAACTTCCAGACAGCTCGCCTTCGCTGCAGACAACTTGCAGCACTGTTTGCAGACGGGGACTTTTGGCGGGCTCAGCAGGGCAGAGACAGCCTGGACAATTCCTATTGGCTTTGGAAAGCCAATAGAATTAGACTCTATTCAAGAGAGTCTATTCTATTGGCTTTCAAAAGCCAATAGAATAAGAGGGAGTAACACAGCTAAGGAAAAGGGGGAAAAATGGCGGACTGCATTGTTTGGCGACCCCCGTGAAACGGTCGTTCGACCCCAAATGGGGTCGCGACCCACAGGTTGAGAACCGCTGCTCTAGAGCATCACATGAAAGAAACACACTCCTTGTGACATTTTCCTGACAGGAACATGGCAAGAATCTCCATGCAATCTTTGTTTCCATTCACCTCAGTTTCCCCAAAGAGACTGAGAACAACAAAGCATGACTAAGTAATATCCCATTGGATCTTTTCCCCCCCCCTCCCTCTCTCGGTCTTCCACCCCAGATTATGACCATTAAGAGTTAATTTTTTTTCCTTCTTCCCTTTTTTAAGAAACAAACGTCCACCCCTGTTCCACTAGGCCGGGGGTTTCCAATCGGGGGTACTCGCACGCCCTGGGGGGGGGCGCGAGATGATATTCCAGGGGGTGCGAAAACTTGGGTTTAAAAGTTTCAAAATGATAGTGTGTATTGCGTAATTTTTTGTAAGGGGTATGAGAATATATCAGAAGCGTTCTAAGGGTACAAAGTATAGGAAAGGTTGGGAACTGCTGCACTAGGCAAAACAAACTGGCCAGCCAGCAAATGGATATTATTCCTGCAATTGTAATGTTTTTCTTTCTTTAAATATTAACACAGCATTGCCTTGGTCCAGTTTGTTCATCCAAAGGAAAAAGTGTTTTCCTGAATTTTCACTCATTAATTGTAACTTTGACCGGTCGCTAAACGCACTGTTGTAACTTGAGGACTACTGGAACTTTCCCCATTGGCAATCTGAGTCGAGATAATGATCCCCACTGCTTTGACTGTTGGAAAGGAGGGTTGATTTTCCTTGTTCCTCTTTCCTTATCAGGATCTCGCTGGAAAGCTATGACGAACCTTGAAAAACAGCCATACTACGAGGAGCAGGCTCGCCTGAGCAAGCAGCACCTGGAGAAGTACCCCGACTACAAGTACAAACCCAGGCCAAAGCGGACGTGCTTAGTAGATGGCAAGAAGTTACGGATTGGCGAATATAAGGCCATCATGAGGAACCGACGTCAAGAGATGAGGCAATATTTCAATGTGGGGTACGATCCCTTTGCATCCCATTACATTTAATTCCATGGGAATGGCAGGGGAAGGTGGTGTGGACGTTGTAGTGTTGCAAGTTCCAGATTTTATGAATCTTAGCAAAGTTTTCCTGATGCGGCGTGATGGAATTGAAGAAAATGTAGAACAGGGGTCCCCCAACCCCTGGGCTGCAGTGCCGGGCTGCAGCCCCTTCGGAACTGGACCGCAGAAGTGGTGGGCGAGCATGCTCATGCACACACACACACACGCGTGAAGCTGCATTTATGAATGTGATGTGTGCACATGCGCGAAACCTTCCCCACTGACCCTCCATTTGTACACCCTCCAATGCTACTTGCATGTGGCATATATTTGTCTCATGACAGGGGGGGGGAATCATTTTCTGGGTGGAAAAATTTAACAAATTGATTCTCAACTACGGCATTTACCTAGTACCCAACAACAGACGGTTCAAGTAATCATTTTGATTAATAAACATTAATAGTGCATTTCCCTATGATGAATTTGGATCTGCCACTCTACCAGTTGAATAGAATAGAATAGAATAGAATAGAATAGAATAGAATAGAATAGAATAGAATAGAATAGAATAGAATAGAATAGAATAGAAGCTGGAAGGGACCTTGGAGGTCTTCTAGTCCAGCCCCCTGCTCAAGGAGGAGACCCACATAATTTTAGACAAGTGGCTGTCCAGTCTTTTCTTTAAAACCTCCAGTGATGGAGCGCCCACGATTTCTGAAGCTTCCACTGGTTAATTGTCCTCACCGTTAGGAAGTTTCTCCTTAATTCCAGGTTGCTTCTCTCTTTGGTCTGTTTCCAACCATTGTTTCTTGTCCTTTCCTCTGGTCCTTTGGAGAATAGTTTGACCCCCTCTTCTTTGTGGCAGCCCTGTGGCAGTTCTGTTGGACATCTGCACGATCCATGTCATGTAGTCCTCAGCTTATGACCGGTTGCTTAGCAACCATTCACAGTTGTGATGGACCCCAAAATGGGGACTTACAACTGATATCTGAGGTTCTGATGGTCAACGTCACCAGCACCAGCCCCTGCAGACATGTGACTGCTATTCAGGCATTTGGCAACACTTTTATGCTGCTAGAGGATCCCGTGTTTCTATCTTGATCAAATACACGCTTGTCTAAAGTGAAGCGCATTCCAGCCCCATTTATTTCATTTCATTTTATTTTTCTTTCGTACTGGAGGATTAGGCACCGGTTTCAATCTCTCCCCTCGAAATCAGAGATGTTTCAAAAGTATGTTTACCCCTGGCTGGACCACGCCGATAGCCGGCTGTTTAGAGTTTGGTTAATGGGTGTCAGTAGGGATGAGTGGGGATGAATTTGTCCAGTAGCTGCTGAGTGTCAGGAGGCAGTTTCTCTAAATATCAATAGTGTGTGTTGTAATAATAAGCAGATTTCCCAGAAATCTGAGCCGCTTAACCCTGTGGTGTTGGCAATTCGAATGATTCCCCCCCCCGTATACAATGAATCAAACACAGGGATGCCAGCCAAACCTTGGCATCAGGAGATTAGAGGGAGAGGGAGGGAGGGAGGACCTTTTGGAGAAAGAATAGGCGACAACAAAGCCTCCAAAATTCCACTTATCTCCCCGACACTGACGCTTGACAATGTTAGAAAAGGGGAAGGAACATCTTGCAAGATTTAAAATGTTATTCAACTTCCTAATGGAGTCTGCCAAGGAGTGGCCTGCCTGTACAGCTAGAGAAAACAGTACGTTGTGTATAAGGTCTTTATCTAGCAGAAGCCAATTGGGGCTTTTCTGAAATGTTTGTCGAATCGTGCAATTATGCCTCTGGAATCGGTGGTAAGTTGGGAGCCCTTGGGAGGCAGTGTTTTTTTTTTTTTAACAAGCGCTTAGCAGGTTGTTGCACCCGGCGTAGGATCAGGTTGTACAGCTGAGATCCTAATCTGATACAGTTGGGACACGGGAGTAAGACGACACAGTCCGTGACTATCCAACAAAAGAAATGGGCGGCTGCTTAAAAATCAATTTTGTTCTATGTTAGCCGAGGCATTTTGGAGTCCCAAGAAATCTCTTTCTTAGGATTTGTTCTTAAGCCAAAGAAGTGTTTCCAAACAGGATAGGGGCCTTTAAGATACATTTATCTAGTCAATTTCACATTGCTTTTGATTGCAGTCTAAGTTCTCAGAAGTGGGAAAGCTGGGTTAGGGACATTCGTCTCGCCAAATTCATACCTATAAAATTCATTTTAATCGGACAGCTTTCTATACGCAGGGATTTCTTCGTTTATTTTTATTTTATTGGCGGGTTGATGTTTGTGGGGAATCCTTCAATAAGGTTGGTTCTCCAGTTCAATCAACAATGGATGACCGTCATGAAGAGGTTGCAGTAAAAAAGGACTAGAAGACCGCCAAGGTCCCTTCCAGCTCCTATTCTATTCTATTCTATTCTATTCTATTCTATTCTATTCTATTCTATTCTATTCTATTCCACTCCACTCCACTCCACTCCACTCCACTCCACTCCACTCCACTCCACTCCACTCCACTCCACTCCACTCCACTCTACTCTACTCTACTCTACTCTACTCCACTCCACTCCACTCCACTCCATTCTATTCTTTCATTATTCTATTCTATTATTCTACTCTACTCTACTCTATTCTACTCTATTCCATTCCATTCCATTCTATTCTATTCTTTCATTATTCTATTCTATTATTCTATTCTATTCTTTCATTATTCTATTCTATTCTATTCTTCTATTCTATTCCATTCCATTCTATTCTATTCTATTCTTTCATTATTCTATTCTATTATTCTATTCTATTCTATTCTATTCTATTCCATTCCATTCCATTCCATTCTATTCTATTCTTTCATTATTCTATTCTATTATTCTATTCTAGTCTATTCTTTTATTATTCTATTATTCTATTCTATTATTCTATTCTATTCTTTCATTATTCTATTCTATTATTCTATTCTATTCTATTTTTTCATTATTCTATTCTATTATTCTCTTCTAATTCTATTATTCTCTTCTCTTCTCTTCTATTCTGTTCTTTCATTATTCTATTCTATTCTATTCTATCCTATCCTATCCTATTCCATTCCATTCCATTCTATTCTTTCATTATTCTATTCTACTATTCTATTTTATTATTTCATTATTCTATTCTATTATTCTATTCTATTCTATTATTCTATTCTATTCTATTCTTATTCTACTCTACTCTTATTCTACTCTACTCTACTCTACTCTATTCTATTCTACTCTATACTCTACTCTACTCTATACTCTACTCTACTCTACTCTACTCTGCTCTACTCTACTCTACTCTACTCTACTCTACTCTACTCTACTCTACTCTACTCTACTCTACTCTACTCTATTCTATTCTATTCTATTCTATTCTAAATCAGAGTCAGTTCTAATCCTGGCCTCACCTACTTTTGAAATGTGGTCGTAGGTCTGTCTCTCAAGAGCCAAAACTGGTCCTCAGGCAGAAGAAAAACGAGATACCTCTGCTTCAGGTACCAAGAAGGAACAGCAATGTTTCATCCAATGCCATGTTCCTCAACCTTGCGAACTTGAAGCTGTGCGGACTTCAAGTTCCAAAGGTTGAAAAACACGGATCTGATGGTCCTGATCAGAACGACTGTGCTTTTTGGAACAGATGGTCAAACACTCTTCTTCTCTATTTCAATGGTGTGAAGGGGTTAGCTGACAATCCTCCCCTTATTCCCTTGGATAGCTCTGTTTGTCTTAGAATAATATACAAACAACAGCCACCTTTTGGCTGACAAAATCAAGATATTTGGACATGTAGCAAAGAACTGAGAGCCAATATGCCCCACCCCCCCGAGCTTTCCAGGATCAGTCAGAAGCTTATTGTACACTCAGCCCGATGGGCCAGTGTACGGCTTTGCTCTCCAGTCAAATCTGCTACTCTCTAAGGATGTTTCTCTTCTCTCTCACGGTGAGCCTTCTCTTTCCAGATGGACAGATTTTTGAGGGTATTAGGAGGGCAAAGCACGTTCAACACAATATTATCACAGAGGGATTAGTTTGTCGGAGAAGAGAAAATGGGTGTTCGGTCTCGTAGGTTTGCAGGGATCATGGAATAGAATACAGCTGGAGTTCCAGAATTCAAGAAGAGAATACAGAAGGCCCAAGAATAACCCAGTCCTTCGTGCTATTGCAGACATGTCAAACACAAGGCCTGGGGGCCGGATGCGGCCCGCGAAGTGGTTTCATGTGGTCCATGAAGCCATCCTGGAAACAGTGAGGGAACGGCGCCCGCTGCCTTGGCCCTGGCCCAGGCCGGCCGGAAGCCAATGTACATAAGAACATAAGAACATAAGAAGAGCCGTGCTGAATCAGGCCAAAGCCCATCGAGTCCAGCATTCTGTGTCACACAGTGGCCCACCAATTGTACATGGGGATCTTGAGCAGAAAGAGAAGGCAAAACCCTCCCTTTCCCTTGACCCCCAACAAATGGTACTCAAGGGAATCCTGCCTGCCTCAACCAACATAGAGGCGGCACATGGACATCTGTTTTAATAACCACCAATACACTTTGCATCCATGAATCTATCTAGCCCTGCCTTGAAGCTGTCAAGGCTGACAGCTGTCACGACCCCTTCAGGAAGTGAATTCCATAAATCAACGACCCTCTGAGTGAAGAAATATTTCCCTTTATTTGTCCTCACTTTCTTAGCTATGAGCTTTAGGGAGTGCCCCCTTGTCCTGGTATTGTGTGATAGAGAAAAGAATTTTTCTCTATCCACCTTTTCTATCCCATGCATGATTTTATACAATTTTGTGGTGGCCATCTTGGCACTTGCCCCGGTGGACCATGCCTTGGCACTTGCCCCAGTCCCACCCCCTTCTGCCAGAGACCCTCAGATCTGTCCCACTCCTGCCCAGGCCCTCACAGGCACCCTTGATGCGAACGATGTAGAGCTGGCCACACCCACCCAGTAGGCCACACCCACCCAGTAGGTACCCACTCTGGCCACACCCATTTGGCCCCCCAAGGGCAACCGCAATGCTGATGCCAGCCCTCAGTGAAATTGAATTTGACACCCCTTTTCTTTTGGCATGTTTCTCCCAGTTTTCAGCATGTGGAAAAGAGAGCTTTTGTCAACAGAAACTTACTGCCTTGGAAAATTAGAGGTAGAATGACTTCAATACTCATTAAGCCTGTTCTGCTAAATCAAGGATATGTGTCTTTCACCAGCTTGAAAGCCACCAAAAGCGTACACTGTGCTGGCTGTATGGGGTTGGGCAATTTAAAGGGATCAAGGGGATGTTCTCACAGTTTAACCCCACCCTTCTGTAATTATCTTTCCATACTGTGATCTCTGGGAGCTATGAAAGGGATATTGGCAAGCCACACATGATTCTCGGCCCACGTTCTTCATTCCTAGTCTTAGATGCTCAGCAGCCAAGCATAGAATTGGTCATGAGGTCTCCCTAAGATGAAGGACTTGGGACAGGTCTGATTTCCTTGGAGATCTATAGTAGACCTACAAATAGGTTGGGTTCTCCCTTAACTCTCCATGGGTTTTTTGGATACTGTTGATTTAATATACTTCTAGACTAGACGTGTCAAACACAAGGCCCGGGGGCTGGATGAGGCCCACGAAGTCGTTTCATGTGGCCCGCAAAGCCATCCTGGAAACAGTGAGGGAACGGCCCCCCTCTGCCTTGGCCCTGGCCCAGGCCAGCCAGGAGCCAATGTACAATTTTGTGGTGGCCATCTATGCTGAAACGCATTCAGTCTTAGCTCCATAAGCCCCCCTCCTGCATGGCCTGAGAGGAACAGTAAGGCTCCTCCAGTGGACCATGCCTTGGCGCTTGCCCTGGTCCCACCCCCTTCTACACCCATTCCATCCACAGCCACCCAATAGGCCACACCCACCCAGCCCCCTGAGGGCAACCGCAATGCTGATGCGGCCCTCCATGAAATTGAGTTTGACACCCCTGTTCTAGACTATCTGTAAGGGTTGACAGTGGGAGGCCTAGGGTTGTGATGGTTCTCCTTTATTTATGGCTGGTTTCAGTTCAGGGTAACGGAGTGGGGAAGAAGTCAGACCTAAAGCCCTTGGTTTGTGAAGTGCTTCACAAGTGGCTCGACACATTTCTCCTTTCTATTTAACATCTACATGAAGTGTCTGGATGAGGTCCTCACCAGTATGCCCATGATAGCCAGTTCTGTCTTTAATTGTGCTTGTCGAGTAATGATGTCAAGATTTTGTCCATGTGCCTGAAGGCTGTTAGGGTCAGGATGGGAAGGAACAGGCTTAAGCTTAAAGCAAATGAGACTGACCAGATATATATTTCTGGGTCTGGCTTTAGGTTTAGAGATTTCCTGTTATTCAGATTAGTTTCTGGATCAATGTCCTTTATTAACAAATCAGATTGACTGCAGTGATTTGAATGAAGCATTTGGCAGTAGGTTTCTTCAAGTGACTAGTTTCTCTCTCTCTCTTTCTCCCTCCCTCCCTCTATCTCCCCCTCCCCCTCCCTCCCTCCCTCCCTCTCCCTTCCTCCCTCTCTCCCTCCTTCCCACTTTCTCTCCCTCCCTCCCTCCCCCTCTCTCCCTCCCTCCCTCCCTCTCTCTCCCCTCCCTCCCTCCCTCCCTCTCTCTCTCCCCTCCCCTCCCTCCCTCCCTCTCTCTCTCTCTCTCTCTCTCTCTCTCTCTCTCTCTCTCTCTCTCTCTCTCTCTCCTGTGTTTGCCTTGGACTCTTCTCAAACTAGTTATGATCAAGGAGCTGCTATGTCCCAGTTTGCAAAGCTAGCTAAAATATGCATATAGACAAAGAGAGAAAAAAAGAGAGATCATCAGCCCGAATAAAATCAACAAGTGGCTTCAAATCTTCTCCCATTCAGTGTCATTTTTAAATAATCTGCTATAAGAATTAGAGGTCTAAATCTCTGATACAGAAGCCCAACTGTCTGATGTTGCCTCCCACCATAACTCCAATGCTTGCCTCCTGCATTTTTTCATGGTGGTTTTATAAAAGTGCAAAGCTTTTAGAATACAAAATGAGTGGTTCTTTTATATATTACGGCTGTGCAAGATGGCTACAGTGTTGTTATTTGGCTGTGTGGTATCTGGACCCAACCTACTGTGGGTCAGTCACTGGGACTAGAGGTTTAGTCTTCCAAGCTTTTGGACTCAATGTTGGAAGCCATCTTCAGGGAACCTCTATGTACCAGAATGGTGGAGTGTGATTTTGGCTATTCTAGGCATAGTATTTACCACCAGATTGCAAGAACTCAAGGGAATGGTCAGATGAGGAGACCCAAACTCATTGGTAGCCTTACATTGAAATGAACAAGCACATACAGTACATTCAGTTCCACGGCTATTAAGATTGTTGGCTGAGCAGGTACAAAGATAGCCAGGGAAATGATTGAAGCCTGGGAAATAGGCCCCTCACTCAACAGGAGTGATGATTTACTACCAGTTTATCAGGTACTTAGGAGCCAAGGACTTGGCAGCACAAAGAAACAACAGCCAATGACTTAGTAGCCAAATATCAACACCCCGTCAACAACTAAAAAGCCACACACAATCAGGCACTGCATAAATATTACACATAGAATAGCCCAAAGCACATATTCTGGTAGAGAGAAGTTCCCTGAGGATGGGCTTCAACACTAGTCCGAAAGCTTGGAAGACCAAACCCCTGGTCCCAGTGACCAACCCAGATTGGATCCTGCAACATTATCCTGGGACACGTATATTTGCTTTCATTTGTGTGGTATCATTTTTCCCCCTCCATTCAACTTGCCTAGGCAGTTATTGGGGATTTAACTTTTTATTAGGCTACAGGGGGAAAAGGGAGTGGGGGGGTCGCTTACGATCTTAACGTGAGTTGCATGTTGATAGAGCACCCATAAGAATTGATTGAAATGATTGGTGGAATGAATGAATGGATGAACGAACGAACGAACAAACCTGAAGGCACATTATGAATCTGGCAGGGATGCAGGAGCCAAGCCACGTTGAATCCGTGCAGAATCTGAACCATGGTGGCTCTTCAGCAGAGAAAGAAATGGAACAGTATGTGGCTGTCCAGATGTTGCTGAACTACAGATCTATTTATTTTTCTAAATAAATCTCGCATCTCTCACCACTGGCCCAGCTAAGTGGAGCTGTCGAGAACTGTCCTCCAGCAACATCTGAAGATGTTCCATCTCTAGTCTAAAACCTGGGGAAGAGCCACTTAGAAGACCACACCCGTTTCCGTGTTTAACTACTGTTCATGCCTGTTTTCCTTTGCCGCCCACAGGCAGCAAGCTCAGATTCCTATTGCGACAGCCGGTGTCGTCTACCCAGGAGCCATCGCCATGACAGGAATGCCCTCCCCACATCTTCCCTCCGAGCATTCAAGTGTATCTAGTAGCCCAGAGCCCGGGATGCCCATTATCCAGAGCACTTATGGCATCAAAAATGAGGAGACTTCTCATGTCAAAGAGGAGATGCAGAGCGAGGACCTCAACGGTGAAATGTACGAAGATGAGGAAGATGAGGAAGAGGACCCTGATGTAGACTACGGCAGTGATAGCGAAAATCACATTGCGGGACAAGCCAACTGATCATGGGTGCCCGTTCTTGGTTTTGACCTCGGAGGACTTTAATGGAGAGCTCCGTCTGGTTTCTTACCCAGTGGCCAAGCACATGAACTTTACCCTCACACACTGACTGTTACTTAAAACTTTCTAGTCTTAACTAGTTTGGGACATCAGTTTATCAGGAGATATCAGCCTGCATTGAGAACTTTTGGAAAAAGCAAGAAAGGAATTCTAAAGACAAAAAAAGACAAAAGGCTCAGAGGAAGAAACCCTTATCAAGGAAGTCAATAATGACAGAGATTTAAAACAAAACAAAAAAAAAAGAGAGGACAAAATAAGCTATGGGTAACATAATGCCAGTAATTCAGCTGCTATACCCAAGCACTGAAGTCTTACCCGTTCGACCTTTTATTATTATTTTTTTTTTCAAATAAACTTTATGGCTATTTGTTCTATAATGTTCTAGAAAATTCTCACTCAGGTACACAGTGCCAACAAGTGGCTTGTGAATGTGTTCTGTTGTTTTGTGTACAATTTAAAGAAAAATTAAGATTTGGGGCGGGGTGGGGTGGGGAGAGATAACGGTGCACCTGGTAAGAGGGGAGGGAGAAACGATAACGATTCTTTTTAATTCCTCCCCTCCCTCATTTTTCCCACCATGTTTTCTTCCACCTTTCCAGAATTAGACTTGAAAGCACGTTGTGCATCTGGCAGGGATGCAGGGACCAAGCCGGGGTTGAGTCCGTGCAGCATCTGGGTCATGGGGGCTCTGCAGCAGGGAAGAGAACCTAAGGTTCATTGTGTAGAAAAAAAACAAGATGCTGGAGACTGAACATTTAGGACCTGCTCAGAGCCTTTGGTGTCTTATACCAGTGCCAATGGGACCCTGTGCAGGATGCAATAAACTTTTGCATTAGTTATATCATTTACAGCCCACACCTTCGGTCTTATCAATGTACCTTACGCCAGGCCAGAACACTTATCTTTTCAGAACAGGAATTGACCCTCAGTCTACCTTCAGAGCTCTTGAAATCAGAATAAAAACGATCTGTTCCCTCTGAAGCTCTCTGCATGAGAGGTCTCCTAAAAAGTGGACCGTGTCCAATTTGGATTCTGCCCCTCCTGATGTCAGCTGTGTGGTCCTAGCCTATTAGTCCAGCGGGAATGTAACTCTTGACTGAATAAAGATTGCCCAGATCTGTTCATCTTAGTCTAGTAAGCAGTGGGTTCTCAACTCCTCCCAAATTCTGAATGCCAGCCCTTTTGCAAATAAATGTAGGGTCCGGCATCCAGATAAGGTCTTTTCACAGTGAAAGAGCATAAAGTAATTATCCAAAATAGATAATTGCCCTTCATGATTGTTCTATCATCCTCTTTTCAAAGGTCTTTTCAGTGAAGCAGCCGTGATACTCTCTGAGCTTGGTTATTTTCTTGCAGACGTTTCGTTACCCAAGCTAGGTAACACCCTCAGTGCTGGAAGCAAAGTCCACTCTCTTCTAGCACTGGTGATACTACCTAAATCAGCGGTTCTCAACCTGTGGGTCGCGACCCCATTTGGGGTCAAACGACCATTTCACAGGGGTCGCCAAACACCGCAGTCCGCCATTTTTTCCCCCATTTCCCCTCGGCCGTCGCGCGCTGCGCATGCGCGATTCGGCCCGTCGTGCCGCGCATGCGCAATTTGGGCTGTCACACACGTGCCACGCATGCGCGGTTCGGGCCGTCACGCCGCGCATGCGCAGTTCGGTCCGCCGTGCGCATGCACCGCGCATGTGCAGTTTGGGCCGTCGTGCGCGCGCCGCACATGCGCGGTTCGGCGCAGGTGGGGTCTCGGCCTCAAAAAGGTTGAGAACCGCTGACCTAAATGATACAGGCTCTCCTGCTTGAGCAGGGGGTTGGACTAGAAGACCTCCAAGGTCCCATCCAACTCTGTTATTCTGTTAAACACAGTTGGGTAGTGAAATGTCTCCAAGAAAACACCAAGCTCAGAGAGCACCAAGGACTCCTCATTTCAACCCTGAGCTATAAATATTCTCCTTCATTGGTCCTTTCAATGGTTGGGTCCCCAAATCAGAATATCTTAGAAAAATACCCGTAATCTCTTCCCAATTCTGTCTTCTCAGTCATTCCTTTAATTTGGTGTTCATAATCCCAGCTCAGCATATACTGCTATATGGATTGCAGTTAGACATACTTCTGTTGTAGCCGCCCCAAGCAACTAGCCCAGGGGTAGGCAACCTCGGCTCTTTTATGACTCGTGGACTTCAACTTCCAGAATTCCTGAGTCAGCTATGCTGATTCAGGAATTCTGGGAGTTGAAGTCCACGAGTCATAACAGAGCCCAGGTTGCCTACCCCTGGACTAGCCAATCAGCCTCCTCCTTCCTAAGAACGACCTCCTTTCACCTTTTCACCAATTGCAGACCCAGACCATGTTTTGATCAAGTGCCAAATCTGTACTGATGTGATGTCCATCTCATGTTTTCTTTCCTCATTGGTTGTCTTGATTTTCTTTCTTTCATCCATGTCTTCAGTCTTAAATTAGGAAAGTACTGTGTCTTAGACAATCCCTCGAAGAAGTCCATTGCCATCAGCTACTAAGGTTAGTTCTTGTTGCTTTTTAAAAAATAAAAATAAACTTGGAGTCCTTCTCAGGTGAATCAAATCTATATAGAGACTGGCAAACTTTGGATTTGTGTGTGTATGTGCATAGGTTGTGTGTCAATGGTTTAAGGGGGGGGAGGAACCGGATAATCGCAAGACAAAATTGAATAGCTGGATTGTATTCACAAAAGTTTTGAGTCTGTATCGTATCTGCAAATAGGTGGATATGGAAACAAAAGATTTTTACAGAGTGACAAAACAGGAAGAATCAGCTTCCTAATCAGGTCACAGGAATGAAAAGAAAAGGATTGGTTAAGTTTTCTGACTAAATTGCATCTTTAATAGGATGGAGGGTGAGTCTATATCTTAATGTCACACCAATAACATTGTGTGTGATTTGGGGAAATCACATGGAACCTATGGGTGTTTCACCTAGCAGGTCTGCCTTCTTGTTTTCCACATGTTGTGATAAGTGCAGAAGCTGAAGCTTTTCACCTGTTTCTTGTGGTTTGAAGAGAAGTCTTAGCTGCATGTAAGAGATGCCCTCATATCACTGGCTACTGTTTTTTGTGGTTTCCAGGAACTTCTAATAAGCCAGAGTTAATCGATTCACAAACCAACCCCCATTGGCATTTCAGACATGTGTTGTGATGAGCCTTCTGCTCAAAAACCAAGACTTCCTGCCCTTAGTCCAACAGTTTATTCCAATACTGGAGGAAATTTGGTTCCATAACCCTATTTTTTTAATTATTATTTTTTTTGCATGACACTGAAGTGAATGAAAGACAATTGACTGACAGGGTCTGTTGCATGTTGCCTGGACTTGGGTAAATTTTGACTGTCTATTGGGATGAAGGTGGAAAGAAAAAACTTTGAATAAATGGGTTTAATGTCCTCTTATTTTCTTTTTTTTTCCCCTTCTCTCTCTTTCGCACCTCTCCCTCTTCTCACTCAAGATTAGTTTGAAGCACTTTGAGGACCATAGATCCGGGGTCCTCAAACTCGGCCCTTTTATGACTCGTGGACTTCAACTCCCAGAATTCCTCAGCCAGGGCCGAGTTTGAAGACCCCCTGCTGTAGATCTAAGGATTGCACGTGGCTTTGGCCAATCTCATAAACGAAAGTGCTGATGGAAGTAGGAAAGATACAGGCGGCAGATTCATTTTGCCATCCTTTGGACCAGCGGTTCTCAACCTTTTTCAGGCCGCGACCCCGACCCGCACCACGCATGCGCAGCTCAATGGCCTGCATGCGCGGCGCGACGGCCCACATCGCGCATGCGCGGCACGACGGTCCGCATCGTGCATGCGCGGCGTGACGGCCTGCATCGCGCATGCGCGGCGCGACCCCGCACATGCGCGGTGCTGCCCCCTGCGCCGGCCAAGGGGAAAAAAATGGCGGACTGCATTGTTTGGCGACCCCCGTGAAATGGTCGTTCGACCCCAAATGGGGTCGCGACTCACAGGTTGAGAACCGCTGCTTTGGACCATCCTAATTGGTTTATTACCATCATATATAAATCATATACAGAAAGTCCTTGACTTTCAGCAGTTCATTTAGTGCCCATTCAAAGTTACAACGGCGCTGAAAAAAAAGTGACTTATGCCCATTTTTCACACTCATGCAACCACTGCAGCATCCCCCAAGGTCACGTGATCCATAATTCAGCTGCTTAGCAACGGATTCATATTTATGACGGTTGCAGCATCCCCAGAGTCATGGGATCACCTTTTGGCACCTTCTGACAAGTAAAGTCAATGGGGAAGCCAGATTCATTTAACAACAGTGTTGCTCACTTCACAACTGCAGTGATTCGTTTAACAAGAAAGGTCGTAAAATGGGGCAAAACTCACTTAGCGGATGCCTCATTTAGCAACAGAAATTTTGGACTCGTAAATCGAGGACCACCTAGATAGGGATTATGGGAAAATGTCGCATTTCAAAGAAGTTTTTTGAGAACCCCAACATGTAGCTCTCTACATGGGGCTACCCTTGAAGAGTGTTCGGAGACTACAATTAGTGCAAAATGCAGCTGCGCGAGCAATTGTGGGCCTTCCGCATTGTGCCCACATTTCGCCAACTCTCCGCATGCTGCATTGGCTGCCTATCGGTCTCCGAGCGCAATTCAAAGTGTTGGTTATTACCTGTAAAGCCCTTCATGGCATGGGACCAGGATACCTATGGCCACATACTTCCCTTCGACCGGTGAGAGCGCACAGGGTCGGCCTCCTCCGGGTCCCGTCAGCGAAACAGTGCCGTCTGGCGGGTCCTAGGGGGAGGGCCTTCTCTGTTGTGGCGCCCGCCCTCTGGAACCAACTGCCCCCTGAAGTCCGCGCTTCCCCCACTCTCCCGGCCTTCCGAAGGAATCTTAAAACTTACCTTTGCTGGCAGGCCTGGGGTTGACAGTGGACTGTTGAGTGAATGATGAATGCGTCTGGGGTTGTATTTTTTAATGATTTTTAGATTTGGACTTAGTTTTGAAGTATTGTTTTGTTTATGTTGTAAGCCGCTCCGAGTCTTTGGAGAGGAGCGGCATATAAGTCCAAAAAATTAAATTAAATTAAATTAAATTCCTTTTCTTTTCTTTTCTTAAAAAAGTGAGGGATGGAACAAGCCTTTCTAGTTGGAGAGCTATTTTTATATATAAGCAATCAATGCCCAATGGATTTCAGAGGTTGAAGACAACTGCAAAATATTTACAAAGTCAGGGAAATCCAAAGGCAGGAAGATGTTGCATAAAAAGCAAGCTTGAACCTACCATCCTAAACTCCATTTAATGAATGAGCAGCAGCCAAGGCTCTTTTTTGAATATGCATCAATAGAATTAACAATGGTCAAGTGGGAAATTAGAAGATAAATTTAATCCACATTGTATGTAAGAACTACAAGTTTCAAGGTTTAAGTTTAGGTCTTAAGGTTGCCCTCTTTTTTCCCCGTACAGGTGAAAAAGCTGGTATCCTGGAGAGCAGGGCTCTTCAAACTTGGCAACTTTTTTTTAAGATTTGTGGACTTCAACTCCCAGAATTCCTCAGCCAGCCATGAAATGCAATGATAACAAGACATCACAGTGGGGATGCATGTGCTGGCTGGGGAATTCTGGGAGTTGAAGTCCACAAGTCTTAAAGTTGCCAAGTTTGGAGTCCCTGCTGTAGAAGTAAACAGTAATCAATTATCTCAAACAACATTGAGATTCCACTCGCTCTTGGGCACCATATTGGTCAATTCTTGTGTTTCCTTCAGCAAACTTTTACTGTTTTTCTTTCTCTTAAATAACTTGTTCTGAGGTCCTGTTCAGAATAGTGCATCCCCACCGTGATGTCTTGTTTTGTCTTGTTCTCATAGTATTTCAGGATGGTGTGCATTTTTTTCAGCTGAACTGCTTCTTTATCTTAATGTCGTAAAGATGCATATCATAATACCACAAACAATATGATCAGCAGTTCCAGCTAGTAAATTATGCATAATTTATTTCTCTTTTTCTGCATTATTTTTGATTTGGCAGTCACCATAAAGCATAAGTACAGCTGTTAAGGTATTTTAAATATATCGATATATTCTTTTCTCCTTTTGATATATACTTAAGAAAACATCTGGCGTTTCACCATGGCCCATTCATCACTTTCAAAAAAATTAAATTAATGCTGGGCCATCAAGTCCAAAATGATTTATAAGAGACTTGAAATTGATTGTAACTTTCCTCTGATTACTTGGTTCGATTTATTAAATATACCCTTGAGCCTTTCAGTATATATTATAAATGTGTAATGTGAAAACTGAACATTTTGTTCTCCTTTTCTTAAAAAAAAATCTTCAACAGATGGTTCCCTATTTTTCTGAACAAAAATATTTCTGATTTTTTGAGACTCTTGAGGTCTGCCATTTTGCACAGGCCGATGGGGTTAATGATGGTGGCTTTGCTCCACCTTGGTTTCAACTCCAGATTCCATCAAAATATACAAGATTGGAGTCGTCATAAATACATGACATATGAGAATATTTAATCTTGTCTCTGCAATGCTTGCAATGGCTTGTAGTTCTAACTAGCAATGCACCAAATTTCTTCCTGCAATTTTTCAAAAGTTTTGTTCTATTTCTGGTTTATTACATTCTTCTCCAAGTAATTGAGAATTTCTCCTGCTGGTGTTTGGAGCTTATTTTATTACTGGAAGTGCTGGGGGAAAAACCCCACTGTCAAAGTGATTTTCTGCTACACCTCTTTTTGTGATTCAGTTCAAAAGCTTCTCAGGATATCTACCGTTTCCCAAGTTTTTGGTTTTGTTTTTTTTAAAGACCAAAAAGAGAGCATTCTTTTTAAAGTCTTCCCTTGGGAATGAATTAAAGCTGGAGAAGCCAGAGAGGATGTAGAGAGAAGTTTATAAGGAATGATCTCGCAAACTCTTTAGACATCCCATTGTTGTTGTTGTTAGTTGCAAAGTCGTATCCGACCCATCGCGACCCCATGGACAACGTTCCTCCAGGCTTTCCTGTCCTCTACCATCTTCTGGAGTCCATTTAAGCTCACGCCTACTGCTTCAGGGACTCCATCCAGCCACCTCATTCTCTGTCATCCCATTCTTCTATTGCCCTCCATCTTTCCCAGCATTAGGCTCTTCTCCAGGGAGTCCTTCCTTCTCATTAGGTGGCCAAAGTATCTGAAGACATCCCATAGACTAATTTAAATGCAAGCACACCACTCTTCCTCTGTTGATATTTCCACCCAGGTTTTTTTCTCCTTTGAAAGCTAATTTTATAGCAAATTCACTTTCATGATTTTGAGCAAGGACATTTCTTGTAGAAAAACTTCTCAGTGAATCTAGTAAGATTATGGTTGTTTGAAAAATTGATGACAGATACAATAGATCAGGGGTGTCAAACTGCCGGCCCACAGTCGGGATGCATCATAGCGAATCCACACCCACCCCATTGCCAGCAATGGCAAAAAAAAGTCATGATACATCACGTGATGTTGCGAGTTTGGCACCCCTGGATGGATGGATGGATGGATGTCAAGAGAGAGAGATGATGGATGATAGGTAGGTAGGTAGGTAGGTAGGTAGATAGATAGATAGATAGATAGATAGATAGATAGATAGATAGATAGATAGATAGATAGATAGATAGAATAAGATAGATGAGAGAGAGAGAATAAGAGAGAGAGAGAGAGAGAGAGAGAGAGAGAGAGAGAGAGAGAGAGAGAGAGAGAGAGAGAGAGAGAGAGAGAGAGAGAGAGAGAGAGAGATTCAACATAATCTGCTGGAAAAGTAATGCACTGTTATTCAGGGAGATCTCTGATTTTCAGGCATGCAAAAATTCTTGCAGGCACGAGAATCAACCTCTGAGAAACAAAATCCATCTTCTCCCTAGTGAATTTGAGAAGACAAATTCCCCCTTTTTCTATTGGGGAAAGCATCTGAGCCTTTTTATGCTCAGAAGTGTTCCTGAGTATCCCAACTTTGTCAATAAAAGAGCTGCAACAACCATGGGGCATCCTCTTGCAGTTAGACATTGTTTGTACACTCCTAATGTGACATCTTGCCCCAACAGAGCAAATCCCATGTTTGTAAACTAGAAGGAGAGATCTTCACTACGGTGTCATGTAAGTTTCTGCATGGATGAGATTTTGTGGGTATTTTGTGTGAGCCAAAAAAAAAAAAACCATTTATCTTGATAAGATAGGGGTTTTTTAAAAAATAAAAAAATAAAAGTAAAAATCTGAGAATGTTAAGATTCATTGAGCGTCATCCAGGCCACAGTGAAAAAGTTAAAATTCCACAGGAACAATGAAGAGAATTTAAAGTGACTTAGTTTGGACTAATTTGTGCTCAGTCAGTGAAAATAAGAAGTCCCATGTCCTGTCTTATTCTGTATTCCTACCCCTTAATCCTTTTCAAAATCTCCTCTTGTTTGGCTGCAAGTTGTATGAATGGTTATGATGTTGGAATTGGGAGTTGACTCTTTCATGCCAGTGGTCTTGATTCAGCTAGAGTTTATCCTGATGGATGCTACTGCATTGTGGTCAATCACCCGTAAGTCCAGGGGTCTTCAGACTTGGCCCTTTTATGACTTGTGGACTTCAACTCCCAGAATTCCTCAGCCAGCATGCCTGGCTGAGGAATTCTGGGAGTTGAAGTCCACAAGTCATAAAAGGGCCATATTTGAAGACCCCTGCATAAGTCCCATGGAACACAGCAAGACATAATTCTGGCTGAAGAAGCACTGCACAGCCCAAATAATGTCTACTCAATAGTAGAACCCACTGAATCCAGTGGGCTAGATCTATAACTAGTCATATCCAACTTAAGCTGGATTAGGACCCGTAACAGTGAGATACCTATCTTCTGTTGTTACAGGGCTGTTTTGCTGAACAAAAGTGGGACTGACAATATTTCAAACCACCAGATTGTCTAACTTCAATGCATTATTGTAGAGTATATTGCAGGATGCATTTCTGGTGCCCTCGTCCCCCTCTATAAGTTTCTCATGCTTTGTATTTGCAAAACAGAATCGTTAAATACTTTAACATCTTCCTTCTGCTGTATTAATCCCCAAAGGGTCACTAACAATTATTATTTCAGCCTCTAATTAGTTGTGTAATCAAATCTTCTCATTATTGCATGGAAGCGGTCGGGGGAGTCAGTTTTCTCAGCGACAATGTTTCAGAGGTTGGTTTTTGCAATAGACTCTTTTTCATCCCTTTTTTTTTCCCCTCCACAAACAAAATTGTGTTTAACCTTCTTACAGCACACTGATACAGGCCTCTTTTATTTTATTTTATTTTATTGTAACATAATCCAAATGAGATGAACATTTATTGTCCCCGTGGAAGCCTCTGACATCACATATCTTTTAAAGTTGAAAATAATTATACTCAGTACAATTGTAAGCTTCTCTTAGCAAAAACTTATCCCCTAGAATTAATGGCAGCCAGACAATAGTGTCTATTTAAAGACATGGTTTAATAAGGGTGAATTGTTTAGTAGTTCCTCCTTTCTGAATGAGTGAATTCACTAAAAATTCAAATGAATTCTCAACTGGTAAAACAGAGGATGCTTGTAATAGTAGCTTGCGAGACCCTTGCTGTATTAGGTTTTTGTAACTGTCCCCCCCCTCTCCTCTGTACCTCGTTGTCATCTAATTATGTGCTTGCATCTGTCTTGTGGTTTCTTAAAAACCAATCTGTCCTGCGAAAGAGGAACTTATTATTTTTATTCTCAGGATGTTTGGCAACGTCTCTTGGGTGTCTGTGAGTGACATTTTTCCGTATATTGCATTGTCCAACGTTGGCAGAGGATGCCCTTGTTGTTGGTGTTGTTTTTCTGTTACTCATTGTTCCTCCACCCAGAGGCCTCCTTAGATGCCCTGAAAGGGCTCAGCCAGAGGCATTTCGTTCTGGTATTTCTCTTTTTCCGATCCTTGGGAATTAATGTGGGAAACAAAGGAGGCCAAGGGCTGTTGAAGTGATGTTGTACAATGAGAGGGAGGCCATTCCCAAATAACTTTTGGTCATCTTGTAACAAAATCATGGCGGGAATACCGCCCTGAACCCAGGAGAATTTCATGGAATTTTTCTTCTCCTTCAAAAGAAAATTCAAAAGCGAGTTCTTTTTCATCCAACTGGATCACAACTGCTAGGGAAAGAAAGAAGGAGAATTATTCTGCCAAAAAACATCCCTAAAAGCAGACCTAAACTCTCCAAATTTGTTCTGCTTCAGAAAAATACAGCTCCTGCTCAGTTCACCAAAACATCAGTTGAAAGTTTGGGATGCTTATTTAAATGATAAAATGCAGACTATTTGAATTCTTATTACAAATCAGCAAAGAAATCATTATGTCAGTGCTTAGGAGAGTCATTCTAAGCTTTGATAAAATCATTTCTTTTGGATTTCTGGCACTTTTTAAAAAAGATACCAAGGTTTTAGTTTTATAAATGCGCTTAGTAATTTCAATATCCTAGCCTCACAATCAAGTCTGTGTCTGATTCACTACACACCCAGAATCTATATTTGGAATCCTAAACTGAGGTAGAATTTCAACAAACGTTTCTGCTGAAGTTTGTAGTTTGTGCAATGCTTCAGAATTTGAATTGGACTTTTTTCCCATCTCCATTTTAATTGATTATTTTCACAAACTCCTGTAAAAGATCTAGATCTAATTAAGTATTTTTAAAGACCTCTGAATTCATGGGAAATCATTAGAACATGCTTATATTTCCTTATTAAAAAAATTGGAAAGGCTTAAGCTGGACTGGGCTGTGCTTCGAAATGTACCGATTGACTTTTGATCAGTCTTTTAAAACAATTTTATATATATAGGTATTTCGATTTTCCTGAACTTTTATATCTGGAAGTGTTGGGTACGAGAAGAAATCAACTAAAAATATAATTTTGAGGCCCTAAATCTCATTTTTCAAATTCACCCCACATACAAAAATCCCATGTTTATTTCAATTTTATAGTCATGGTGTGAGAGACTACTGTTCTTCAGAGTATTTTTTCCAGATCCTCAAACTTGTGCCCAAGCAAAAATAGGAGTAAAAAAATTTTACTCAGGCTTATTATCTTCAATATATAAAAATGTCCATTCGTAGTTCCTGTGTTGCTATTTAATTTTAAGCTGAAATCCACTTTAATACTGTATTGATGTGTGGTACTGTTTGAAAACAAAACGGAAGCATGCTTGAAATCAGCGAAGCTCAAATTATTTGCAACTCATTTATCCCATTGATTTTAAGTAGAAATATTAGCTCTAGAACCATTTGCAGTTCACTTGCCTCAAAGAAAAGCTGGATATTATAAGGTCCCTGAATTTAGTGCAGTAGAATCTGGGCTGGAGGGGGAAAAATCCTCCTCTGTGTAGTATTTCAACTCTAGACTTGAAAGAGAGAAGTAGAACTGACTTGTAGTCATTAACATGCAAAGAAAAGACCTTCTGTTATTGATGTAATGGTTGGGTAATACTGAAAGAAGTGAGAAATTAGAATTATGTGCATAGCAGGCCAACTACATTACAAGTAGTCCTCAATTTACAACCGTTCACTTAGTGACCGTTTGAAGTTATAACAGCACTGGAAAAAGTGACTTATGACCATTTTTCACACTTAGGACCGTTAACAACATCTCCAGGGTCATGTGATCAAAATTTAGAGGCTTGGCAACAGACTCATATTTATGACGGTGGCAGTGTCATGTGATCACTTTTCGTGACCTTCTGACAAGCCAAGTCAATGGGATTCACTTAACAACCGTGTTCCTAACTTAACAAATGCAGCAATTCACTTCACGGCTGTGGCGAGAAAGGTTGTAAAATGGGGCAAAACTCACTTAACCACTGTCTCGCTTAGCAAGAGAAGTTTTGGGCTCCATTGTGGTCGTAAGTCGAGGACTACCTGTATATTATCTGGTTGAGAGGCAAATTCTGGGTGTCGTGTAAGAGAGTTCCTCTACTTTGCGTGAAATCCCTTCCCAGATCCTGAGATTTTGACAATTTCTCCCAATTTCTCCAGATTAACTAGTTAGACCAGGGGTAGGCAACCTTGGCTCTTTTATGACTCGTGGACTTCAACTCCCAGAATTCCTGAGCCAGCCATGCAGAGGGGAAAGGGAGAGGTTTCCATGCTGAGCCATGCTGGCTCAGGAATTCTGGGAGTTGAAGTCCAGAAGTCATAAAGGAGCCAAGGTTACCTATCTCTGGCCTAGGCCTAGGCCGCTTTATGACTCGTGGACTTCAACTCCCAGAATTCCTGAGCCAGCATGGCTCAGCATGGAAAGCTCTCCTTTTCCCCTCAGCATGCCTGGCTCAGGAATTCTGGGAGTTGAAGTCCAGAAGTCATAAAGGAGCCAAGGTTACCTATCTCTGGCCTAGGCCTAGGCCGCTTTATGACTTGTGGACTTCAACTCCCAGAATTCCTGAGCCAGCATTGCTCAGCTTGGAAACCTCTCCCTTTCCCCTCAGCATGGCTGGCTCAGGAATTCTGGGAGTTGAAGTCCACGAGTCATAAAAGAGCCAAGGTTGCCTACCCCTGAGTTAGACCATACTTGAATGTATCTATAGATAGCCTGGATGGTTATATCGATAGCCTGGATACTTGGAAAAAGAAAGAGTGCCAATCCTTTTATGGATCCAATTTCAGTCATATTACTTTCCCATCTAAGCCAGCCTGGTGGATTTGACCTGCCATTTCCTTCTGATCCCAGCTGGACTTCCTAATTACCTAAAGGGATTCACCATCGTGTCCAAACACATGGATATTTCTAAAGATCCCGTTGGAAGGGAAATATAGAGAGAGTTAGGGAGCAGTGTTCGTGAACCTGTATTAGGGCCACCTCAGATGTAAGGCATGTAATATGCACAATCAAAAATGTGTCTATGCATGTGTTTATTTCTATGTCTGTGATTTTTTTTTCTTCGTGATTTTATTGATGACCAACATGATGTTGCCATTTCTTTCTCCCTTTGGTCTATCAGTTGGTGTTTGCCCCCCGTTTGCCAATAATAATCAGCTGACACAGGAATCAAGCCACCCAGCGCTCTTAACTTCTGACCATATATATATATATATGATTGTAGGTTTTTCAGGAAACTCAACCATCACAATCTTTGTCAATGGCTGGGCTGACAGGACATATATATATATATATATATATATATATATATATATATATATATATATATATATATATATATATATATATATATATATATATATATATATATATATATATATATATATATATATATATACACACACACAGCATATGGGTGCAACCGTTCTTCTTTGCAAGAGATCATCTTCAATTAGAGTCAATCATCCTGTGGGGTCCTTGGCACTTTTTGAGTTTGATGACGTTACCTAGCTTGGTAATAAAACGTCTGCAAGAAAACCGGCAATTCCAGAGAGCACCGAAGACCCCACAGTTCAACCTTGAATTACAAATATTCTTTTCTATCAGTAACCATCCTGATTAGGGAACTAAGAATGGGACAGAAAGTTTCTTCAAGAAATTACTATGGCCCTCTTAATTCTTTGGGCAATCAGTACTGTCAAGCAAGGAGGGAGAGATGGGTTGGGGGGTCTGGGCTGTGATTTTAGTCCATTATGCACTTACTTAGGAGTAAGTCTCCTTGGGCTCAAGGGGGCTTTCTTTTGAATTGGGTATGAGTAAGATGCTCCTGAAAATTGACCCCCTCTCCCCTTCCTAAGCTAAGTTGAGACCACCATCACCTGCTCAGCAGCACTACAGACCGCACTAGAATTGTTCTGCATATCTTTTTAATCAGCCACCGAAGAGAGTTAATGAGGGGGAGGGGGTCCGAAAGCTTGTCTCACTGGCAGGTGCTTGTCAATCTGGGTGAATGTATTTCTACAGCTCTGTTGGTTCTAAAGCGCTTATCTCTCCAAACTTTTTTTAATTAATTATTATTGTTATTATTATTATTATTATAATAAATGGAAAAGGAAAAAAAACGAAAAATTGCAGGAAAAAAAAGAAGAAGAAGAAGAGGAAAAAAAAAGACAATCAAAACGCTCAGAGCTTAAAACAAAAAGTGTGTGTGTGTGTGCAACCCTACCATCTCACTTGAAACTTAATAAGAAAAGAAAAAGAGTTATGTAAATATAACATAGAGTTATAGATTTATATTTTGTTCATAACACATAGTGTAATATAAGTTGTATATTTTCATGTTTTGGGTTTTATGTTATCATTCACACCACGATAAATAACAAAGATGAGAGTTGATGTACTCTTTAAAAAAAATGATGTGGGTTGCTAGTAACCTGGTTTGTTGGTGGGTTAGGGGCTTGATTATTTTTTTTTTTCATTGCCCTTTTTTCAGTATTATTTGCCCTGCAAGGCACCAATAAAAACAGCAAATGTGTTCTTTAAATAGACTGTGTTTCCGTTTCCAAATTCTTCATGCCTAAATGTGTCATTCTATTACCGAACTAGGGAAATAGCTTTATTGGGAAAGTGAGAACATTACCATATTCCATGTAATTACTGCCCCACCAAATTCCTTCTGTGTGGTGTTCTATCTGATGTTTCCCTTTTCGGCTGTGCTTCAGTGGGAAGTTCTAGCTTTCATCAGATGATTGCAACATAGCATAAACAGGTCTTTCTCAATGCAGATTTCTCCAGCCAGCCCGCTGGGAGTTTGAAGTCCACACATTCCGGATAGAGAGGACCATTGGTTTGAAAGAGGGGTAAAAGAGACCATTTATCTTAAAACTGAGGAGCCCTCTCTCAACAGAGGGGGAGGGATAAGACCCCACCTGACTCCTGTCTACAGTGCATCCCTTTGTTGTTGTTGTTAGTTGTGAAGTCGTGTCCGACCCATCGTGACCCCGTGGACAATGTTCCTCCAGGCCTTCCTGTCTTCTACCATCTTCTGGAGTCCATTTAAGCTCACCCCTACTGCTTCAGTGACTCCATCCAGCCACCTCATTCTCTGTCGTCCCCTTCTTCTCTTGCCCTCCATCTTTCCCAGCATTAGGCTCTTCTCCAGGGAGTCCTTCCTTCTCATTAGGTGGCCAAAGTACTTGAGTTTCAGCTTCAGGATCTGGCCTTCTAAAGAGCAGTTGGGGTTGATCTCCTCTAGGACCGACCGGTTTGATCGCCTTGCAGTCCAGGGGACTCGCAGGAGTCTTCTCCAGCACCATAGTTCAAAGGCCTCGATTCTTTGGCGCTCAGCCTTTTTTACGGTCCAACTTTCACAGCCATACATTGCAACTGGGAATGCATCCCTTGAAGCAGTTCAAAGACAATTCTACCCCCATTTTACACTCTGATACAGGTGACCCTGAAGGCACAGAGAAATCCTCAAGTGGCCTCAAGAGCTCTCAGGGAGAATACTAACAACCAGATGCCTGCAAAGAAATATAATCTTTCCAATGCGCGCGCGCACACACACACACACACACACACACACACACATCCTGTCAAAATTACTACTTCTAGAACCCCCACCATCCTACCAGAACCAATGAAGCTTCTTGGATGAGAAGTGAAACTTCTTCTTCCTCAAGGAAAAAACAGTCCAGTTTCCTTTTGGGGGAAAAAAACCCCACCTTTGAGTCATGACCTGGATGATTGGGAGTCTCCGCAAACACACATCTTAAAGTTGCAAAGGTTGAGAAACGCTTTCCTAGACAGATCTCCCTAGTTCTCAGTCCTCTCGCTCGTTCTGTAATAGCAGAAGGTAATCTGTTTGAAAATGAAAATGACCGTAATTAGTAAGTAATTTTGATTCAACCAGCTGGCCTGGGCGGTTATCAGCCAAGCTTGACTAACAAGGTGAGGTGAGCTGTGGATGGAATGGAGAACCAGGAGTTATGGGCCAAGATTTAAAAAAAGATATAGGGGTCACGACAAATGAAAAGCATCTGCTTCAACAGGAAGGCAATTTATGCTGCTATCCAAAGATCATTTTGGATTCCTGGGAAGGGGGTGTCGGATCTGATCAGCTTCCTTTGCAGATCATTGCCTCCCACTATGTAGTGTAGCCTTCTCATGAGCCCAGTAGTTCCACATCCTTATCCATGTACACACACCACGCAGACAACTATGGTGAAAAAGAAAATGGCAAATTAGATGCCCATCGTCCATGTAATTAAAGAGTTGCAGCCTTCCTGCTCCTGATTCAGAGTCATATGAGTGAAGCATAGTGAGTTGCAATTGTAGAATTCTGGGGTGGTTGTTTTTTTTTTCTACAATCTTTTCAAAAGTATCCAAATAAGCCGAAAAAGCACAGGTTCAGTTCTTACATATATCCAATTGAAACAATAAGATGCCTTCATAAAGAATGGATATGGCCTTATTACTCAGATATGTGCATGTTGGTCTGTATGTTGGATGCTACAAGCAACACTAGTTTCCAAGAAACACGGGGTCCATGTCCCTAATTATTTGCAAGGTTCAGTTGGTATGGCCACAGTAAAGTTAATTCCCATAAATATCGTCAAAGATTTCTGATGTTGCTCTTCCAACGAGGTTCTTTTCAAGCCATGTCTCCTTTTCCCTGATTCCAGGTTTAGGACCTAAAACCGGTGCGTTACAGCCTATTAAACATCTGGAGATGTTCTTCCTAATCCATCTCACTTGTTCTCATCAACACTCCTTCAAGATTTCCTTATTACATAGTTTTCATGCAACACATGAAAAGGTTTTGAATCATTGGGAGTAAAGTAGGGAATATTCTTGGTCACTGTCAGATGGTCTACGACCCAATGGAAAATGGCTTCCTATTTCCAATAGCTGTGGTCATTCTGCTATAGCCACAGGTTGAGAATGCTCAATGCTGCAGTTCACCAGCTTCTGGGCAACACTGCACTGCAACATCTGGAGAGTTACAGCACCACTGCATTTCCACCAGTGTTTTATCACAAAAGAAACATATCGGTCTGTCTTACTCCTTTCTTGGGTCTTTTGACTTCTTACCTGTTGACCTTTTAGCAATGGGGTAGGAATAACACTGGAATCTGCACTCAATGGTACAAGTGGCTCACATTTTTACTACAGGTAGTCCTCAACGTACGACCAAAATTGAGCCCAAAATCTATGTGGCTAAGTGAGACAGTTGTGAAGCGAATTTTCCCCTGTTTTATGACCTTTCTTGCCACAGTGAATCACTGCAGTTGTTAGTGACACGGTTGTTAAATGAATCTGGCTTCTCCATTGACTTGGCTTGTCAGAAAGTCACAACAGGTGATCACATGACCCCAGGACGCTGCAACCGCCATAAATACGAGTGAGTTGCCAAGTATCTGAATTTTGATCATGCAATGGTCATCAGTGTGAAAAATGGTCATAAGTCGCTTTTTTCAGTGCTGCTGTAAATTTGAATGGTCACTGAGTATGTCTGGGACAGTGGTAGGCAACCTTGGCTCTTTTATGACTCGTGGACCTCAACTCCCAGAATTCCTGAGCCAGCCATTCTGAAGGGAACGGGAGAGTTTCCAAGCTGAGCCATGCTGGCTCAGGAATTCTGGGAGTTGAAGTCCACGAGGCATAAAGTGGCCTAGGCCTAGGCCAGAGATAGGCAACCTTGGCTCTTTTATGACTGGTGGACTTCAACTCCCAGAATTCCTGAACCAGCCATGCTGAGGGAAAAGGGAGAGGTTTCCATGCTGGCTCAGGAATTCTGGGAGTTGAAGTCCACAAGTCATAAAAGAGCCAAGGTTGCCTATCCCTGGCCTAGGACTACCTGTATTACTTAGTGAAACTAACAGATATACAAGGGGTTGTAAGGAGTGAATGGAACAGGGGAAGTATCAAACCGAAGATTATATCTAATCAAGCTGCCTATTCACCTCTGCTTTACGTTGCCAAGAAATAATATTTACCCTTAAATGTATGAAAACAGAAAACATTTCTGATCCAAATGATTATCCCATTGACTGTTATAACATGTATATTGAGTTCCTTGCCCTATATTATTAGACGTCTATAAAGATTTCTTTTTAAATAGCATTTGCCCAACGTCCTTCAGTAAGGTTTATATACCGGTAATAGTGATTTTAAAGGCTAAAGATAAAGAGTTTGCTGATTGGATAAACTATTGTCCAATTTCCTTCTTAAATATTGACTTAAAAGTATTGACAGTCACCTTGGCTCATAGGTTAAACAAGATATTATGTTTGATTATCTATGTTGTAGAATCTGGTTTTATAATAGTTTGCCAAGCATCTTATTCTATTAGACATCCAATTGATATTCTGGATGCACTTTCAGAAAACTTGAAATTAATGGTGGCAATTCCTCTGAATATGAAAAAGGCCTTTGAATTTTTGAAGCAAGCTTTGCTTAAAGACGGATTTTTTCTTTTCTTTTTGTGGATATGGATCAATATGTGGCTTTTCCCTGCTATTCCAAGATTATTATAGTTGGAATAATCTGTTCATTTATTATGATGTGTTGTGTCAAACTATGTTTTATCTCATTTTGTTTTTCATTCAGTATTGGAACCATTAGCTCACCTTATTTGACAAACAGAATACATTTGAGGAGAACAATAGCTGGAATTAACTACAAACAATTATTATATGCTGAAGGTTATTGTGCTGATTGGTTTTTCATTTCTTATCCCTACATGTTGTCATATTGTGCAACAGATTGATAACTTAATAGATTAATCAATTAACTGAAGTAAATTTTGTAGGCTTCTACAATATTTCTATAAATATTTTTTTCAAAACTGGGATTTTACTTGATTAAAAACTAAGTAATTATTCAAATGAAACTATTAATTTATGTTTGTGTGTGTGTATACACACACACACACACAAACATAAATATATATATATCTTTTGTAATCACTAAACATCAACATAAACAGATGATTAACAAACTCACTGATGGAACATATGGAAAAGATGATGCTATAACAAGGAATAGTACTTCAAATTTGATATATTTGGTATAAATGTAGTTATTCCTGTGCTAATACCTTTAAATTATTTTAAGCAGGTTGTTAATATAGTAAGACATTTTCTGTGGGAAAGAAACTCCTAAGTTTTATCTAAAATATAGCTATGACATTCACTTTGATCATGGGACATATATTTTTTTATTTAAATCTCTCTATGGAAAGTAATCAAATTCAAAACCTGATCAAGTTCAACAAACATTATCCCCACAACTGGGAAGATATTATATGATTCTTTTTCATAATGATGGGGATTTGAATCCACTTTTACCCATAGTTTCACTGCATTTCTTATAAAACCCTAAAAGGAATTGTGATCTTTATTTACATAACAAATTTATATATACAATATTCCCAGCTGAGCATTATGAATGACTTTGTAGTCAAAGGAGGGAGGAAAGGAGGAAAGAAGGAAAGAAGAAAGGAAGGAAGGATAAAAAAGCCATTTCCATCATTATTGATAATGGTTATCAATGCATTTATATTTTATCCCCTCTCTCTAAAATTATATCATAATTTTCTTCTTCCATAAGTTATCCTTTCTAATCGTCAACCCTTAAATCACAAATTCATTTTTTCTTTCTTCAGCAAAAAAAAAAATGCATAAGGAGTTTCCTGTCACTAATAAATCTAATACTGATCTTTCTTTAAGCCACTACTTTAATTTCTCCATCCCTGATAGTTCCATCATCTTCACCAACCATTCCTCCATTGTGGGTATTTTTATCCGCATAGTAGTCCCCCAGCAGTGATCATATATAAAAGTAGTTTTCTATAGCTCTTTTCTAGTTTTCTGTCCTTTCATCCCCAGAAGAAAAATCTCGGTTTCAGCTGAATCTTAGTTTTTAAATTTCTTGTATCAGTGTAGGTAGAAGACACAGTAAAAGATAGAATAATAGGGTTTCAAGGGACCTCGGAGGTCTTCTAGCTCAACCCCCTGCTCAGATAGGAGACTCTATGCCATTCCAGACAAATGGCTGTCCAGTCTCTTCTTGAAAACCTCCAATGGGGATGTCAAGAGTGAAAATATGGCAGCTATCTGCCTCTCTGTTTTCATCTTGCCATTAGAATAAGAGGCAGAAGTGTTGTTTTCAAATGGGTCAGGTAGAGAAACAAAACCTCTACAGTTCTAAGAAAGCTTGCTGAAAGTTAGCAATATGGAAACCTTTTCAGGACATTCTGGCAGGTGTGAAGAAGATAGCAGATGGGTCCCATAAGAAAGAGAACATGTTTACATGAGCTACATGGGGCGGGTTGGCTGGGAAAGTCATTATTATATGTCAGTGATGGGCAAACCTTTTAGAGACCGAGTGCCCAAATTGATTGATTGATTGAACCTTTTTTTTTTTTTTTTGCACATGGCGGCAGAGGCCTAAAGTGAAAAGGTTTTATAAAACCCAGCTGAAGGCCTGGGACTGGGGCGATGGCGCGAGTGCCCACCGAGAGGGCTCTGAGTGCCACCTGTGGCACGTGTGCCATAGGTTCGCCACCATGGTTATATGCTATGGTCTGATGCCTTGGGATTTTAGAGTTAGTTTCACCTTGCCTTTCCCATGTCACGTACTCAATAAACAGTAAGCTTTTCAAAAATGAAAATAATCCTGGACTTTTATTTGGATACTTGAGCTGGAGGTTGACATATGGAGCACCACAGCTTCCAGAGGTAAGCCTTTCCACTGATTAATTGTTCTCACTGTCAGCAAATTTCACCTTAGTTCTATGCTGGATCTCTCTTTAATGATCTTCCAACCTTTACTTTACTTTACTTTACTTTACTTTACTTTACTTTACTTTACTTTACTTTACTTTACTTTACTTTACTTTACTTTACTTTACTTTACTTTACTTTACTTTACTTTACTTTACTTTACTTTACTTTACTTTACTTTACTTTACTTTACTTTACTTTACTTTATTTTACTTTACTTTACTTTACTTTTTACTTTACTTTACTTTATTTTTTACTTTACTTTACTTTACTTTACTTTACTTTTTACTTTACTTTACTTTACTTTATTTTTTACTTTACTTTACTTTATTTTTTACTTTACTTTACTTTACTTTACTTTACTTTACTTTACTTTACTTTACTTTACTTTACTTTACTTTACTTTACTTTACTTTACTTTACTTTACTTTACTTTACTTTACTTTACTTCAGGTATTTTGGAAAATAGGTCAACCTCTCTTCTCTGTGACAGTCCCTCAAATATTGGAAGACTGCGGTCCTTCTCTTTGTTCGACCTGACATACCTAATTCCCTGTATTGTTTGTTGTATGGTTTACCCTCCAAATGCCTTACCCATCTTGAACAGAAAATTTTCCAGCTTTTTTACAAGTCCACCAGGCCTGACAAAGATGACCCTTCACATGGCTCACCAGAAAAGTAAAATCTTTTACAAGCATTTTGAATTGTGGAGTAGAAAATTCGAGGAGTTTGATTTCCTGTCAGGTCTTTAAGGCCACTGAAGTCAAATCAGGTAAGTTTTGTCCGTGTTGTGGTTAAGAGACTTCTGTGCTTTGTAATGCCAGCAATTCTGGAAATTACTATCGTATCCTTGTTAACGGGTGGTAGAATAGGGTAGAATTAAACTCATGTCTCCAATTTACATAGAACATCTGCCACTTTGCTGAGTGGCATTGTTGACCTTTTTCTTATTAGCTTCGCTTCAGACAATTACGTGGGGCTGGATCAATCTCTGCTGTCTCAAGCCAATGTCGTTCTGGCTTTGTGCAGGTGAGCAAGGCTTGATATCTATGGAGGTTCTCAGTCCTCCAGGTCATGTTGGTCCCAAGTCTGCTTTTCCAGGAGGCAAGTGGACTTTCTTATTTTTCTTTGAAGACGCTCCACTTCTTTACCTGAGTACACAGGTAAACCTCCAAGTGGCTTCAACGACTCTCTAAAACAGGGGTTCTCAACCTTGGCAACTTTAAGACTTGTGGACTTCAACTCCCAGAATTCTGGGAATTGAAGTCCACAAGTCTTAAAGTTGCCAAGGTTGAGAACCCCTGCTCTAAAAGGAGGTGAAATGACCAGCTGTCTGCAAGGAGTATAAATCCTTCCATTTCTCCACCATCCAGTTAGAGCTGAAGAAGCTTCTTGGATGAGAAGTGAAATGTCTTCAAAGAAAAAAAACAAGAAAGTCCATTTGCCTCCTGAAAAAGCAGCTTTGTGCTTTGTTTTCTTTGTTTTCAGCAAGAAAAGAATTTGGATGGGTGGGTGGGTGAGAGGTTTGTTCTGGGAAGAGAACCACAAGATTATATGAGTGGAGAAACCAGACCTGGTCTTCATTGACCCATCCAGAAGGGCAGAGGGAGATGTCCTCAAAGTAAGTTTTTTTAAAAAAAATTAGCCATAAAAGTGTGACTCTATGCCTAGGTGTCTGTCTGTGCCTCTGTGTGTTGTTTCTGTCTGTCTCTGTCTGTATGTAGATCAGCGGTTCTAAACCTTTTCCGGGGCTCGGCCCACATCGCAAAGGGGAAAAAAAATGGCCGATCAAAAAAAAAAAGGCTGACCCCCCCCAAAAAAAATGGCGGGCCCGCATCGCAAAGGGGAAAAAAATGGCGGACCAAAAAAAAATAAATAATAAAATGGCCGACCAAAAAAAATAAATGGCGGACTGCGGTGTTTGGCGACCCCCGTGAAATGGTCGTTCGACCCCAAATGGGGTCGCGACTCACAGGTTGAGAACCGCTGATGTAGATGATACGTTGGGTGAGTTCTGTAAATGAAACCCCGATTTACAACCACGATAGTGCCCCAAATTTCCGTCACCAAGCGAGACAGTTGTTAAGTGAATTTTGCCCCATTCTACAAGCTTTCTTGCCCCAGTTGTTAGGTGAATCACTGCCGTTGTTAAGTTAGCAACATGGTGGTTAATTGAATCTGGATTCCTCCATGACTTCGCTTGTCAGAAGGGTATCACATGACCCCGAGACACGGCAACGGTCGTAAGCGTGAGTCAGTTGCCAAGTGTCTGAATTTTGATCATATGACCATGGGGATGCTTCAATGGTCGTTAAGTGTGAAAAGAGGTTATAAGTCACTATTTTCAGTACTGTTGTAACTTCAGTCATTATGCAAATGGTCAAGGACTATCAATAGTTATAGCTTTTGATAGGTTAGTAGACAAACTTTAAATCTCTATGCCTGTGGATTGGTGAAACACAAGGTTAAACAGCTATGCCCACAGTGGTGTAAACCCAGTGGTGGGATTCAGCCAGTTCGCACCCCAACAGGATTCAAATATGTGAACAACTGGTTCTCTGTCTGGATGTTGCTTCTGGAAGTCCATTCTGGGCCTGGGCAACAAAAAATTAGCTACCGGTTCTGCCGAACTGACGCAAACCGGCTGAATCCAACCACTGGTCCCACCACTGTGTAAACCACTAGTGAGCTTCACAGAATTCAATTCTCTACAAGCACACCTAGAATCCCAGTCCCTAGGGACCAATCTTATTTCTACAATGTTTCTGATGCTTTGTTAGCTCTTCTTTTGAGTTCGGCTTTGTGTAGGAGGCAGGTTGAGTAGATAAACGACATTCCCCCACATGAATAGGAAAAGGGGCAATCTTTATTATCCTATCAGGGAGGGGCGAATCATGAGACAACTTCCTGGCAGACAATGAAAGCAGTTCTGACAGCCGGATCAAAACATTCATCAAACTTTGCTTTTCTTTCAGGCATATCAATGTTTAAGTGACAGCTGAAGAAGGCTGATGATGGACTTCTTACATTTTTTTCTCCGGGCGCCTGCTACTTTTTTGTGGTGTGTATGTGTGTGTCTCTCTCTCTGTGTGTGTATGTATGCATATGTGCACAGAAGAGAGGCAAGGCAAAATACTTGCTGAATTCAGTTTGATCCTATTGCAAGTCAACTTGACAATGAGAAAACAGAACAATTAGTTTCTCTTCAAGTGCCTCGTTTTGTTAGGATGATCATGGAGAAAAGTACATAAAAGTTCTACAGTCAATAAGGATAGAAGTGATAGGGATGGTAGATGAGGGTGATGATCATGATGAAGATGATAGATAGATAGATAGATAGATAGATAGATAGATAGATAGATAGATAGATAGATAGATAGATAGATAGATAGATAGATAGATAGATAGATATAATTGTTGTGTCCTGAGCCTGCAAAAGCAGGCTCGGGATGTTGTATTGGTCCCGGGCATTCCAAAAGCTGCCTGGGACCAGACAGAGCGGCGCCAGCCTTGTGTGCATGCACAAGGCGCGAAAACACTCTGTTCTTA